>JBAIZZ010000126.1:425914-510700 GCA_037355905.1 Heliconius aoede
TATATATATATATATATATATATATATATATATATATATATATATATTGCAGGTGGATCAACCTTATTACCTAGGCAAAGACCAAAAAATAAATTAAATGGTATTACAGTCCGAATCGTACAACAATGTGCGGACTATATCTCATATTGTAACTGAGAAAGTAAGGAGGCATCGAGTGTTGAATGGCAGAACTCAACGCCGCGCTTCACCAACGCACGAATATGATTGTATGAAACATAATTGTACAAAAACAATGTGTTTGCTATGATTGCGTTTATTTAGAAGCTTCATTTTTTTAAATGTTATAATGTAAAGGACAGTAGTTAACGTGATACCTTCACGCGATCTTGACATAAATGGTCTTGAAAGACGATGACAGATGGACTATTTATATTATAATTATATATAAAAACTAGTAAGTCTTCCTGAGCATTTAATTTGTTTTAATTCAATCGATTCATAAATATAGTATCTATTCGATCGCATTTATCATGAGGAGTGTTCTTAAGAACTATTCGACCTGTTACCCGCCGCCGAATTTTCTAACCGTACCATACGTCACAAGCTCAAATATCATCCACTCCACCTAGATGCGTGGCACTCCACTATTATGCGGTTCCGTAGAAACTTCCTTCCAAGCGCCACGGAACTATGGAATGGCCTACCCGCGGCGGTGTTTCCAGGTCGATTTTGTTTCGTTTGGCTTGTCCTTTTCCATAAATATATATATATATATATATATATATATATATATATATATATATTCGAATCTATAGAACTTTTTTTTGGATACCAACACATTTTTCCTACTACGACTACAGACACAGTTGCATTTAGAAATTAATATTTGTATTACAAACATAAAATATCAACAGAGAGCGGAAATGGCATATAAACATATAACCCACTCTTTTACCACACTGTGCCATTCACTGTAACCACAAAAAATAAACTATTATTAAAAAAAAACCTTTATTAAAATTATTCCTTTTTTTTTTCAAAAATATATATACAATTCAACGTTTAGGATAAGATATGTAATATTTTTCGAGGTCTAATAAAATTGACATAAAAAGTGAAAATCTAGTTACTAAGATCTGGTGAATCACTTTTGAAAAATATTTGCAGTTGCTCTTGTAACGAAAGATTAAAGTTTTTATTATATCGACCATATAATTTGGCACCTAGCTGTTTGTATGCCTGCAATTGCGCCGAGTCAGCACTTTGAACCCATTTTGCCTTCCATATATCCGAACTATTAGAATATAGCTTTTCTTTGAACACAGCAATCACAACAGCAAATCCAAAATTATTTGAACATGTAAGTTCTTGAAACTGATGCTCCTCAACAATTGGTGCCCAATGACAGGTGTGGAGTACATTTCCATCATAAAATGTCATATACTTCTTAATAAAATTGCAAATTCTCTCCCTAGATTCAGCCAGTTCACTAACATTCAAAGTAGACATTAACACTTTGAAATTATATTTGTAACCCACTTCTTGAAACAGTTTAATTAAATCCATTTTGAAGTGTCCAGTGTGTGATAAGAGACCTAGTCTAAATATGTCAACATAGTTGCTGCTAGTTCTTCTTAGATATTGCAATCTAGAATTAAAAACTAATTTTGCAAACATTATTTGTATATTTTTATCAATGCTCCGAAATGCTATAAAACTTTTCTTAATACATTTCTTATCTGGTACTGAATGACAACTATAAAAATTACAATTACAAAATATCCTGTTTTCCATATTTCTGTACGTAGAACTTTCAAATGCATTTGTCACTTTATTATACGACATGGTTATTGTTCTCATTAGCATAAGACCTGTTAGTCCAAAATAATACTTTAAGCATGTTCTAGCAGATGCATCTTCATCCCATTTATTTATAGCTTTATTAACAAACGCACAAAATTTTGCATTTTCTTCAGGTGCATAATGCTTAGTTTCTTTATTACTCATAACACCATGTCGATAATTTTTATTAAACCATGCAATATTTGCATATTCATTTTTGGAAATCGGATTGGTTGATTTTGTTGAGTCTTCTTGAGTTTCACTATTTGTAGGAGTTTCTTCCTCAGAATCATTCTGTTTTGTTACAGGAGAAGGAGTTTCTGATTCAGTCTCAGTTTCTTTAATGTTATCATCAACATCTGTGTTATCTTGCATAGTGTCATCATTTATACTAGTATAACTCTTCATTTCACACTCAATATTTGTAGATTTTTCAAAAGAAACCTTGCTTGTCTTGCTTATAATATTATTTATTTCATTACTTAATTTCTGTTCAGATGATAAAAAGAATAAAGTGCCTTTGCTTGAATAATGTACATCTTCATCCCAATTGAACTCCTCATTTTCAGTGGACACGGGCATTATAGCAATTGTTGCAAAGACAATATCGGTCACACTCATACCTTTTGGTACTTTACCTGATAAATAAAAATTAAAATATGTATTAATAATACTTTTTTGCACATTTAAATCTTTCACGACATCTGGAAAGTCATCTTGAATGCCTATTTGGTAGCACTTCCAGTCACTCCATTCTTCTGATTTGTTTAGATTAGGAGTAAACACTTTGTACCTTGCCATGATCTGTAATGTAAGTATACTTATGTTAATAATAAATACCTATTTTATTCATAAATATATCATACTATTTATGAGTAGTGGTAACTGATTGCAAGGAGCAGTATTACTTGAGATGCTATGTATTGAGGAAGTTGCCTTCTTCGGAACTCCATCCACTGAAGGCTTGGATGCTCGTGTTACCGTCGGGAAAGTATTTACATATTTTTTTATATTATTTTTATGTAAAAATATATAATTTCTTTTTATTTGATAGTATAATTATAATATAAATAAATTCTTTAAGAGACTATTTAAGGTACATATAAAAACTGATTATATCAAAAAAGATTTTATAGGAAAAAATGATTTTAGAAAAACTGAAAAGCAATATTTTTTAAATAGATTTCGAGGCCATGTGGTCGTGGCACAAGGTGTGACTGTAACGCGAGGGTTGTAGGTTTGAGCCCCACTCGAGGAAATGAATAAACTAATAGTAATAACTGTTCTGTTTGTAAATATAGTATAAAAAAATTATAGAATTATTCATTATATTACAGAATTCAATTATATACGATACTAAATTGAAATACAATAAATCTTTTACCCACCTAGAATATTTATATAGATTGATCTCGTGAGAAATTTTACAAACTGATTTCTATCAATTTGTAAACGTACACAAGGTTAAATGAAACGTAACTCGTTTATTTTCATCTTGTTTCCTGTTCGTTGTATATGACGATGTGACGATAATTTAATGAAATTCACAATAATAATTTCTATATAATATTTTTTATCAACGTAATAACGTAGATTCAATACTTCTGATAGTACTGAATCAAGTAAATATTTTACCGTGAATTGTTGCTGTACGTCGACAATAAATAAATACAACAAGCCAAGCACTACTGTAAGTAAACTAAAAACTACAGTTCTACTATAAATAAATGTGTCAGGCGATTGGGGAATTACCAAGTTAATGAATAACTATTGTAGACTGTGGAGTGACTCAACTTACAGAATCGATTTTTTGCACGAGTCGATTGTAGTGCGGTAAAATAAGTGATAATCAATGAAATGAACTTATTTATTAGATTTATATTAATTTTGATTTTTAATTTCTTTGTCTGCTTTAGTATTCTTAACGCAACACGATAAATTATTCTTTAGTACGATCATAATAAAATCGATTTATATTCAAACTTTGTTATGCTGCGTTTTTGGAATAAATTAATAATTCACCTACCGACTTTTTTGATATAAATTTACTAACTGTCTTTTGGACACTAATCACTTTTTCTTTTAATTCATAATATATTCAATTAAGTGTTGCTAATACTATTAATTAACTATAGAGGTCAGTCGTGAGGAACGGAGTGTCTTAACGCTAGGTTCACTCTTTTTGTATGGGAGTTAATAGACTGCCATCATCAGTAAAATAAACTGAACGTGACGCTGTTCATATTATTATTCTCATATTCAAACCATTCCTGGAACAACGTTTCGTTGTATAAACAACTTAATATCAACATAGTTTTATATATCAACAGTTTTATTTATCAACCAATTTCAATAAAATGAACACTCGATCTTAAGGATAGTGTGCCAAAATACAGTAACTGAATATAAGATTCAAATTTAGCTTTTTGGGAGGTTTTCGTGCGCAAACGTACAAAACCGACAAAAAAAATATTATTTTAATAAACGTCGTTTTGGGTTCTATTACGTTCTCAAATATTAATTTTCTTAAATATCTTTCATGTACGACAGTCATGAGTTATTTTGATTTAGCTTTGGTGTCGAGCCAAAGCGGCGTTAAGATCCGCCCCTCAACACGTAATGCCTCTCAGAATTCGGCGGAACAGTGTTTTAACAATAGGCTCCTTCTCTCTGCATTCCCTGTGTAATACAGTGTGAAGCTAAGAAATAAATCAATTTTATATATTTATTTTTGCAGTTTCATCCTCAGTATCAGTAATAAAATTAAAATTTTATGTTATTTCTCATGTGTTTTGTCCATATTTAACAATGTAGTGATAAATTAATCTTTTTTTTTTCATTTTCTGAGATATTTATTAGAAATATTATTTTTTATTGAGAAGTATACAGGAGTCTGTTATACTCAACTAAATATAATTATTATAACTAAATATAATTATTACTATTGTAAACAAAAGATTATATTAAATAACAAATATAGCTAATTTATTATGATTTTAATAAACACAAATTTTCTTTATTTTTTTAATAACTACATATTTTTTACTTCTTCGCAGCCTCTTCATCAATGGGGTCCAACTTGGGTTCTTCAAATTTGAATGAGGGGAATGAAGTCATGTCTACACCAGATCCTCCACCATATTGGCGTTCCAGTTTTTCTAGTTCAGTTTTTAATTCTTTTTCTATAGATGGGCTAGGCTCCACCAATTTACCTCCACTGAAAATGAAATGATAAATATATAATTTGATTAAATTTCTTATTTAAATCTATTTAATTAAAGCAGCAGCTTTAATTCATATTTGTAATTGATAGCTTAACTTTTGATATTATCAAATTAAAGTTATTATGGTAAAATTTATATTATTAAATATTTACTTAGAAATAGGTTTATGATTCAGACTATTTTACAAATTGTGATTGTATATACATACAGTCAGATATGATATAAATAATTGTATATTTAATAAACTAACAATATTACTTGTAACAATGATACTAACACTGCATACATAGTATTATTAGATGCAAACTAATGTTGGTACATGGCATCTGATAATGCAGAATCTGCCAGCGACTGATGGACTATGCTGATATGAATTTGGTAGCTGTGTAATTTTATCAATATTTCAAGAAGTTTTGCTCTTACAACTTTTGTTTACCGGTTTTGATAATAAATTTAGTAATGTTGAAATATAGTTAATAAATTTTACATTTTAATACAGAGAAACATTTTGATAGCATTATGTCATGTGTATGGGAAACTGAAAACATCAAAAGTATTGAACCTCGTGTTAAGACACTTTGTTCCCCAGTTTCTGCGCAATTCTAGATGCATAGTGTATTATCGAAGTTGACTATTATTATAAGAATAATTATGTAAACAAGAACGTATCTAAATAAAAAATCCTGTATACTTACGCACTCTTCTGTTTGTATTCTCTAATTTTGTCCAAGAATAATTGCTGAATTGGATCATTAGCTTTTTGGGCTGCTGCTAAATTTCTGGTAAATACAACAGACGTCCTTGCCGCACGTAGACCACCAAGTAATGATGAAGTGATCATCTATTATACATAAAATTTATTTAAATAATAACCTTACGTCAATTACATAACTAGGTAAAAAATGATTGCACGTTATATCGATTGAAATATATAATAACCTTACTGTGACATATTTCATATAGCTTTATAATATGAACATTGGATGTAGTAATGATGTAACACTTACTTTTATTTCTGTCTCGATTTAATAGTACTAACAAGAATTTCTGTGTGAAACCGCACTTTACGGAATAGTTATGGAATAGCAATGTCAAACGTCAATATCATTTATCGGGGTTACCAGGTTGAGATGAGTTTATTGTGTTTTGTATTCGACCGCCACACGATAAATATTGATTTTAATGTTATTTTCAATATCAATAAAACACTTAATTTCAATATCAAAAACTTATTGACATACGTTAGCATGGTATGTTAATACAATGCTAAGCTAATAATTACAACTAAGAAAATGCTCAATCACAGTAATTAGAAAACCAATAAGTCATAAAAAGGTAAAAAGTACATAAAATTAATATTTAAAAATGTAACGAATATAGTAGTTAATGATTATACAAAACTAAAACATTTTGGATTATTATTTAATAAATTTATCAAACATTTTAATATCTAGCATATGGCTTTGGCAACTTTAAAATCGTATAAACAAGGCATAGGATTGTAACTTGTGAACGCAGGTCGAATTTGTGTTTGTCGAACAAGTGTGTAGGGGTAACATAACAAGCTTAAGTTAATTTTCCCGCCATTTTGTTTTCTCTTTGACGGGATCGCTATAATATAATAAATATTCTAATTGTATTATTTTAAAACTTCAAACTAGTTTTTTTTCTTATTAAGGAATTGCTTTATCCAAAGGTTTATCTTTTGATAAAATAGAAATGGAGAATCTAAAAGAAAATGTTAGTAGAAAAGGAATAAATGTGGAAGAAGAGAATCTTCAAGAAAAAGTTTCCAAAGAGACTGCACATATTATTAAATCTATGGTAAGTACATTTTTTAATAAAAAATAATTTAAAACTAAGAATAATTTAGTAATATATATACTTCCATTAGGCTTATTGAATTGAAATATTTATATTGTATAAAAATGTTTACTTAAATTTATATTCGAATTTCTGCGCTCTGGTGTCGAGGCAAATGGCAGCGTTGAGTTCTCCCATTCAACACGTAATGCTTCCAGAATTCTGTTTATTTTTGGGCTGTATGTTTGTAAATATATGTTTTTAAGATATGTTTCGTAAACATACCGCAGTTGCCAAGATTATCCTATTTCGGGCATTCTGTCAATCGGTTTACTCTGGTGGCCTGTGGGAACTATACGCGCCGAGCCTACAACGCAGTGTGCGTACAATATGATAATGCCTGCAGAATGTTGTTGAGTCTGCCGCGGTTCTGTAGCGCCTCAGAGTGTGTCACTATTGGACCACGTCGCGCAGAGGCGCGGTCGTGCTGTGAAATATAACTGGCCTCGCCGCCTTTTACGGGGGCGGAGAGTTTGACGTGAGACTGAGGAGTGAAACTTACTTATATATTGAGCGTTTGCGGCTATGATTGGGTCGTCAGGGTCTAGAAGGACGCTGCGAGGGCGTCGAAGAAGCGGGTGTGGGTGGGGAGAGTACTTAGACGCTGTGGTGGAGCGGAAATCTGCACGCTCGTAGTAGCACTCGGCTATGCGCTTGCAGAATTCTTTTAACGATTCTAAACCTCAGTTAGCGGGAACATCTCCTTTTATATATATATAGATTTTGAACGAAACCGAATTCAAAACGTAAAACTAAAAAAATTAAGTTCAGATGATGATACATTTTTTTTTTTATCAGTGATAGGTAAGCGTTTGACCACTGTCTAACCTAATCGTAAGTAAAGACGAGGTCTAAGATGTAGCGCGCTTACCTAGAACTAGTCGTGTATGTGTCACCGTAAGATTTTAAAAACTGTTAGTAATTTTTCTCGTGAAATAATACTATCGAAAGTGTAAACCCCTTAAACGCTGGCTCTGATTGGTCGTTGTGACCACAGAGATAAGAATTTAAAAAGGTGCCAATAAAATGAAACTTTATTTATTATGTGACACTAAGTACGAGCCTAAATCCCAATACTTTGAAATTTTTATACATGTTATAAATATTTTCATCTATTCTTATTATGGGATGAAACTTAAAAAATGATAAAAGTTTTAAAATAATATGTTGGTATAGCGAATTAAAAAAATTTATTCGCTTCTATTGTATTATTAAATGCCACAATTTTTTCTTATATAACTTCCACATACTGACATCGGTGTCGGTTCGTTACAATTTTATTATAAATATATAGATAAATATAATAATTTAAATATAATATTTCTTATAGGTAGCGCAAGACACAGCCTATTGGGACTTAAAAGAAAAATTGCAGCAAGTTACAGGTAACTATGAGAGGCTACAACAGAACATGGTGGAAGTACAGATGCAGTATGAAACCATATCTGGCCAGCTTCAGGACGAAACACATCATCGTTCAGCTGCTTTAAATCAGTGAGTTTGTTTTTAAACAATGTTGTTAAATATTATTGGCAATTTAACCTAACATCATATCTTATATTAAAATGTCACAACAGATCACGAGGGAGTTATAAAATTGCAAATTAAACTAGTATTAACGACGTCGTAAATTACTAGCATTCTATTTTGACGTTTATTAAATGAAATATTTTTATTTTCTCGCTCTGTTAACGAGACAAAGCGCGGAGTTGAGTTCCGCCATTCGACACACGTCTCCAGAATTCGGCGGAAAAATACAGAAAAAAATTGTGTTAATTTCCGCAGTTCCCTCTGCCTGCACTGCTGTGAGCGGGATAATTGGTTTTAATAGAGTCAAGCTAAAATAAAGTAATTAAAAAAATTGTAACGTTCACGTCTCACGAGTCACGTAGCTGGGGAGTAGTTAAAATTTAAAACGTAGCGGCATTTGAACCCGCGCTTTTTGGAAGTTAATCCATACATAAACATTACACACACAACCATAAAATGGTATAATAGAATCATCAATTCAAAAGAGAGAATACAATTTTTTAATATATTAATTAATGTTTAAAAAAATGATGATTAAAAAAAGAGTTTTAACATTATTTCATCCTAATAAAAGACTAAGCGAAAACCAGGAGATGTGCCAAGAGCTCCAGAATTCCACAAACAAGCTGAAGGTGACGCTGTGCCGGTGTAGGACGGTCTTTATCGCGCTGTACGCCAAATACCAAAAGTCGATGCCGCTGGTGGAGAACCTGATACAGAAGCAACAGAGGGAGGATGATCAGAAACAGCAGTTGATTGATAGTTTGCAAGATAAAGGTGTGTGTAGTGGTTAGGTAGTATATTATGGCTTACAAGACATAGGTGGCTGTCGGACTATAAAAACAATGATTGCTACTAAATCTTCATTTGCCCTTATTTAGCTTGGTCTTTTAAGAATGCTCGGATATAAGCGTGCTCAAAGCAAACAATGGAACACACACACATGCTCTTTAAGTGCAGGGAAAACCACTCCTTCTATGGCTCTCTATACAGAATGAAATAAAATCATCAGTTTGGTTACATAATGTAACCAATTTTAATCATAAAAACATTTTTAAGCATGCTACTTGCACACGGAGAAAAGGGAGCGTTCTTTGACTTTTGTTGCCACCTTAGAGGGACGCCCCTCTAAGGTCGCAACAAAAATACTAAAATTTGTTATTTTATATCGGAATAATGGAGGCCGTGGTATTGAGAGTGAAGACACATGTCAACTACAAGTACTCGTAAATACATGGCGCCACATGATGAGAAAACCCAACCCCGTGTAGCAGGGCAACACGAAGGTTTAATCTATCATACAATTATAAATAGACATTGTATACAAATAGTGAGGGTGGTCAACGAGCAACAAGCGCAGCTGCTGCAGCTGTTCTCGTCCATTACACAGGAAGTGGACGTTTTGGGACAACTGAAAGACAAGCTGGAAGCAGTGCTCGGTGACAAGGGACAACTCGCCAGCGTTGTCGTGGAGGTGAAACAGAAAATCGATTTGTGCGATTTTGACATTCAAAAGGTAAGTACTTTTGTTTTTATTCTTTTCTAATAAATATTTTTTTGAACCGTCATTCAAACAAAGCATAGATATCAGGAAAAATATACAAAATAAAAATTTGAACAGAGCAAGACTAAAACCTCCTTGAACTCTATCGCACATAACAACCGATAACAAGTACTTATACAAAAATTACAATAAAATAAAACTATACTTATAATATTATATACTTATTATATATTTGTTTTTTTTTAAATATTTAAAAAACATTTTTTGGATCACAGAACCAAGAGACTATTGCAAATCTACAAAAGGAAAAGAAGGAGCTCCTCCAAGAGATCAACACACGTAGCGCAGACATGAATAATACAATCCTGAAACAAGAGAATGAGTATATTTGTTATTTTACAACAATATTAAATTTAGTCATCGTGGTACAGTGGGGCAACGCCCGACTATTTTGGGTTTCTTACTTGGGATGATGAATTATTTTCACTTTCTCGCTCTGGTAAGAAGACAAAGTGCGGCATTGAGTTCCGCCACTCAACACGCAATGTCTTGAAAATTGGTCGGTTTGTGGGAATCTTAAGACATCACAAATTTAGCTTACTTGCTTATAATTGTATTACAAGATTATTTATAAACCATTTTTACGAAAAAAGAAACAAATATCAAATCATGTATATGTCCCTCAACACTACATATACACTCACTGCATGTCAATAATTAGTAATTAATTCCGTTATTTAGATTAAAAAAAGTTCTAGAAGCAAATGAATCGTTGAAAGTAGATATAGCCAATAAAGAAGAGTACACCAAAACTGTGTGCGAACAGAATTACATTTATCAAGAGATGTTAGCCGAGCTGGAGGAAGAGAAGGCGGTGGCTACTGCTACTATACAAGGATTGCAAGATAAATTGCAGGTATAGTACGATCGATCAATCGTGGTCGCCCTAAATCTGCGCCACGTCTGGCGCGACACGCTATCAGGGCGGGCTTGGCTCGATTATACTATGTATCTACATCTTTATCTTTATATTTACTTTTTTTTTATGGGAGAGGACAAGGCACACGAGCGTTCGGGACACCTGATGGTAAGTGATCACCGCCGCCCACGACCCCATGCAACACCAGAGGAGCTACAGGTGCGTTGCCGGCCTTTAAGGTGGAGGATGTTGGGCGCCGGGGCCCGGCATTACCTACAAATGGTGGGCTTAACGCTAAGAAGCATGCCAACCTTGTTATGTGGAAGATAGTTGTAGATGTCATTTTAAATACAAGAAAATTTATTTGGTTTTTTTTTTATTTATTTATTTGGTTCTTCGAACTAGGATACATTTTAAAATTTTCAGCTTTTACTGTCACATAAAGAAGAAATTAATAAATTGAAAGAACAAATTGCTTCAATAGATAGAGAAAAGTGCGAAATGATCATCAAATTAAACCAAAGCACTGAACTTTTAAAGGAGAAAAGTAAAAATATAGAAGAACTCAACGAAAATAAATATATTTTAAACAAAAACCTAGCGGCCGTTGAAAACGAACACAAAGCAATTCGGTGAGTTTTTTTAAGTTATTTATGTTAAGCAAAAAAATTTAAGAGAAAACATTATTTTCTGACAAATTTTGCTTCTCTTATGTTCTAATTTAGCTGATATCGATAGAAAGCAAAAATGTAAAAAAGATTGAAGTTTCAAACACACCATATTTTTCGAAATAAGACAACAATGTCGAAGCAGTATAAAAATCATTATCCGTTTACGTTTCATGCTATGAGAAAGTATTTAAACGTATAAAACTAACGCATCGGGAGTCGAATCCGCGCCTCTGGCAAACTGTCCAACCAAGAAAACTTTTTAATGTCGCATAGTTTTTGGCTTTACTGTGGAATAACACTTAAAAATAAAATAAGTTTTAATTTAATATAAATAAATTTAGTGAGTCGTTTGAAGCGCAAATTAAAGATTTGATGCAAACAATCGAGGCCCGAGACAAAGAAATGGGCTCCATAGAAGGAATACTCACTCAGCTTATGTCAGAAATAAAGATCAGTACTGATGCCAGGTAATCTGTTTTTTAAATCTTTAAAACATTCAGTGTACATCGCCAGGGACTGCCAGGGCCTCCCGATACGATATTGAGTTTCTTGCCAGCCCTTCTCAGCAGAACTGCCTACCGAGCTAGCTTTTTTGTTTATATGTTCGTTCGGCGATTCATTCATAATATTTTCATTTCTTCGCTCTGATGTGAGGCAAGGCGCGTTGTTGTGTTCTGCCACTCACCACGCAATGCCTGCAAAATTCGGTGGAAAGTGAGGACCAAAGTGTCTCAACACTGGGTTATCTCTGCATACCCTGCTGTTTGCGGGATACAGCGTGAACATTTAACGTAAACCGTATATATAACATAACGTAAACCGACGTGAAATTTTTGAAATTTAAATTATAGTACGAATGTTTTATAATTGATTCAACATTCAATTTTGACCTTAGTTCTAAACTAGAAACGACATTGCAAAATATTAAGAAGGAAAAAGAAATACAGAGAGATAATGTAAAGAAAAGGGAGAGAACAATGAACGATAAAATTACTAAATTACTAAACGAAATTCAAGTAAGTTATTATGTTAATTTTATTTTTTAACTAAAAACCGAAACGTGGCCTTGCCCTTATAAAGTTATTGTTATATATATATTATAGCCAAACTGTACATTAAATGTAGCTTATACGTTATTCTAAAGGAAAATATCCATCTATCCTTACTCACTTAGGAACCATTTACTGGAAATAGCCAATATATAATTGATATTTGATTGTTTTAGCATAAAGAAAAGGAGATGTCGAAGAATATGAAAATTATTTTGGATATGAAGAACGAGAATGTATGTATTGCACGTGTTCAGTTTCAGCTCGTGATTGAATCAGATTTTTGATTATGCAGATTTCGTAGCATCTTCTATGCTACGAAATCTGCACAATCAAAAATACAGCCTTCAATGGCTGTGAGCTTGATTCCTGATTGCGATAATTATTGTATTTAAATGACTTTCCATTCCCTACTCTGTTATACAAAACGCTGCGTTCAGATCCGCCACTATAGTATCCTAATATTACGTTCCATATACTACATACACAGCTTTCCAAAACAAAATAAAAATTCTAAAATCCAGGAGCGTCTCCAAGAGAGGAACCAAAGTATGCAGAACAAAATAGACAACCTACGAAAAAAAGTAACGCCAAGTGACAAACCCGCGCGCGTGCCAGTGCTGCTGCAAGAGATTGATGACAATGCTGTTATGATGACACCGCAACATGAGGTTTTTTTTTATATATAGATTTATAATTTTTTTACTAAAAGCAAAATCCAATGCGGCAGTTGCCGCCGTTGTAAAAGATGGTCGTTTGTTTATATTTCCATGACGGGTCTAACTAAAACAATTGTTTTGTTAGTCACAGCCAGACTCTGTACCGCTACACGACGAACCCTATTTTTAGTGAATAATATTAAATTATACTTTTTCATATAGAAACCCAAACCATATTCGCCTATGCGCAATGTCCCCGGAGCCTATTTATTTAGCGACAGGCAGCATGGTCGGAGATAATACACTTGATGTAATTGTCTCTGATCATGATATCCGGATATAAGTGTTTTTTATTTTATAATTCATTGGTAGTTTCATACTGACTACATGGTGGTTATTGGTTCAATTACCACCATGCACATTACAATGTGCCATATCATACATGCATAGCATACATGCTTTGTTACTAAATTGGGTGGTAAGTGGAGAATGGAGTGTTTACACTGATTTCTCTTTATTTAAAATACAGTCGACGAAAGTTGTAGTCGTTCTGAAGTTAGTTGTAGATTACTGCTCAGATTTGATTTCATAGGTTTTTCTTATTCCTTTTTCCTTGTTTTTGATCTTTCAGAGAATGACTATATCTATGAATTGTCATTTCCCCCCTCCAAAGACTCAAATATCGGTGCATAGAGAACGTCTTTTAACGTGTTATTCAAAATCAAACAACTTTATTCAAATTGCTTAATTTTATGAATGCCAAATATTTTACCACCAGTTCACTAAAGCTTGTCTCAGATCTGAAAAGAACCGGCGCAAAAAACTCAGCGGGGCTATTTTTTTTATTAATTATCGATATTGATGATGATATATAAACACGGGCCTAACTTATTCTAATATTTTCCCTCACCCCCGCCCCAGGCGACAGAGATAAGCCAGCCCTTCGAGGTCTTGTAGTGCGGCGAGTGGAGCGGCGCCGGGCCCCATCGCGCCAACAAACGCAGGCAACCGGATGTTAGCACGGTTTATGTTTTATTATTGTAAACACTCTGGTGATAAGACACATCGCACCGTTATATGTAAACGGATAACACTATGTTTTCTCTATCTACCTTGGGATATACGGATAATGGACTGAAATAATCGTTCCGGTTATACCACCATAGATAGTATCATGTGATAGCATTTGAAAATATTTTTTAATAATTAAAATCATAGTGTATAAATAACAATTATTTATATGTTCTTAAATACGTTTAGAGTAAACGTTCAAAATTTTGTTTCTAAGCTGTTACTTTTACGACTTCTATTTTTATTATATACTTACTTTTTGTTATAGGATGCCATATTCCTGTCTCAATTAAACACTGATGTCAATAAAGGGCGCAAGAACAAAAAGCCAACAAAGCTGATAACTAAGAATTAAAAATAAGTTATCTGTTTTTCTCTTTTAATTATTACATTTTTTTCTTTTATTTTCGTTGATTTTTATGAAGTTTTAATTGTTTTTCATTCTTATTCATAAATTAACCTATGTAACGGAAGATTAAAAAAAATGAATCTGAATATTGTATTATTTACCATTTATTTTCTTTTGAATTGTTAAAATTAACAATTGCAAAACATAAATTTATAAAGATTCTTATTCTCTATTGAAGCCCACTCGGAGAAATTGGTCGAAATACCAGTCATCTGTAAACAAACCCGTCCCTGTGTAGGTTCTCAAATATGTAATTTACTAGAACGCACGGACGCGTTCTTGTCGGGTTACGACTGGACGGTCGCGGAAAAATAATAAACTAAGTAAAGATTAAAGTTTTTTTATCTTTATTGCAATATTTTATTTTGACATAAGTGACAAATACTGAATTGCTACTGAAAGACAGCTGTCATTATAATATACATAAAAAAAATCTATTTCGTCGTGTAGTGTGTTTATATACGAAACAGTAAAGAATTTTGTCATTGTTTAGTATATGAAATGACTTAAAATAAATTTATTTAATATAGATTATTAAACAGTGTTTTTAAAATGGAGCGAGGTAAAACTTCGTCGACCGGCCGCGGCGGTAAAAGCAAAGCTCCTCAACATCCTCAAGATATATTTGCGTTAGGTGGTAAATCAACTGTCGTTGTATCAAGAGATTCTGAGAAAAGAAATATTCACAAACCATCTACAAGCGGTAAGTCTGTAAAAATATAATTATTTGATATCTAAAATTAAATTCAAGCTCAAATCTATGGATATTATATTTTAAATAATTATATTTAAAGGAGTAGGTGAAAGAAAAAGAGAACCACCAGGATTTGGAAATCAACCACCAAGCAAAAGAGCAAGAATTGGATCACCAGCTGAAACTGTTAGTGGCACATCTTTAGATGTTGATCCAGTTGATCTTGTGCCAAATGTCTTACAAGCTTTAGACACACACAACTCTGATAAATTGGTATGCCTATCTTTATGTAAGATAAATCTTACTTGTTTAGTTTAACATGTTTTTGTATATTATAAATAAATAAGTATAAATATTATTTTTAATGCTTATTTTAGATACTTTACTAAAAATAATTTAATAAAAAATTAAGTTATTAATCATGGAGTCAGATAATGAAATATGTTCTTCTTTACAGCTAGGTCTTTTAACAGGATCAATCAGGCTACTAAAATCCCAGCGTTCAAAACCAGATCCAATACTTTGCATGAGTATGTTATATTTGACAAAAATTAGACCAAATATGTTTGCACATGAGACTGTCACACAATCCTTATGCACTTTGCTGAAGAGAGAGCAAGGTGCAGCATTCAAGAGTAAAGGCAACCCGCTGGTGTTTGTACTTGCCTGTAACATGCTTTATGCTGGACATAAAGATAGTAATAATTGGCCTGACACATTTATAAAGGTATTGCTTAATAGCCTTTAATTTTTCTCAATTTACACCACATTATATATTATTTTACACCACAATAAGGCAATTAATAGTCAATAAACAAGTAATAAAATAAATCATGTGTGCACTGTATGTCGCGCACAGCAGAGGGAACCTAGTGTTAAGACAATCAATTCCCCACTTTCTGCCAAATTCTGGAGGTATTGTGTGTTGAGTGGCGGAACTCAACACTATGCATTGCCTCTACACCAGAGCTATCCTCGAGTGGGGATTGAACCCACAACCAGTCACATTTACAGTTAAATCTTTCAGATTTATAGTAAGAAAATGCAAAATTCATTTTGTTTCTTAAATTAAGTTATTAAGTATTATATTGCTTGTGCATTATATACTAAAATGTAGGCATAGATAATTTATTATAAAAATTAATCTTTTAGGTATATATAGAAGATGCTTTGAATGAGCGCTGGTGGGTAGACTGTTCCTGGTGTAAATGCTTGGTAGAAAATATTATTACAGCATTTGGTACAAAGCAGCCATCTCCACACTTGATACCAACTGACAATACCTTAGGTAGGGTAAATTGTAAAAATCCTTTGCTATTAAATATGAGTTTTTCTTTTATATTTTCAATAGTTTTATGACATATTGTGTTAAATATTTACATTATTATTTATCTGGTCAATTAAGATGTAATATTGGCATCTTGCACATATTTTATAAAACCCTAGGTGACAACATGAGGTTATGATTTAATATACATATAGCAATTTTTTGCATTAAATGTTGTGTTTCACTGAATGGTTATTTTTTAAATCTAAATTTATTAATACTAGGGACAATGTCACCATCTGGATCAGGCTCACCCCTTATGGGAACTAATGAAGAAGATCCAGACAACATTGAACTTGAATATTCTGTATCCCCAAGGTAATTACTTAATTTTTAAATTTTATACATGTATTTATTTTATTGTGATATATTGTTTGTTTGATTAATAAAATGATTGCTTATAGATATTCTAGTAGTTATGAGACTGTGGAAGGCCTGGTGCTGGAGGCCATCAAAGAACAGATACAGCGGAGGGTGGCACCTGATGCTATCGGCAAGGGTTTTTTGAAATTATTGTCTGCTACTTGTGGTTTTCCTGAGGTAATTAATAGTTGAAGAGTAATAGCAGTGTTTTAATCAATTAACATTTTTTAATACTTTATTTATATTGTTTATTACTTTTTTGTCAGCAATTTTTTGGTTTTTGTAAGTGGAAATTTGAATTCTGTCTAGATCCGCATGATAGCGGCGTCCCGGCTGGAGGCGTGGCTGCACTCGGGCAAGCTTTGGCGTGCAGCGCAAGAGTTGCTCGCGCACGTGTGCGCCAACGCGCACGCCACCGGACCCAGCGCCGCGCGTGACCACGAGGTGTTAGCGCAGTTGGTGCGCATGCGCCTCAAGACCAAGCCGCTGCAGGCCGCCTACCAGGCTTGCCTGCGCGACATGGTGGGCGCTAGCTCGGCCTTGCTGCGCAGCGTGGTCACGCACACCGTGTACAACGAGCTGTCCAGCGCTCGCGCGCCCAACAACCTAGGCGTGCTGGCGGCGCTAGTGGCGGCTCAGCCGGCGTTGGTGCCGGCCGCGCTGGCCGACGTGTACGTGGAGATCGTGCTGCGCGCTGACGACCATCTGCGCGCGCTGCGGGCGCTCACGCGCGAGCTAGCGCGCGCGGCGCGTTCGGACGCGGCATTGCTGGCGCTAGCGCGTGGGCTGGCGGGAGCGCGCGCGGAGCCGGCGCCCGAGGTGCGTGAGCGCGCCTTCCACGCGATAGCGGACCTGTTCTGCGTGTGCTGTCTGGCGGCGGCGCGACACGGAGCGCTGGTGGCGGCTCTGCAGGCGGCGGCGCTGGGCTGGCTGCTGGAGGCGGCAGGTGCGTTCCGGGCGGCGCGCGCGGACTGCGCGCAGGTGCTCAACAAGCTCATGTTCGTGGAAGCGGCGGATGCCTACAGCAAGGTGGACAACTGGCCGCCCGAGGCCGAGCGCGCACTCACGCACCGCCTCTGCACGGAGGCACCGCTGCCGCAGAACACGCTGCTGAGGCTCATTTTCATCGGCCTCTCTGAGGTAAATCAACGGCTGCGGCCCCCTATCCTTCAACCATACAGTTTATTTTTACCAAAAAAGCACAATATGTATGTACACCTAGGGTAAGCCTAACAAATATTTTTAACAATTTCAAAGTGTTTTTCCTCACTTAGGAAAAATATGTCTTATAAAATGTATAAACATTTTAACGTAGCGGGATTTGAAGCGCGTACCGCTCGACTCTTGAAAACAAACGTATAAACGTAACAAGAGTATAAAAATTTCGACGTAGTTTGTTTAGTAGGTATGGCTAAGCGGTCAGAGCGCTTGGACGGTTTCCATGAGGGGCAGGTTCAAATCTCGCTACGTTCAAATTTTATACGTTTCCTAAAAAGTATTAGGTCTAACAAAACTCTCATTTACACAGGACATCCCAGTGACACCCACGGAGGTGTTTGAATTGATCGAATTGTTAGTGCGTCGTGCTTGTGCACTACCCCCTGAGGACCAGCCGCTGCAGGTAGACAAGTTGGAGATAGTGGATTACATTTTCCAGCTCTGCCAGTTCCACCCTCCTGATAATATTACACTACCTGCTGGGTAAATTTATAATTTATATATTTTTTCTTTTATTTCACGTTGTATACCAAAAAGCAGGATAGGCAGACCGAACCGACCGAATTGTTTAGACGCTGTTCCCTCAAAAAATAGAACCTAACTTTTGTTAATGTTATAAGATTACTTTTGTTAAGATATAAGAAATATACAGAATATTGTAATTTTTTCTTCAGATACACGCCTCCTCCGCTAGCCATCACATCCCTCTACTGGCGAGGATGGATGTTGCTAACAATGTTAGCGGCACACAATCCACAAGACTTTGCTGAGCGAGCCGCTAACATGTATCCTACTTTACGAGCGTTGATCGAATGTTGTATCACTGGGTAAGTATTGAAATTATAGAACAATATTTTTCTTTTCCAACTCTTGAAACAAAGTCGGTGCATTTTTGAGATGTGCTACATAACACTCAATGTCTCGAAAATTGGACAGTGCGTGAAGACCTTAGTATTAAAACCCCTGAGTCTTAATACTAAGGTACTCTCTACTTACGCTTCATCAAATTTATAAGAAATTCTTTGGGAAGGCTTATGCCCATCAGTAGTCATCCAATAGCTAATGATGATGATGATATAAAAACCTGCCAATATTGGCACTTTATTTGTTAATCGCGTTAACAACATCAACCAATTGTATGCTCACAGTAAACCATCAATAGAATGGAACGGAGTGGGCGAGCAGGAGCGTCTCGAAACCGAACGCGCTTCAGTACTGCAGTTGGAGACGCACCTGGCCGCAGCCAGCAATGCTAAACTGCCAGTGACTGAACATTCCTCTAGGTTGCTTACTCAGGTATTTGTTTTTGATGTGTAGAATTTTTTTTATTTGCTTATTTGTATAACTAGGGCCTGTACCATTTTAACAAGTTGTTTTTATTATTTTGGTTAGTCAAGGCGTCTGGTTTAAATAACAGTTGCGTATGATATGTCATTTGTTCATGTCTGTGCCAAGCGCCTAAGTTGACGTTAATTATCAGTAGAATTATTAATTTGGTGTACTATCCTCAAGGCGTTTGGTTATCGAATTCATATAGACTTTTTAAAATTCGAACCAGTAATTCCTGATATCAGTGCACAAAACAACCTATTGACCTTTTGAATATTGCCATTGTGGAATATTAGTATAATTTAAACTTAAAAGAATATGTAATGTGATCATAAAAACATCTTAGTACAAACTATAAATTGTATGAACCTAAACTCGAATTAAATTTTTCTTAGGTATTTCAAAAAATTGTGATATAAATACTGTATTACGTTAAAGTTATTTTTTTTCCCTAATAGCATTTAATAGGAGAATGAAGGCAATTTAGAACCCACAAAAACTCGTTCAACAACCAACATTCACATTTTTTTTATCCTACTAGCTAACAACCCTAGAACCAACCGGGCCTGCACGTCGTCCTCCAGCAGCAGTACTGGAAGCACTGCAAGCGCTCAGCGCTCAACTCCGCCTGTCACGCTTGCTGTGCAGACAGCCGGCGTTGCTGTTGCAGCTGGTGGAAAGACACGGCACCCGTCGTGCTATGCCGTGGCTGCATCAGCTGCTGAGACATGATCGGTTGGAATTAAGGTATTAGTGGTTATTTTTCAAATTCACAAGAAGTTTTTAAGCTATTCTGCTTAAATTCGTATAACCGTAGGTAAGGGAGAACCTAGTGTTAAGACATTTCCATCTCCATTTTCTTTAAATAATAGATTTAAAAACTTATTTTGTCTTACTAGTGAAGAATTGAAAATAGTTCATTCCCTTCCTTTGTATACCGAATTACAACAATTACACTACATTAAGATATTAACATATTGCTTCATTGGCTTCTTTGAAGTTATGTTTTAACAATTAATTACAAAAATAAAATGTTACAATATTAAATTATTTTCACTATAAGATATTATGTTCTTTGCAACCATATTAAACGCTGTGCATTATGGCTAACCTAACGCCATAATAAATCTTTCGAATATTTCCTATCTTTAGTGTGCTGCCAGTACAATGTCTCTGCGAGTTCCTCTCGGCGGGGGGTGCCGGGGGTGCCGAGGCGGGCAAAGCGGGGGAGCTGTGCGCACATCTACGCCGCACACTGCACAGCGAGGAGGGGGCGCGTGCGGTGTTGCATTATTACTTGCAAAGACTTGCGCATGCGCATGCGCCTACTAGGGCGTCCGCTAATAGGGTAAAAGTTGATTATTATAATGGCAATGTTTTTTTCTCTCTCTTTCAAAGGAAATGTTATATTTTTTTATTTTATTTCAGGGATTGAAGTTAGTACTGTCACAATCAGATGACACAACTGAAATGGATTACAATGCTGACGTGAGTCCAGAGTAAGTGTTGCTTATTGTTTTTTTTTGTTTAGTACTAAAATTGTTGATATTTTTATATAAAAAAATAATTATTAACATTTATTACTATAAATTGGATTTCATAACAATTTTGAATCTTATTTCAACTTTTTTCAATAATGTTTCAAGGCTTACAATTATTTTAGTGTATTAGTCTCATTTTAGGGTTTTCTCACTTGATTATTTTGCGCAAACAACAATGCGCCACAATTCCAAAGAAACGCTAACTTCAGAGCAGCCATGACTTAGACCATACGCGGCCTGTAACAAAGATAATATGACTTCAATATCGACAGGACTTGGCTCCCCCTGCTCCCTTCCCTGCGCCACTGGGATCCTCTGCGTGGGGAGGCAGTGCGACGTGTACGGGCAGCCTGCCTCGTGGAGTGCGCGCCGCCACACCTCGCAGCCTACCTGGCCTTTCTGGCCCGCCACGCATCCACCGCCGCCCTAAATGACCTTACTGATATTGTATTGGTACGTGTTGTATGACTTTCTACTTTATTTTGTTGTTATGGTACAGTTCGGACCTTGATAAGCATAGCTACTCTGGTACCGTGATATTGTACTGGTATGTTTTGTAGCCGTGTGATCCCGGCTTAGAATAGCAGCACCCTGGTACTGTCGGTGTCATAAGAGGCGACTAAAGTACGTGTGGTAGAGTTACGTCGCCAGTAACGGCAACACCAGTAGTGGCTCTTGCCACTGCGTTTCGCATTTGGTAACATCCTCCACCTTTAAGGCCGGCAGCGCACCTGTAGCTCCTCTGGTGTTGCATGGGGTCGTGGGCGGCGGTGATCACTTACCAACAGGTGACCCGAACGTTCGCTTATCTTGTCCTCCTTACCTTAAAAAAATAATTATTATTAGAAAACACGTAATGTAGTTTGTTTTATGATAACATTTTTTACATATTTAACTTTAATTTAACGTCCATAATATATTCATTTAATATAAATAAAAATCAATAAATAAATCATATAAATAAAATCATGGATCACTAAGATCACTTTTATTAAATAAGATACATAATACAATTAAAAATTATAATTTTTATATTACAGGATCTAAGCCAAGTGCTAATGGAGAGGACCACCGTGATGGGCTACGTGCTGCCACCCGTGGATTCAAACGAGACGCCCAGAGACGAGCGACTGTTGGCACAGCATAGAGCACTACACGCGTTGACCACTATATTCTATACGCATCTTAGACAGGTATTGTAAAGACTGTTCTTTATTATAAGAATGAATTTGACAGGTTCGTACCCGCACTTAACAGAAAGATCAACAGGTCTATTGCTGGTGGCTCTCGTATCATTTTTTTTTAATGAGTGATTGTATGAAGAAAGGCGTTTATTGTTTTGTTTTAAACAATTTGATGATTTTTTTTGTAGATTGTTGCTATTTAAGTCGTATCTAAAATAGCAAACTACCTTGGTAGGTAGTTGTGCGAAACTGTGCTAACTAGCATATATGAAAAACATATAATAGCTTAGCTTAACTCTCGGTCCCCTAAGCTTACCCTGCTATATGCGATACATCGAGAAACTATAATAAAACTTAAATTTAACTTTCTATTGGTACTCCAGGTCCTTTCAAATGAAGAAACAGAAACAGGGGAAGAAGTCGAAGGCGAGGCTGAAGCAGGGGGCTGGAGTGCTGGAGAACGTGTTTCACTGCAGTGGGCCAATGCGCGACGCGCCAACTTACACTTGGTGGTTGCGCACGCGCACCTCAAGTTGTTGTGCTTTGGACCTTCTTACTGTTAGTATAGTGTAACTTTGTTTACTTGTGTGCTTTCATGGGCATAATAGTTAAAGACTCTAATACCCAAACACTCTTAAAACATTTAATAAAAAATATAAAAAAATTAAATAAAAAATACTTAAACAATTTCAACACGCGTTTCATATATTTTTACAAACAACACAAGATTATTCTTGTTGCTAACATATATTCATATTTTGTTTTTTTTTATTCTTAACTTGCAATTTATAACAACATATCAAATAATTCTCACTATGTCAACATTTGTCTATCAACAGTCGACACAAACCAAGAGATGTACTCCTGGCTCTTATCCACTTGGGTAGTCGACGCCCCTGAGGTGACAGGCGCGGGAGGAGCCCCCGAGGGTGAGGGGGAGGGTATGCTTTTACCTGATTGGCTGAGACTGAGCCTGGTGAGGTCAGCACGACCTGCCTTATTGGAAGCGGGGCTGAGAGGTCTCCCAGCGCACAAGCTGGCACTGTTCATACAGACGTTTGGCATGCCTGTTTCGTCAATGAGGTTCAATTTTTGTAATTTAAATATTTTAAATGTTAATTTTTTTTCAGCTTCACGATGTATTCCGCACACAGCATGGTGGTCAGAGGGAACCTCGGTATTAAGACACTCCGTTCCCCACTTTCTGTCGAATTCTGGAGGCATTGTGTGTTGAGTGGCAGAACTCAACGCCGCGCTTTGCCTCAACACCAGAGCGAAGAAAAGTGGAAATATAAACGTAAATAAATATTTCACTTCCTCGAGTGAGAATCGTACCCACAACCGTCTCGTTTACGCGCGACACCCTTGTGCCACACTATTTATTTTATTTCTCTTATTTGTATACCTAGTCCTATTCTACAAATAGCATTTAAAAATGTTACTATTTATAGAAGAGTGAGTGGACGAGGCGAAAGAGGTATGAAGAGAACGAGATTCTGGCTGCTTCGCTAGGGATATAGCATGAAGCTCAGTGTTTACAAATAATATGTTAGTTTTGTTGATTTTTGTGTCTGATCAAAAACTATAGCAAAGTCACTTTATATTTTTATTTAAAACGCTAATTAATTTTACACTAACCCACATTTATACATAATCTGATCTTGTTCGTGCTTTGAACGCAATATACGTATTTTAAGTTTATCTCGCCCTTCTTTGAAATATACTATCTGTTTTTGTGGACACTCAGTTTTAGTTTATAAACATTTATTTTTAATAAGACCTTAACCATTTACTTGAGAATAATAATATTTGAAATGTAATGAGTTGAAGCTGAAAAAAATAAATGTAACTATTTAAAATATATTTTTATTACAGTGCTTTACTATCAGCATTAGACGCTTGTCCGGCGGGCGCAGTGGTCCGTCTGGGCGTGGAGCGTGCCTACATGGCGCAGTTATTGCGTGTGCAGAGAGCGAGGGGAGCCACAGGTGGTCACGCGTTCGCGGCCGCGCTGAGGCTCACGAGGCCGCATTATCCACCTGGTAATATTTATTTTACTTTTGGTTTACTACCAATTTATACTGTATGGTATTTTAGTTTTATAGTCTAGTTTTATATTGCATTATTTATTTATTTCGAAAATATGAGATGTATGTTTTTTAAATTAATTATTAAGTTTTTTGATAAAGCACAAACTACAAACCTACAAAACGAACAGTAGCATATAATTATAATATCTTTTGACTCTCTCTAAAATTTATAAAATTTAATTGGGTATGTTCATACATTTTAATGTAAATATATAAAAAAAAAACATAATAAAACTAACAATTTGTTCACTAAATAGATGACACACTGTTCACGGAAGAAGCCCTACCCGACGAGGAAGAAGATCCATGGTGCACTCCACGAGAACTCTCCAAACTTGATGCTGCCCTAGTACCCTCACTCCTCGCAACCGCTTTCGCTGAGGCTGGAACTTATCATGGGGACATGGATACTGCTTTTACCCAACTGCAAGGGGTAAATGGATTTATTTTATTTTTAATGAGTACTGTTACTTTTTAAACAAGAGGAAACCACATAAAACACTCTTTGTGACCTCCTTGAGCTGATGCCACCATGGTACCCTCACTCCTAGCCACGGACTTCACTGATGCTGAAATTGGCCATGGGGATCTAGATACTGATTTTACACAATTGTAAGGGCTTGGTAGAGTTCTTTTTATATATTAGTTTTACTTAAGATATTTTATTTTTAATTTTAGTACTCTGTCTGTCTGTACACGCACATTTTTTAGAAGTTCGTTTCCTGTTCGTGGAATTTTTTTTTTGTTCTGATAACACAACACGCAATATCTCGAAATCGGGCTGAATGTGAATCCCGGTCTCCACTAACTCTTGGCTCATGATACAATGTGAACCTATAAATGATTAACGTCGGTATGGTGCATTAGAATAGAATCTTACTGCAAATGCAATGTTAGTGAGTTTCATCTGAATGGAATGATTATCTTTATATCATTATTTTCGTTATACTGGTTTGATAAAATGGTCGAAACTTAAAAATTTAATATGATGTGACGTTAAGTTCTCTCTGATAATTTATGTAAAATATTTTGTAGCAGTAAGACATTTTGAACCATATTAAAATTAACGCTTCATATAATTACTCAGTTCATAGTACAAGAGTCATCGAAGGCCAACGAGAGTATGGGTTCATATACCCGTGCGGTGCTAGCTTCTCTACGCGGTACCAACTTAGCAGGGCTACTGCGAAAGCCCGCACTGGCCGTGCCGGTGTTACGTGCGCTTGCGCATGCTAATCCTATTGGTTACGTTGAGGTATTAACTTTGAAATTTCTTTTTGATCCTAATCACCTAATATTCAAACCTCCTGTTAATATGTGTAATATACATAAGCTTTTACTTTCGTCAAATAGAAGTAACTGAGAATTGTACAGCACTTTAATTATATGGACTATATTTTATAGTTAATGAAGCGAAAAGCACAAAACAAAACCTTGAAATTAGCACGATCAACAGAACAATAAACTTTCCAATTAACTAAACATAAACAAAATAAACAAAACATTTAGACATATATATTTAGAAACTAATAAAATTTTTATATATAGTTGAATAATATACCTCCAGGTAGCGAGCGGCCTTCTTTCCCAGTGCAAATGTGCACGTGGGCCTGTAGCGGAGGCATTAAGATCCGCGTGCGGCGCCGCCGTGCCCGGGGACTCCCCTCTGCCCGATATACCACCTAATGCCAGCAAAGAAGTATTGGTCACAGGTTCGAATATAGCTACTAAAGCCTTAAATAATTGTTAAATTTCTTCACTTTATAAATTTTTGTATGAACCATACCTACATACATAACTAGTATTTATTTTAGAATATTGTGTTAATACTAAAAAATTAATACATTGAAAGATCTTTTCATTCCATTTTTTTAAATTCTTTTTATTTCTTTACCTTTATTTTAATAATTAATAGTATACAAATGAAGTGTCAATTAATAATTTTTCATTCCAGCCTTAGAATCAGCAACACCAAGCACTCTAGAAGTGATAGGAAACAATATAATAGAAACACAAGACACACAAGTAGTAGTGGACACCATCACGCATCTGCTGGAGAAGAACCAGCAGGGATGCTATGAAATACCGGTAACAAACTTATTTTATTATCTAATTTAGTTTAATTTTAATAGAAAATATAATAATTTTATATTTAGACTTTTTCAGCTTCAATTTTCATCCCGCACATAGCAGAGAGGGTAGGTAGAGGGGACATGGGAACCTTGTGTTAAGACACTCCATTCCCATTAAGACACTCTCGTTCCTTATTTTCCGCCGAATTCTGGAGGTATTGCGTGTTGAGTAGTGGAAATCAACGCTGTGCTTTGTCTGTGCTGTGAACGAGGATGTGAAAATATTTAAAACATCATCTTCTTGAATGGAAATCGAACCCACAAACTGTTGCATGCTTGTGTCTTTGCTTGATAATTCTTTGAACTATTTTAAAGTAAAAAGTTATAAAAAGCAGTTTAAAAATTAATAAATATTAATTTTAACAGATAAAATGCGAAGAAGAGGAAAAGATGAGTTCGTCAGCAGTCCACGTGCTGTCGGTGCGCGGCCTTGGCTGCGGCTTGTTACTGGACTGGTTGTCCGAGTTGCAGCGAGAGACTCTTGGCCGACAGGTGAATATGTTTCAATAGTTTAGGCGAGTCGTGGCGCAGAGGCACATAGTTTGACTGTAAAATCGACTGGTTGTGGGTCCTATCCCCACTCGAAGAAATGAAATATTTATTTAAATATTTATTTATTTCTTCGCTCTGGTATGGTTGAGTTAAAGCGCAGTATTGAGTTCTCTAGGTTCCCTTTACCCTGCTGTATGCGGGGTGTAGCGTGAAGCAGAACAGTTGTTTTTAAAAAAGTGCTATTATTGTAAGATTTTATAATAAAAAATAATAGTTTGATGCTTTTTCGTAGCATAAAAGGGTAGGTAAAACGTAGAAATAAATTTTGTGCATGCTGACTGCATGATGCGTGGTAGAAAAACTGTATCTTATTTATTAGAGCGAGAAAATGATTTTTTCGAAGAAGTAGAGTCCGTTCTCTCTTGACTACTCTGCTAGGGATACAAGGTGAAGCTTAGTTAATTTATACTGATTCCAGCTGCAACTAATGTTCGTGCGAGGCGGTGGCGCGTGGCGACCCTTGCTGGTAACTCTGTTGGCGCACAGAGCGTCGTGGCGCACCTTGCATGCTGCCCTCGATAAACTTACTTCACAAGGGTATGTGTATTGCGCGTATTCAATCGCGTTCATCTATTCTGTTTTATAAAATTTAATATAAACGAGAAATGGGAAAAAAGATAATGAACATATCACACATAAAGCTGTTAATGTTTACATAGATATTTAAAAAATTATAAACTAAATTTTATTTGTATATGTATTTGTGTACACAGTGGCTGGTCTCCCCGAGCAGTACTGGACTTCGCGGAGACGCTGATGGGGTCCCCTCGAATATGGCAAGGCCGCGACCGCACCACACCCAAACACCACACCCCCATTGATAGCTTACGACTTTCACACAAACAGGTAGATTATAGTTGATTTTTTTTTGTTTTATCTATCTATAGTGTTAGGCTTTATTGTTTGGAATTTCCCGAAAACAGTTATAGTAGAAAAACGAGGAATTTTAATATTATCCTATTTACTAATACTCTCCTTAGATGCGGGAGATACGTGATGATTTATAGAAGCTAATTAAGAGTTTACTGTATTAACACTAACTAAATTGGCTCTGCCAAATGTGGAATGAAACGTGAAGCTGATAAAAAGCAATCTTTAAACAATCTTTTTTTTTTAATTTGCCATCTATGTTTCGTATCACGTATCACGCAAATCAACAGGGTAGGCAGAGAAAGCCTAGTGTGAAGACATCACACACACTTGAACATGTAATACCATGTAACGATGTACCATGTAAACCGTTCAAGTATTACGTAAGCACTATAGGGGAGTGGGGAGTCCTTGTTTTGCTTATTTTTGATAACAAATAAACGGAGATGGGGGATGAAAAATCTTGTGTATCTCAATAGTACAATATTCATCCTTCCTTACATCCTTCGCGCTTAAAATCAGATGTGTCAGATTTTGTAATCTTCTCCAGCTCGGCGTGCTGGTCCGCTACGTGGGCGAGGAAGCAACGGAAGTGGAAGCCGTGGAAGGCTTAGAAGGCTCCCGTCGTCGCATCGAAGCTCGTCTTCCACTGCTACTGCGATGTTGTTCAACGCCCCACGCCCTGCTCGCCGCCGCGTTGGCCGCGCGTTCACATCCGTTGCTGTTGCTGCTGTTGTATATGAAGGTGATGTTTTTTGCTTAAATGTTATTTATTGGTTTATAGTACGGCCAATGTTTCCTAATTTAATTCATAATTTAGGTGTTTTGGCAATTGATTTAATTTTCATCTTTAATAGAAAAATGTTTAGTTATGTCACAACTGTCTCGGTAAGCTTGCTTGAGAGGGTGTTATTAAATAACTATTATATATGGAATTAAAAACACAGTTGTTGATATTACAGACAGACCTTTTTATTGTAGTTTAATGTATAGAAATCGTTGTATAGAACCAGAAATTTTTTTTTTTAGCTTTACGCTATATCTAATACCCCGCTATATTTAATAGCAGAGGATGCAAAGGCAATCTAGTGTTAAGACATCGTTTTCGTCACTTTCCAAGTTTGTTATTATATCATCCACAGGTACCCAAAGTCCAGCAGCTATTACGCGAATGCACAGAGCTACCCGGTTCAGATGATTTGTTACTCGGTTCAAATCCAGATATAGACACGGATGTAGAAACTAGTGTCGCTCGTTTCTCAACAAGTGCAACGGATCGAGTCTCGCATTCGGTGCTCACTACTCTCGCAGCACCACACCATCATTCTAAGGAGCACTCGCAGAAGTGAGATTGGATTTATTTTTATTATCATATTTAGATAACGGTAGACACAGAAATATTATGATAAATAAGAATGATGAATAATAAATAATATTTTTTTTAACTTGCCGGTAATTCATTTAAATTCGAGGTCGTATTGGCGCAGTCGCTCAACGTGTCACTGTAAACGCGACAAGCATCGCAGATTCGACCCCCACTTGGATTAATGAATTAGTTTAATAAATATTTTTTTCTCTTTCTCTGGTAACAAGACAAATTTGACTTTGAGTTTCATTATTCAACACGCAAAATTTTGAAAATTCAGCGGAATGTGGGTCAACAGAGTGTTCTAGTATTAGGTTATCTTGCCATTTACGGGATGGCAATGCGTAAGTAATAAAAATGGTACTTCTAATTTTAATTTAATGCTTGAGGGTAAAATCTAAAACTATTGAAGCGTTGAATAGTTTTATAAATAATTTTAGATGTAATTATACTTATTTTTTAAATAACTTTATTCTACAGGATGGAAATGTAGCCACACAAATGAAACCACACTTAACTACTTTATAAAAGCCTTAAATAATTAAAAATAAAAAAAATCTCATAAACAAAAGTTATTTTTTCAAACAAATAATAAAATTATCGTTTTAAAATAAAACGCCATTTGTAAAGTATGACATAAACACGCACATTACGCTTAGTGGTATTTTTGTAGTATTGTATGTGTATGTGTGCATCACAGGAAATATAGGTATGAATAAAAATCGTGAAATGAAAAAAAAATCTTCTCTTTTTCAACCTCAACAGTTAGTTGAGGTTGAATAAATATTTCATCACTACCTGTTAAAATTTCAATGTTTCATACACAACTTTTGCTTATTTTCATTTCACTACACAAGTGAAATTGAAAGTAAAAGTGAGTTTAGTGGGGAACGGAGTGCCTAATACTAGGTCCCTTTGCGTACCCTGCTGTGTGCGATTAATTAGCTGCAGTAAGCTATTTATAATAAAACGTAACGTAAAATAAATAAATTTATAATATAACAATTGTCCAGAATGTGGCGCACAGAAGCATGCGCGCGCTCCGTGTTCGCGCGCTGCGGCGGCGCAGGCGCCCGCGCACTGCCGCTGGCGGGCGCGCTGCTGCGCGGCGTGCGCGTGCGCCACCAACACCAGCTACAGCACCTGCTGGCGGCTGTCGAGATGCTGGCCGATAAGGACTTGTTTGCTGATTATACTGTGTTAGTTGGAGTTTTTTAAAATATTTTTTGTTGTACTTCATAGTGAATATTAATTCTGTCTTTTTTGTTATGTTAATGAAACTTAATTAGCTAATATGAATGTGTTTTTAAGGTTATTAACTACTTGTTTTAGCGACGAGATCCACGGTATCCTCTCCTGTTTTCTGGGTATGGTGAAGCAGGGAGGTGGCAGCGCGGGGGGCGGAGCCCTGGCGCATCGCGTGGCGGCGCTGCTACGACGCTACAGGGCCGCTAGGCCTCACCGTGCAGCCGCCCTATTGCACACGCATAGGGATACCATTGCGTTAGTATTAGGGTTTTTTTCTTAAAAGTATTCTATAGAATATATAGAATTGCTTTAGAAAAAGTATATTTATTTAATAGATTTTCAAGACGTAAGGCCAACTTAAAATTTTTAAATATCTTTAAGTTTGTATTGTTAACAAAAGATAGTCTTTTTAAAAGGTATTTTATAAAATATTTTTTATAAATATAAAATTGGTATATTAAAATCACAAAGACAAAACGAATTGCAAAACAAATACGAGCCTGTATAAAGATAAGAAATAATATATTAAACAAAATTTTAATTCATAACTACTAGATTTGTTCAAACAAATGTTACATAAAAATTCTATACATAAAATTCCTTTTAGATTTTAAGACAAACAAAACAAGCAATATTTTATGTATTTTTAAAAGAAAACTTTATTTTTTTATATTAAAACGAAAAGGTTTCTAATAATAATAATAACTTTCTAGATCTCACGCTGCCCTAGCAAGTGCGGCGGGAGGCGAAGCACCCCCTGCGTCGTCATCACCGCCACCACACGCGTTGTTAGCGGTCCAAAAGCGGTCCGTGCCTCCTGAGGAATTACATTGGTTGATACAGGTATAATTTTTAACTTAATTTTATAATTTTAATATATTCTTATATTATATATTGTAATATAATTTTATTAGATAAAAAAGTTTTTTATCATAATATTTTTTTAATAAAAGTAATTAGGAGTCCAGTCGTGGCGCAGGGTACAAGTGTGTGTCTTGTAAACGCGTCTGGTAGCAGGTTCAATCCCGCCAGTTTATTTAAATTTATATATTCTGTTTCCGTTGGTGTCGGAGTAAAGTGTGGCGTCGAGTTCCGCCACTCAACGCACAATGCCTCTAAAATTCGGTGGAAAATTGGGAACGTCGTTTTTTTGCATTAGGTTCCCTACTTCATTTCCACGTTAGCCTATAATGCCATTGTGTAATTACGTATGCTGTAACATAATATATTAAATGAATAAAACAACCCCAACAGGAGCTAGAGGCGTGGGGAGTGCGCCGCGGTGGCGCGTGGGGCGGTCCCGGCACGGCGGGCGCCATGTTGCGTGCGACGGCCCCCCTTGCCGCGTCCCCGCACGCGCAGCTGCGCACCGCCGCGCTGTCACTGCTTGCCAAGCTGTTGCCCGCCGCGCCCGACACACATCCCGGTACTACCTTATAGCTCGGTCGACGAGTCACGTCACACCTTGGATTTATCTTGTACCTGAGCAAATAATATCCAAAGTTCAGAAGATAATTTTATTAGTTGATGTGATTCCGATGTTGATTCAGTTGTCCGTCACTATTATTTTAAGTAATTATATTGTCATACAGATTTTCAGAACTTTCTCGCATCATTCTCTCGGAAAGAAAATTTTCATAAGTCCTAAAATTAATTAACTGAATGTAGCTAACCTATAAATTTCCATAGAGTATTATTTCTGAAATGTTGCTTAGTTATCCTGATTATAATTTTGTTAGTAATTTCTAACAAAATTATAGTCAGATTCAAAATCTATGATATTTTGTATATTATATATTAATTACTACTTATAGTAAATGACCCTCAAAAAAAAAGAACTGTATTTGCCTAACATTGCTAGATACTTATTTTTATTATTCACACACTCACAGGTACACCTTAAAAAATAATTTGCTTGCATTTTAAATCTTCACACGAATTGACAATTAAATATCATTTTATGATATTTTTGACAAATTATATTTATAAATTAGACATTAATTAACAACTTCCAACTAATTTCTATTAATCTACTTTTCCACAGGTCTTCAAGCCATACTAGAATGTCTGGATTCAAATCAGCCAGAAATAGCACAATCCGCACTCGACAAACTACCAGAACTCATAGTAGGAATACAAGAGCACGCCTCCAGAATTTTAACAAAAGTATTCGATTTAGGGCTCCGCTCTCGTCTCCCTGTAGAACAGTGCATTTCTAAATGCGTCTCTACTATAAATTTGAATAGAGGATGCTGATTGTAAAGCTATTTAATAAGTAAGGTACATAATGCTTTTTTTTATTATATGACTTTTGTTAATATATTATGTATAGTTTATATTGATAATGTAATATGATTCAAAGGCACAACTATTGCAAACATGTACAAAATTATATAACAAATGTTATATTAATTTAGTTATATAATAATATAAAGTTATATAATAATAACAAGGCCTTTATTCAGCATTTACTAACTATTTGACTTAACTTGAAATAAATGCTAAAACTATCACTTAAACTTTAACTTATAACTATAATAACTTATAGATGGCACATAGAGTGACATCTATGTAAAGTTATTTGCGAGAAAATTTAAAAACTATATATGTTTTTATATAGGTATATAGATATTAAGAAAATGTCTGTTTTATCATTATAAAATTTATAATACAAAACAGTGCAGTGAGTTTTATTTTTATAGTGTAAGGTTGGGGGACCAAAATGAAAAATATATATTATCATAATTTTAATATAAATCTCTATAGATAATACATTTGGTATAAATATAAATACATTTTTGTGTCATGACAGTTAGCAATGAAAAAAAAAACAGAATAAATAATGAATTAAAAATGAATATGAACCCGCACTCCATAAGCTCACTTGTACTGAGTCCTAATACTTAAATGCACTAAATAGGTTGTATATATCATATCACCAATCATTGTTGCCAAGGTCAGTGAACAACTTGTCTTTTATCTTCGGCTTAGGATCTTCGGTTATTTTTGTATCTACTGCACCTACTTGTCCCAAGATGAATTCAAGTTCTGTAAAAAGATTATTATTTATTTTAAATTTATATTATTTTATATTATGTGAGCTTACAATTTTTAATTAAATAATTTATATAAATTATTTAATTAAATTTAACTTTAATTAAATAATTTATATAAATTATTTAATTAAAGTATTAGAAAAAAATAAATAAAATTTCCCACTTTCCACTTTATTTTCAAGTCATTGCATGTTGAGCTTGTTTACCAGAGCAAAGTGGGAAAATTTAAATAATTTAAAAAGAATCATTTCTACAGTTTGGTGCTCCATACTTTCTGGCTATCCTGCTAGATATAGTGTTAAAATGGAAATAATAGAATCCTGAGTGAAAATCAAAGCCATTGTGTTTAAACTCCAGATGCTTACCATGATGACCCACTGTGCTATTTTTTCAGATTCATGCTGAATCAGGGTACAGCAGGGCACACAGAGGAAATCCAGCAACTTGGGAACATAGTGTTAAGTTTAGTTTCTCATTAAGAATTTCTATTCCTCACTTTCTGCCAAATCTTGGAAATTGAATGCTGAGTGGAACACAATCTTGCACTTAGATTCAGTACCAGAGTAATGAGGTTAGATTCCCACTTCATTTGAGCGGGAATCAAACTTATAACCATTTTCAGTCATGGACATTACACATATAAACAACATATGGATGGGCCTAAAATAAATTATGTTCTACAAAAAGCTTACCATCACAAGTAAGGGCAGTGCCCCGTAACTCATGTGGGCCCACAAACTGCTTCTTCATATCTCCCTCAAAATACACAAAGAGACTCGGCAAATTTCTTTCGGGGAAATTGGGTATGCAAGTTTGTGCGATTGCTTTTAAGAACTTTGTGTAAGGGAACTTTGTTGCCAATTGACGTAGGTGTTGATTAATGAGGGCACATTGTTGGATGCTGTAAAATAAATTAAGTTGAAAATAATTTTGAGTTAGTATCTTAATCAATATTTGGATATAAGAATTATATTTTAATAATTATTTGAAATATTGCATTGAAATTGAGGCAATTATAAATTAGCAGCACATAGCCTCCCTGTAGGCCTATGATAGTGGAGTTGATTTTTCATTTAGGAGAATAACTTATTTTCATTTCCTCATTCTGGTAAGAAGATAAAACATGCTGCATTAGTTCTTTTAGCTCACCAGACAAATTTTTGAAAATGTGGACAGTAAATGAAGAATGTCTTAATATTAAGATCTTTCTGTCAACTCTAATATATGTGTTATACAATATGAAGCTAAAATAAATAAAATGCAGAATACATACCCCTGTTTATATAAATGTATGACCACCCAAATGGCTTCACCCGCTTTGTTTACTTCCTGTACATAATCCTGGCCTGAGACCTCTCTCACATCTCCAAATCTGGGCTTTTCAGCAAGCTTCTTCAATTCAGCTATCCTCTTCCTTCTATATTCTTCCAAAACAGCCTCATCTTCTGAATCTTCCAACTCATCCAGACCATCTAAATCTAATTCTGATAGCTTTTGGTCCTCTAAAAAATATAAGTACGTGTTAGAAAAATAACGGTATGTAAGAAAATCTTACAGGTGTTCATAACCAAACTTTTCTTACTTTCAGTTTGTTTTTGTTGTATGGTTTGTTCGATCATGTTAACGATTTCATCTTCTGATATCTCTTTTTCCTTCGGGGGTAGGATTCCCTTCGATCGCAACACATCATTCCATTCAGTATCTTCATTGGGATTCTGGAAGAGGAATATAGTGAATACAATGGTAGACAGTAATACCGCAATACTAAAAATAATTTAAATGAACTACCTGCATATTAAGTTACTTTTTTCAAACTTTAATTGATTATTTTAATCCTTATAGTGAACATAAAAATATTACTTTGGTGGAAATTTGACACCTTACTCGATTTTCGAAATCTTAAAATGAATCATGTCACAGATTCAAATATTTTTTGGATATTTGTCTAATAATTGTATGTCTGATATTACATATAAATTAAATTGTTACAAATAAGAAGTGAGATTTCTTTTTATATTTTTACTATAATTGATTTATCAAGAAATAAAAAGTATTTTTAAAAATATTAATGCGTTTGACAGTGACACGTTTCTATACGTTATGTTGTCAACTTGAGTCGTGTTGGAAAAATTGCATGTCGCTATGTTCAGTCAAGTCAGATCTCGAAATAAATAAATTGGACATGGCTGATATCGAGGAACATAAACATCAAGAAACTAATTTCCATGAGAGCGAAGGTAATAATTGTTAAAATATTATTGTTAAGATTTGGTGCGTTAGTGCGTGGCGCGAACGACGGTTGCGTCGCTCGTCAGTTACCCTCGTGTAACTTGTGACATTGAAAATGGGTTCTTTTTATAATTGCTGCCTGGATTCATGGTGCTGGCTCTCGAGGAACAGAGTGCTCTAACTGCCTCACGATTTAAGAGATATATCGGTGGCAAGGCAATGAACATGACGGGGGGATCGGACAGGACTCTTGTTTCAGGTAACTTTGTTTTTGTTCTAATATCACATAATGTGTATGAAAAAAGTTTTATAACTTAACGGCGCGTAATATAAAAAAGAACTAAATATATTCTAAACTTATAATTTAATTGCTTTTTACATTACTGAAATCACACAACTTAACCTTGTGTTCACTTTTTCGAATTAATAATCCTTTATGACATGTTGGATTCAAGATATTCTTTACAAGGACAAACAACGTCTTTGTTATTGTTAACTCATTATGAAATATTTATTGCGTATACATATATTATATATGCAAAAATATTTAAATAATTTCACTGTTTAATTAATACACATTAATTAATTTTTCAATTAGCCAACCTTACTATAAGACCAAATCTAATAGTAATGTTAAAAGTACACGAAAAATATTTAATTATGAAAATAAATATCTGTTCATGTTGTTAGTATTGTCTTGTGTATTGTTTTGTATACTATAATCATATATAAATCCTTACATCATCATTATTGTTTATGTGAAATAAAACCTGAATATTTATATTACAGTACAATGTCTCTGACATTACATACTCATATAACATGTAATAAACCATGAAATTTGACATATCTTGCCTTTTTAAATATATTATATTTGAAATATATTAACTGTTTAGCATTTTCTCATTTATTTACTTCACAACAATGTGACATTTATTAGTATCTATAAATAAATGCTATAAACAATTTTAAAATAACATGATAATGATTAAAAAATAACACGAATATGATACACACTTTATATATTAGGTCAGGGGAAAAGTTTTTTCATATTGTTCATCAAAGGAAAATATTTTTAGGTATAATTTTTTATTTATTTATAATAAGTGCCATGCCATGGTGTGCCATTTTGATTGACAACTTGTTGCCATCTTATAAGTAGTACCATGATCCCATTCCCAATGTAGAAATTTTGAGATTTTTGATTAAAAAAATCTGACCTGGTAGTATTCTTTTGAAATTACCTTTATGCTTCCTAAAGAATTCTGCAATGACCGAAACAGGTAGAAATCTGATAGAGCACTGTCAGCTATATGGAGGATGCAGCTTTATGGCTGTTGGCTATATGGAGGATGCATCAACACATCCCAGCCAAGCTCATTCAATTTTTGCGGTCTGAGTGCAGTCTGGTGTTGTCATGATGGAACACAACACCCTATTCACCAGCTCCGGCCGGTTTTTCTCAGTAGCTTTTTTAACCTCATCAGTTGCTGACAGTAGCAACTATAACATTATAGTTGCTTAATAGTATATATAATTAACAAAAATTTTTTAAAACCAGATATTACACTTTTAGGTACAGATGTTCTTCTAAATAACATAAACTGCACAATCATATCAGTAGTCATATTTATTGATCAATCAGCCATGACAAATTAGGGAATACATGTGTTGGATGTTTTATGTAACATCCATATACTTATGTATATTTTACCATTTAAGTTACATAAAATGTAAGGCTTTTGCAGTGATAGCTGAATGATTAGATTGTGTTATGTATCGTTTGTCAATTATTGTTTTTTGTAATTACTTCCCGCATGTGGTAGGGTGAGGGAGCCTTATATTAATATACTCTGCTCCCCACTTTCCGTTGAAGTGAGAAATTGAGTGGCGGTACTTGACGCCGCGTCTTGACTCGACACCAGAGTTTCGCCGTCTCATCAATGCAGCTAAGGCGCCGTTAACCCTGTCACCGGCAGCAACACGCTCCACATCCATCTCGTATTTCCGTCTCTGCTGAACATACTTCCCAAATCTATTTTACTTGAATTATTTGTTATTCCATCTATTCATTTACATAATTCATACAATAATCATTTCAAAGAAATTAATTTCAAGTCAATTAAACGTAAATACTCAACGTGCGTTCGTCGTTAAGTAACATAACTCACGAACTCTACACTCGTGCTTCGTGTTCGTACTCGATGACCTCAAAGCCCGGTTTGATATTTAAAACCAACAAGGTGTCGTGTCCAATATGGTCTTATAGTATGTTTATATTGGCACGTTAGACTATACGCGAATGCTAGCTGAATTAATTTAATTGAAATACATACTTATTATAAAGTTATTTAATTTAATCAATTGAAAAAAAAAATATATAAGTATTTGCTAAGAATTATTTTACTTAAATTCTTGACTTGCTAGTAGGGCAGGCAGAGGAAACCAAGTGTTGAGACACTCCACTCACGTATTGCTTGTATTCTACATAGTAAACATACCATCAAATATTTTTCTGTATTGATCGTACGCAGGAGGTCTCCTTCTCACATTATCAACATATCAATGAAAACGGCATCTCAAGACTTATTTAACTCTGATCGTATTGCTTTGGAGATAATGAAATTATATTAATATATCATTATCTTCTTTCCGCGTTTCCACCGCGATAATTATCTTACAGGATAAGAGAAACGAATGAAGAAAAATATATTTTATATGAAAAACCTTTATAATATTACATACAAAAAATCGCGAAAATCACATAAAAACAATTTTTTATCCAACACCTCGTTAATGGCTCTAACGCTGCAATGACTTTGATTAACTTGTAGGTCAAAAGGCGAACGTGGAATGTACCATGTTATTGGACGAGTCATTCTAGCGATTTGTACTAAAAAACTTAGGTAAAACTGGTATCTTTAAATAGTATAGTCAACTTAATTCTTGCAAAAAGAACGTGTTAACAATTATCTGTGTATAAAAAGTTTGATGTTTTAATCATACATAAAACGAGATAAAGTTATGAATTTTAATTATTGATTCGTATAAAATATTTTATACTATCTTTTTCTGACAACATGTAACATGCAGGCATGAAACAAATCTTCAAATTAATATTCTGTAATATTTTCGTTAGACGGCCAGGAGGTATTTTAACACTTATAGTTTAATTGAGGTAGAAACGCAACACCAAAAGGTGCGAGAGGTCATTCTCACCGCAAGCACAGTGGGTTACGTTGAAACCGTTCCCAAGTTCACTCTACCTACCCTGCTATATATAGGACACAGTTTGAAGATAAAATATTATATATTTCCTAAGACTAGCGCATTCAACCATACAAACTCTGGAGTTTTATAATATAGAAAATAAAGAAGACATTTGAAATCCGTCTATCGCTTATCCTTGTGCGTTTTTATTGTTATGATTAGAAAACTATACAATTTTTACATTATCTCCGCCTTATCTACATACAATATACGAGTATGTATCTCACACGGTAGCCACTTGTTAAATAGATTATATTTCTTTTATATTGTTATTTTTATGGTTGTTTGATAACAACCAGTGGTTGTCAGTTTGGTTTCCATTCGGGGCAAAGAATTATGTTTATTTCAACGCCCTGGTAAAATTATATTTCTATTATCATTCCTGTCTGTATGTGGAAAATATGGAAATAAATAATCTATTGAATTGAGTAGTTTTCAATATATGGAGTGTCTGTAAAATTATAATATTATTAAATCACAAAAGTAATACTGGTGACAAAATAAATAATTCTGTAGTAAATGTGGGCGAAGACTTGAGCTGGACGCTAGTATCAAAGAAAGCAGAAAATGAGAGTTTAAACAAGAAAAAAGGATCGCACTTTTACTATTATATGTACGTATAACATATGTATTATCTACAATGTGTGTACATTCTCTTACATTTATGTAAGTTATATAAAACAGGTCTATAAAAGAAACATATTCGTGATATAAACTTTTGTAATATTATTTTATATTTTATAGCGTTTAAATTTTATCACATTCTAATAATGACGCAGTCGTGGCACACGGGAGCAAGCGTGCGACAGTAAACGCGGCGGTTGTGGGTTCGATTTCCACTAGGAGGAATGAAATATTGATTATCTTCATTTCCTCGCTCTGGTAACGAGGTAAAGCGCGGTGTTGAGTTCGGCCAGACAACACGCAATGCCTCCAGAATTTGACGAGAAGTGGGGAACGGAGTGCCTTAACACTAGGGTCCCACTTTGTCTACTTTACTATATGCGTAAGACAGCGTGAATCTAAAAACTATTCCTATATTCTAATGTAAAAGAAACTTGATTAACCGGACTAATTGTGGTCGTTAGACATTCGGATAATCGAAAATCCGGATAATCTAAATGTTTAAAGGAAATCTGGTTTAGTGCATATGTAGCACAGAACTGACTGCTCTACAATAACAACACCAATTCGCATTTTTTGTAAGCGTTATATAATTGTTATAATTTAGCTTCATATTAAAATTTCTCGGTATCTATTGAACTTTCTAAAAATTCTTAAAATATTATTCAATCAAAAGTTACATATTTTCGTAGCATAAAAGAAAAAGTAAATCTTGTATAGATATCTATAATAGCGGATGCGAAGAGACGGTAGGTTGGTTAGAAAACTGGTAACACATCTCTTCTCGCGGTCAGCGACGGTCGTCCCCAGGTAAAGTATCGAAAGTGGAAAATTAATATATATATATATATATATATATATATATATATATGTATATTTATTTTTAAATATATATATATATATATAATTAAAATTACACTTCTTAGTGGTTGAGGCCAGTCGTGGGCCTGGTGCATAAAGTGTGTCGAGGCAAAGCGCGGTGTTGAGTTTCGTCACTTATGATGCGATGTCTAGGTTCCCTCTGCCTTCCGGCTGTGAACGTGAGGTTGATATCTGTAGTCCACTTTACCTAAGGACCACAGAGATGTCCACATGTAATATAGACGGCTGAGTAGGTTTTATATGGGCAATGCAAAACTTGCTGATGAATTTAGTAAAACCTGTCCGTGTCCTTGTTGCGGGGCGTGGGTGAATGATCTCTACCTTCTACTCTAACTTCACATTTGATTTACTTTAAATAATATATTTTATTATATCCATAGCAGAAAAAGTTGTGTTAGTATTTGTTTATGTATATGCCAGAGAAAAGAAATCTAAATTGTTAAATTACAAGATTTCTTTATATTTGAAGAAATATATTGTAAGCAAATTATACAAGCGGGCCCCGTGCGGCTACGTCCGGTTGAAATATCATATATAAATTTTTAATTAAGTGTATTAAAGAAAAAACCGACCAAGTGCAAGTCAGACTCGCTCACAGAGGGTTCTGTACCAATTTCAGGAAATTTGTGTGGACCAAAGTTAACAAACATAAGTTTGTGGGCATATAAATAAAAATAAAATTATATACTAATATATAATTCAAATATTTACAAACTAATTAGATGTTAGTTACCATTAGATAAACTAAATTAAGTTATGTTTAGACAATTCTGCTCATTGTAAATAAAACAAACGAATACGAACGATACGCATCGTTGTTTGTTCATTTACAAGTACATACAGTAGTGTCGGCAGCATGACAGACCCGGTACACCCACTCCTACTTCACTTGTTTTGAGTACCCACTTTGAGGATGCATCCCTGACGTCTTCTTGTCTGCACATAGGTTTAATGATTCTAGAACAGAACAGAACTGCCTATTTTATAGTTGCGCGTTAAATATGTACTGACTGAGAATGAAAATATTAAAATATATGAATATATATACATTTCCCCGACATCGAACCCACAACCATCGCATATATACACAAACGCCTCTCTAATGAGACACAACGTTGTAAAATATTCTAACGCGTTATATTTGCTAATAATAAAGTAAGAGAAAGGAGTGTCTAGTCACTAGAATAATCTTATAAAAATATATTAGTATAGTTATCGTCTATAGTGAAGCATTTGCGTAGTCATGTACGCTTTAACTGTTGTATAATAGTACATTGAAATATCGAGAGGTTGTTTTGTCTCGTAGACCTTCAATTACAGGTTTTCGTGGGATAAAAACAAGACTAGCGAATTGAATAAGCTAATACTTACTGATATGTTATATGAATGAGATTAATTGTTAATTGTCTTTTCTTTGGCATAATAAATATATTTAAAAAACAGTTTAAGGCTGCACTAAGTATTGCAATGTAAAAATTAATTACCTACATACCTACCCTGCTATGTGCGGGATAGAGCGTGAAGCTAAATAAAAAACAATAAGAACACCCTCGCAAGTCAATCAAAGCAAAAACATCGATGCCACACAAGGCTTGGATTTACCTTAATTTTTTTTTATTATACGTTTCTTTATTTTATATCAATAGAAAAATTATTAAAATATGTACTGTTTTACCTACTATAAATAAACATACATGATATAAGACGTCATATATACATTGAATCTGGTTAAATTGTACGTGAATATTGATATAAACTCGTTGGCCGACTTCCAGCTACGTACTTAGATATTTTATAAATGCAAACAGCTACCTACTTATATGTAGATGTTACAATTTTACTCGACTCTTGCGATAGAAGAAGTGTTGTGTGCCTTAGATCATTTAGATGTAAATATAGGGATAACATATCCACTTTGCACGCCGCGGGCAAACTAATGTAACTTGAAGCTTGTAACTTTAAAAGTATATTTTGAGAAACAAAATGTATGGGACTACATCTGCCTACTTCTTTAGTTTCTTTATGTTTCTATATATAGATTGTATTGTATTTGTGTAAATCACTATTAGTTCATATATAAATCATACTATATTCTTGCATCTGCTCCCACCGTCATCCTATGACGCTGAAAACTATTCATAGACAATCCCCGACACGTTTGTAATGTTGAAATCTTACATACATTCGCACGTAACTGGCGTAAACCCAAATATTAGGTGTTCATGTCAATAACCTGACTATGAATAGTGCCAGAGAGACAATATACATATGTATTGACAGATGGCAGTAGACACTATACATACATATAGTGCCGTTAGTGTATACGTGAAATGAAACAGTTTTACTAATAGACGTCTAATAAATATTTAATATTCAATGTAATATAAGTAAAAAGTAGGCGTGGGAACCTACTGTTAAGACACTCACTTTCCTTGCAGCATATACAGATGTTCGATAGATAGCTGCATTTTACCATATTTTTGTATTATATAAAGTAATTTGTAAGTTATTCTCAAGAAACGGTCATAAACGAGTTAGAATGTGTGAAGTTTCCTCGATAATTTATGGTGACCTCTATATCGAGGTCAATCCTATACATTTTGAACTTTTTATTAGCGTTATTAAGTTTTGCTATACATAAGAGAGGAGGTCACTGTGGCATAGTCCGACAGCATCTGACACGATCAGTCAGGATTCGATTCCCACCAGGAGAATGGTTATATTTCAATTATTTTCATTTTCCAGGTGAGGAAATGAAATATAATGTTTTTTTGTATTATTACTTTTATTTGCTGTGAGTGCTTTTATTTTTAGCATATGTTCATCACATGGACGTTTTAATCGCTTTTCGAGTGTGTTACCGGTGACAACATTTAAGAAAATGAAAAAAATAACAATATAACCATTCGTCGAAGTGGGATTCGAACCCAGAACTGTCACGCGTACAGACAGACATCGACGTAGAGTTCCACTGTGCCTTAACAGCTTTACTTATTTCTTCACGTTGTAAAGCTACAGGTGACCTGTTGCACGCTCACTCGTACGCAAATTATCTTTAAGGTCACAGAACTCAGTGAATAACACCGTACTGGTGCCTCTAACGAAATTATATAATAATATTTTAATTGTTTGTTCATATTTATTACTAGTTTTTACGTTTTTTTTGCTTTGTTTTTTTATACCCGTCGTTTTTATTGACATTTTTTGTTGACCATTTCTTTATAGCTTAAAATAAGTAGGTACATTTATCAATATCATATATGTATATATATTTTTGTTAATAGAATTTGGAAAACGATATTTTTTTCAATGAAAAAAAAGCATTTCGTACACATTGACGTTCATTGCTTTGCTTGCATTATAATAATTAAAGTACTTTAAAGTAAGAGATTTTACAGTGGCATACAATGTGTTTATGCAAATCTCAAAAGAGTGAATTAACCTTAAAACTGCGTATATTCAATTGGTACAAATTAATTTAATGCTAGTTATTTGCATAGTGCTTAGATATTCCGCTCTCCACTTTCCGGCCAATATTCGCCGGTCCTCCTGTGCCTCTGCCTCTGTGCAACGGCGGCCTCAATTAAATGGCATGTAGGTACGCTAGAAATATCTTCACGTGTTTGCCGTTTCCGGAATCAAACCCAATTACCGTCAATTGGACTAATGCGAGTCTGTTCAAAATCTTTACGATCGTTTCGACCTTGCCACACGACTTTTAAAAAGCTTACATAGTTTTTTAATTGAATGCATAGTGTAATGTTGTTTTATTTTAACACGCTAAATTGAATTTTATTTATATAAATATTGACATCAAAATGCGTTGCAAAAGCGATATAGTCTGTTACTGACAATGATTAATTTACAATAGCCACCAATTTCGTTTATTTCATAACTGAATTATGAAAATATAGTTCTTATTTACTACGCAATAAATATTAGAATGGCATATCTCCGTGTTGTATCAATTGTTGTATCGTAAATATGTTCTCAATGAGTCCTGGCAACAACTGATTCGCATTCAGCCAAAGTTCGAAACGAACGACATGAATAGATAGCTTTTACTAATAAAGCTTATTATTTATTAGATAATTTCAATTCATTTTATACAAATCGAGTACTTCGTGGCGCTGTGGCACAAGTGTGACTGTTAACGCTACGAATGTGGGTTCGATTCAAACTCATGCATGAAGCATGAAGTTAAAAAAAAATAGAGAACAGAGAAGACCACTTACTTATTTCCTATCTATCGGCATTTATGCTATTATTGATGCATCATCGGCATTTATGCTAGTTATTTTTTCTATATGTTTACGTATATAGAATTTATATATCATTATTATTCCAGGAGGTGAGGTGATTGGGAAGCTTTGTTTGCAGGTTTCAGGCAAAAGTAAAAATTGTAAATGTAAGTGTCTGTCTGTGTGTCGCTTCGTGTCGCTTTTATTTGTTTTTCTATGTAAAGTTAATCTTTTTGTTTAACCTTGTAGATTATATTTGAGTGTATAGGTAGTTTGTCTTGCAATATACTCTATTTCTCTTCCAAGATATGATACTCATTCGGCAATCTGATATTGAAAGATTCGACTGTCGTTTAGATTTCTTTTTACAGTTTACTTATTTTTAACTTGAAAATAAAATTATATATACTTACTTCTATACTGATAATATAAAGCTGAAGTATGTGTTTGGTTGAAGGCTTATCTCAGAAATTACAGGTTCGATTTATTAATAAAAAAGGCTATAATAGGATTTTAAGTCGCTTCTATACTACTTCCACACTCATATTGTTTTTTTTCAGCTTCACGCTATATTTCGTACAACGTGCATTCTCTCTCTGCCTTACATTTTGCATATGAAGTATTATTCTGAGTATACTTAGCTGCTGACAGCTGAACTCTTATATTCAATTCGGCTATTGTTTAATCGAAACGAGTACCGATTTAATGTCAGTTAAATAGTAATTGATATCTTTCTAACTAATTTATATGTTAGTTTTGTATTTTTTACAAAAAATATATAAAATAGAAGTGCCTCGTGACGATAATGAAGACGAACGTTTTACAACCGTAAAAATTTAAACATTGTCGCAATCGCTTCTATTAAATTTTACATAATATTATCTAAATTAACAATAATATTATCAATATATATATATATATGTGTAAAGAAATAAACAAAAGTTTGATGTTTCCGTTTAATTTTTGAATATAAACATAAATAATTGTTTGTTTGTTTGTAAAATCCAAGCGAATATCTAGTGACAAGCTGTTTAGGTAACACGTCAAAAGAAAAAAAAACAATAACAACGTACTGATATATAATTTACAGTGACGTGTTTTATAACAACAACTGCCTTGGAATTATTTGTAAACGAAACGTTAGGTACGTGCTGATTGATTACACATAATTAGTACATAATAACTAAATTGCGTGTTTAGTTGCGGAACTCAACACTGTGCTTTGTCTATCCGAGCGGCGAAATGAAAACTCGAAACTCCGCCCGCTTCTGTAGGGATTTCGTATTAAATGGCGGAGATCAACGCCGCAATAGTCTATTTATTCTATTTCAACTGCACTATTTTTCAGTCAAATTAACAATACAGTCAACACATCGAGACATATTTACTTTTGTTTATTTTCTTTTCGTTTAGCTCATAGATCTTTGTATATTATGGACACAAGAGGCCTAAAATGCGAGAGGTTGTAGTTTTCAGTGTTCCAGTTACATTTGTATATAATAACAAACTTTGAATAAAAGCAATGCAATCAGAGAAGACAAAATAAAACGTCATCTTTTAAGTAATTGTTGACTCGTACGAAGCTACGTGAGAATGATATACGAGATGCTCTATAAGGCAATGACCACACACCTGCTGTCCATTGAATCTGTACTCTTCTTTGATAGTGTTAAGGTTTAATTTCGAATGGTAAACAAGTCTAAGGTTTCGATTTCGCAGATATTCTACAATACCACCGTGTCACGTTACGAGAGTTGTTTTTTTTTTTGAGGTTTTGATTATATGACAATGTAAAGATAATATTTATTCAACGTTTAAATTAAACTTTATTGATTTTTTTTTAGTTAACTTTAACAATAATAGAATAAAGACAGTTAAAATGTATTATTTTGTAGTGAGAGATTTTTAAATAAATAAAAATACTTTATTTCTCTAATTATTGCCTATTTTGACGGCATTGTTAGTATTTAAAATAATCGGAGTTAGTAGGGGGAACAGTGTGCCTTAACGCCAGGTTCCCTCGGTTTATGATATTATGAGATCATTAAGTCTTTTATACTTGCTTTATGTTTAAAATAAGATAAGATAAAAGAATTGATATCTTTTATAGAAATTTATCTAATGATATCTTTTGACAATCTATAGTTGACAACACTAGTTTCCATTTATCTTACTTTCATTTAAATAAGTATATTTCAAGATTTAATTTTTTGCTCGGCTGCCTACATGTTGCTTGATGTATCTTTTTATAAACATTTGCCTTGTCATAATATAGAACCTTCTTGCTATACTTTTAGAACTTGGAATAAATTATTTATAATTCTACGATATATTTCTAATATACTTTCATCTGTAGTCAATGCAAGTACTTTGATATGCTTAAATTTAAAATATTATAATATATTACGAATACAATCATACTATAATTTTCGTACATTAAGCGCGACGTTGAGTTCCGCCACACAACGGTGCATAGTGAACCTAGGGCTCACCACTAGGTTTCCGCAGCTATTTTACTATATATGGGATACAGCCTGAAGCTAAAAAAGTAATTATAAATATACTCCACTATTCCACAGTAACAGAAAAGCCAGCTCCAGCAAAAACCGGTCCACATGGCGTCCAAGTGGTGAACACCGGGCCTGACCACTCCTTTGTGTTGGATGAAGAGTCTCTCGAGGAGTTGCTGCTCCAAGATGACATCAAGGACAGATCAGCAGTCGTCATATCAGTCGCGGGGGCGTTTAGGAAAGGGAAATCTTTCCTTTTGGATTTCTTCCTCCGGTATATGCATCACAAGGTCAGTACGCATTAACTACTTGAAGCACTTGTATTTTGTTATATTAATTACAACCAAAATTACTTTATTTGTTAACTATTAAATTATAACCATTGGCACACTGGAATCATGAAATTCTTTGTCACGTGTGGATGGTAAGTAACGAGTGGGAGTCGAACCCACAATCTGTCACGTTTACTGACTGATGTAATTTCTAGTATGTACAATATAATGTCGAATATATAATATTAGTTATGAAATATTTAATGTTTACATTTCTTCACTGTGGTGTGGAGGAAGAAGCGCGTTGTTGAGTTCCGCCACTCACCACGTGATGTCTGTAGAAATCGGCGGAAACTAGGGAGCGGTGTGTCCCTAGGCTCCCTCTGCTTACCCTCTTACATGCGGGATACAGAGTGAGGCTGATTGTTTTTACATCAGTGACCGAAGGGTGTTCGGGCTGTCGATGCCCAGCCGGAAAGCCTCGTGACTGTAGATGCGACTGTTGTGCAACAGACAATGCGCCGTGTTGAGAACCGTCACTCAACACATCTTGAAAATTAGGTCACGTTTTAACTCTACATAAAAAATGGTTTTGACATAAATTAAAATAACCCATATTTAAAATATATACCACCTATTGCTAAATTTGGTATCCTGTTAAAATTAATTATAATAATGGTAATTTTAATAATATATTTGATTTTTAAATAATAATTTAGGCTATGTTAGACACAATTATTTTGAGTTATGACTCGTATCCGGGTGGCATCATACTACATGACGTAACAGTGCAGCTTCAATTTACCTATATTATTATATAATTACAAATTCATTAAACAATGGCAGTATATTGAGAAATTGTAATACGCTTTTTACTTACCTAAACCACCTATGATTGAAGTTTTTTTAAGCAGTTTCCCAACTTGCCAACGAGCTCTGGAGGTATTGAGTGTCCAGCGGACCTCAACGCCGCACTTTGCCTCGTTACCAGACCCCGAGAGGGAATTGAAGCCTTCTCGTGTTTACAGTCGAATGCTTGTGCGGTAGCTTCAACTGTTTTTTTAAACGAAACATTAATAAAAAAATCCAATGAACTAATAAGACACATTCAAGGTGATCTTTGTAACCTTTGGACGTAACGGGCCAAGGATGCTTGCGGGAGAGGAAGTTTATAATATTTGCATTCTTGTTCAAACATTTAGGATTGTAAACTGATATATTGTTGCTAGTTAAGAACTTTTGTTGTTTAATTTCACTTTCTGAGTCAGAGAATTTTCTATGTCACGATTTAAAAAAATGTTGCCAGACGTTTGTGTGTTAAAGGTTAATACCAAATGAATGATAACGTATTGGGGATGAAATGTTCACTCCAGTCTGTTTCAAAGTTGTCATTGCCCCAAATAATTAAATATAATAGTTGTGAGTTTCTTGCGCCGGTTCTTCTCAGGTCTGAGGCACCAAGTTTACTGAACTGGTGGAAGCATGTTATCTTATTTTGAATAAAATGGAATATACCTGATTTAAATGAAAAAGAAGCATGCCAATATGACTTATAGTTTCTGATACAATTTTAAACCCACATGAAATTTAGCCCTCGTATTTGTCGCACTTAAACAGATCATTTTGTTTAGCTTCACCTCTGTATACCGCATTAGTAAAATAGGCAGAAGGAATCTCGTGTTAGGATATTCTGTTTCGCACTTTCCGCTAAATTTTCGAGACAAATCTAAGTTTACATATTGAGTGGCAGAACCCTACGCCGCGCTTTGCCTTGTTTCCAGAATGAAGAAATGAAAATAGTAAACAATTAATTGTTTACTATTTTCATTTCTTCGATTAACATTAACATGTGGCGGCAATCCAATACAAAACCCTCGCGTTTACAGATAATCAAATCACATACATTTTAGAGTTAAGCCGAAATCGGTGAAACCTGAAATAGGTCTCGCCGCACTAATAATATTTTGCGGAAGTATTATTTTCATAGTTTATTATTTTCTATTTATTTTATTAATCTACATATTATATATTTAATTTTTCTTTCAATGTGTAACTTTCGCAGTACGGCGTAGGCGGCGGAGGTGGTGAATGGCTCGGCAGCGAGGTGGACCCGCTGGTCGGGTTCAGCTGGCGCGGCGGATCTGAACGGGACACCACCGGGATACTCATGTGGTCTGAGATATTTAAGGCCACACTTGAGGATGGTGAAAAGGTATTTGTTTTGGTATTAATATTAGGTAATGGTACATAGTGTAAGGAAATGTCAGGTTTTATAATAAGATATGTTAATTGAAGAACGATGTCTTTATAATAGATTCTCTTTGTCTATCAAACAGCATTTGAGGAATTAGTATAAGGTATTAAAGATTATTGCAGCAATTTAAAAATAGTTAAAAAAATAATTATGATTACCTGATAACGTCTGATGCGCCTATTTAAACAGAATTGGTGTAGATTGTTATTTCATTCGAAATAATGTTTGTATTGTAAATATTTAGGTGGTTTTGTGAAATAAAATATAGCTCAGAAAATGGAACATTCTTTTTTTTTTTTGTACATTGCTAAATGTGGAAGTTGAGACGTATAAATGTTTCATATGTATAATTATATTTCCAGGTAGCTATAATCCTATTGGACACGCAAGGCGCTTTCGACAGCGAGTCCACGGTGCGCGACTGCGCAACAGTGTTCGCACTCTCCACGATGCTTTCATCTGTTCAAATATATAATCTGTCGCAGAATATACAGGAGGACGATTTGCAGCATTTACAGGTATAATACTGCCTATGAATTATTTTGTTTTTTTGTTGTACAGGTGTCTGTTCTCTAATTGTACTCTTTTTCCTCGCATCTTAATGATAGCGGCGTAGCCAGAGTGAGCACATCACTGTCTTCAGACACCACGTCCACTGCCATCGATACTGATTTTTTTGTAACTTAATCAAGGAATTTCCGTCCCCTCTTACAACTTACTCTCGCCGCGTATCTTTTTGCCATTTTTGTATGGATCATTCTCTCGACTAGTCCATATAATCTGAACAATGTTCTGCTAAATTGCCACGGTTACATCCTCACAATTTTCACCTTATTGAAAAAAAGATCTGTTGAGCTTGTTATCGGCTCTTCAACAGAAATGCGTTCCGGGCCTGTGTACGGTGTAGCGACATGATCCAACACGTACGTGAAAAAGGATTTCTTTTCTTAAACTTCACGCTCTATGTCGCACGGTAGGCAAAGGGAACCTAAGAACGCAGTGTTAAGATACTCTGTTTCCATTAAGCGACTACTGTTTCGTACTTTTCGCCGCATTCTCAAGGCATTGTGTGATGGATTCAATGCTGCACTTTGCTTAATTAACCATAGGCAGAAAATTTAAATATTTTGTTTACTCTACCATAGGGCCGCGACGGCCTCTTGCTAAGGTCGTCGTAGCATACGGATATAAGAGTGTGATTGTAACCTGACGGTTGTGGTTCGACCTCCACTGTGAGGAATGAATTTATTTTTTTCATTCTGGGATCAAGAAAAAAGCCCGGAGTTGTGTTCCGCCACTCAACACGTAATGTTTCGAAAAAATCGGTGGAATGTTGGGAGCGGAGTGCCTTAATTCTAGGTTCACTCTGCCTACCTTGCCATGTGCGGGATACAGCGTGATATGTGATTTATACATAAAATATGAGTAAGTAGCAGCTGTAGGACAGTTTTTAGCTTATCATACAAACATAAACATTTAAAAAGTATTCTCCTCTATTAAAGTAACAATATAACTAACACGATAACAACAGTTGTTCACAGAGTACGGCCGCTTAGCGCTAGAGGACGGGGGACGGACGCCCTTCCAGAGACTACAGTTCGTTGTGCGGGATTGGAGTTTTCCTTATGAAGCACCGTATGGAGCTCAGGGCGGACAGACTATATTGCAGAGACGGTTGAAGGTACGGTTTATAGATTGATAAATGCTCAATTTTTCAAAATTATTCCAAATAAAATTATGCGTTGTTAACTTAATGCCTTAAAATATGTATATTCATTATAAAAGTTGGCTTGGTCAAAGTTAAATAGGTTTACGGGTTTACGTATTGAATAACAGTATGGCCATGTCCTAATATTGTGTGTTATGAAAATTTTGAGCATATTTTAAGACAAACATGATGAAGTTGATGGAGTCGTCTTCTTTATTAAATAAAGAAATTGATTACATATATGTAGATTTGAAACGCATATAAAATATATTACGTATACAACTTCATTTCTCTCCTTTTATAACAACTTAAAATGTTCATTTGAAATACTTAACAAAATTGTTTTTTTTTTATTTGAAATTGAAATTTTGCAACATTTCATCCAAGCATGTCGTGATTTATAAGATTGTCTGAGAGTATAATCAAATGTCTTGTGTCATGTGCCAGGTGTCAGACAAACAACACCCCGAACTGCAGTCCCTTCGTAAGCACATAACATCGTGTTTCGCGGAGATTGCGTGTTTCCTAATGCCGCATCCTGGACTACGTGTTGCTACTAGCCCAGACTTTGATGGACGACTTACTGGTAAAAACTATTATATGAACGTCATGTCACAATTGCGGTTCTATTCTGAGGGTTATGAAGGAACCTGTTGATTTCGTCGCGCTAGTGTGAAGGCTGGCTTGAATATAAAAATTGAAAGCAGCCTGAATATGTCACACATATTTTGCTTTTATAGCTTCACGTTGTATCTGCGCACGTAGCTGTGTAGGCAAAAAAAAAACCTTTGAATTTAGTCTTAAGACGTGTATGTTCCCGTACCTTCCGTCTATGATCTGGATGCATTACGTGTTTATTGGCGAAACTCAACTTTGTCTACCAGAGCGTTTGCGTTATCAGAGCGAGGAAATGGCAGTACTAAAAATTTCATTTCCTCGAGTTGGAATCCAACTTAAAACCTGTCGCGGTTACAGTCGCACGCTGTGGTGCCATTAATATCAATGAAAAAACAATTTCTTTCAGATATCGAGCCGGACTTCAAACGAGCACTTCAGCAGCTAGTGCCAATGTTGTTAGCCCCGCACAACTTGGTGCCCAAACAGATAAACGGCCAGAGGGTCCGAGCTAAGGACCTTCTGTTTTACTTCAAGAGTTATATGAATATATATCATGGGAATGAACTTCCGGAACCCAAGAGTATGTTGGTGGTAAGTGGAGTATTTGTATATGTACTAATAATAAAGCTTAAAATGTTTGTGTGAGTGAACATGCTAATCTCAGGAATAATTGAAGTCCAAATGTGAGAATTGCTATAGGTAATTTGTTATATCATATTAACAATTTATATTTGAGTCGATTTGTGGTGCAGAGGCACAAGTGTACGACTGTAAACACGACGGGTCGTGCGTTCGATTCCTATTCGGCAGACACGAGATATTTAATATTTTATACCGGCTCTAAACATGCAATGCATCAAGAATTCGGCGGTAAGTTGGGAATGCAACAGTTTTAATGCTGGTTTCCCAGATTTAATTTGACTGACTTCCATTATATGTGCTTTTTACAGCGTAAATCTAAAAAAATACAACAATTTTCTAATATTTTCAGGCAACAGCAGAAGCGAACAATCTAACAGCAGTCGCCGAGGCTCGCGAAGTATACACAACACTTATGGAAGAGGTATGCGGCGGCGCGCGACCCTATCTGCAGACCACGCTCCTGGAGGCGGAGCACACGCGGGTCAAGGACAAGGCGCTGCTGGCGTTCAGGGCCAAAAGGAAGATGGGCGGCGATGATTTTAGCAAGGCGTATTGTGATCAGCTTTTATTGGTGATTAGTTGTGATTTTTCTTATGTTAAATGTCATTTACTCCACACATAAACATACATAGAAACACACACAAAACACAATAAAAATAAGTATTACTAATAGATAAAATAATAATTGATAAATTAATGTGGTCGCCGTGTATTCGCGATGGTTGCACGAATGTTTTGAATGTCAAAAAAAAATTCCCTTTCAAAGACCGCATTGATTAATTATTTAACATTTTTCATTTCCTTCTTAAAAAGCGCGACTTTGAGTTATTGATCTTCGAAAATTCAGCGATGCATGGAGAATTATTTGATTTAACACTAGGTTATTAAAAATTATTAAAAAATAATTGCATTTCAGGACCTAGAAGAGCAATTCAATCAATTCCGCGCGCACAACGAGAGTAAGAATATATTCAAAGCAGCTCGCACACCGTCCGTACTGTTCGCCGCTGCCTTAATGTTCTACGTGCTGAGTGGAATCCTGGGGCTCGTGGGCTTGTACCCGATAGCCAACTTGTGCAACTTGACTATGGGACTGGCTTTACTTACGTTGGCGTTTTGGGCATATATCAGGTATATGTCTTTTATATGAGTTTCACCACTTAACATGTAATGAAATGAAACTGATGTTTTTAAGAGTGTATAGATAAATGAGTTAGAATAGAATAAAATGAATAAAAGCGGAAAGTTACCAATAGGTTTTGATTACGCGGCGTATTTCATACGAAATGCAGAAAAATCGATGCATAAATACACGTATGGAATTATTAGTTATTGAGATTTTATGGACATCTTCCAGCTCCATCATCAGACTCTGATAATTTAAAACTATATTTCTAGATATTGTTTAATATGTTTTAAGATCCTTGTTTGTAGTAATATGAAGTGATAACTGTGAAAAACATTATTATTCTTTCGAGTTAATTTTACATAAACTCTATATAGCTCCATGGTATTATCATCGTAAATTTAATTTATTAATACACATATCGACTAAAGCAAAAATATATAAACAAAATTTTCTCATTTCAGATACAGTGGTGAAATGAGAGAAGTGGGAATCATGATAGATGAATCAGCTAATTGGTTATGGGACAATGTAAGTGTTACTTTAAAATATATTTTTTTTTCATATTTTTCCTCATCATAATATCTAAGTTAAAGGAAACAAAATTCGCCATTTTCTTGTATATTTTCTTTGATAGGTAAGTATGTTCTGGCCAAAAATTTGAACTCATGACTAACTACTTATCAATAATCCTGACTGGCTGACTTTAATATTCATTCTCACACTTTATTTTATAAGAATTGGAAGAAAACATAATTTACATTTTCTTAATATTTCGTCTATTCAGTAAAACTGTTTGAAACTACCTGTGAATCAATGAAATGTGTTTTCACTTTATTCAGATTATAACAAGCATAAGTGTGTAAGTGTATAAGTACTTGCTGGAGGACGTAGCGACAAATAAATACATAAGCACCATTAACATAAAAAGTGCTAAATGAATTGTCGTCTGAAATTAAAAAGAAATAAATATGATTATAACTTTGACAGATTTCCAAATACAGAGTTTCTTTTATATCAATATATTTTAAAAGGATTAAGTGAATGTCTATAGATAAAAAGTATTATGAAACCACTAATAAAACATAAACAGTCTTGCAATGTGCTTTAAACTTTATATTTGACTTGACCCAACTTTAGATTTGAACTTTATAATTGATTTGACCCAAATTGATTGTATATTATACTTGAAAAATTTTTTTTCTAGGTAATGAAACCAGTATACCAAGCTGGGTTAGAGAAGGGTATGGAGCATGCAGCTGCAGCGGCAGCGGAGCGGGCGCTAGGACCGTCTACGCCCACGCCCAACGCCAATGGGAAACACAAACACTTGTGATGTCCAAAACCACGCCCACGGGCCAGGCCTCAACCCCAGCTACATACCAGGCCTCACACTAAGTCACACTCCAGGCCGCAACATAAGTCATGTGCCAGGCTACAGCTCAACTCTTGCGCCAGGCCACAACCCAAATCTTGCGCCAGACCACAACCAGACCCTACGCTTTATGCCACAAGCTATATACTAAGTAACTGTAAACATAGTTCCATGTTCGCAGTTAGCTAGTATAGAGATACAATTCAATATATAGATATAGATACAACAAAAAATACATTGTCAATACTATGGGCATTATTTGTGTGAATTTTGACAATTGTTTTATATTTTATATGGAGTTTCATAGCTTTTTTGATAAGGGAATTTTAAATAAAACTAATGAAGGAATTGTTTTGAAAATTATCTATTCCTTGTCTATGAACAGGAATATCAATTTGATTATGGAACCACGATATATGGTCATTAATTTTAATAAGTTTGTAACAATGCAAAAAATATTACTATTTTAAACAGCTAGTCAATCGATTACTTACTTTGACAATAAATATTTACTTTTCATTAAAAGGAGAGCCTATTATGTGTGAAAAAAAATCTATAATCACAATATAAGCTTGAGTGTGGAAATTTTTATTTGTTTTTTTAATACACCATCGGGTTGTGACACAAAATGGGTGGGAATTAAAAGATGTATTTAATTGTAAATATTCACAGGGTCATAGATTCAAATTGGAGGGTTCAGTTTAATAGTTTTAGCGATTTAACAATATTTCAATACTTTGTTTAAAATTATATCTCTTAAAGAAGCAATAATATTAAATAATTTCTTTGGTGGAACTATTTCCTATATGTGGTCAAATTGTTGAGGCTGTCAGGGTCTGGCTGTAATAGCGATGGTTGTATAATAGGCTGGTTGTATTTCCTCTCTGCTTATCCTGCTGTATGCGGGATACAGCGTGATACTGCTGGTTAAAGTGTGCGTGGTGACGTTTTGAGTTAGACTCTAGTATATAGAAAAAAGTTGGTTTTCAGAAATTTTATGGTAAAGGAATGTTGATGGTGGAGGATCGCTCCCTGTACAGTTATAGACAAAATATATTGTTAGTTATAGTTTATATATTATTTATAGGTTAATTATGTATTCTTGGACAATCCAAATGGTTTTTTTTTATTGAAAAGATATTTTTGATTCTATTAGGAAAGTTAGAAATATTGCTTAGATTCATTGCCTTTTAACATCTGCTCTCTCTTAAAGACAATTAATATTATGTTTATCAAAATTTCAGCCTAAACCATTTGGATTGATAAAATAATACAGCTAAGATAAAATCTTTGTGAAACAAACAAACATACAAAATCATGAGCGATGCTTAAACGTGGATGTTTTTAAAAACTTGCACAAACTTATATTAAAATCATGTTTTAACAGAATCACATGTAAATCAATCACTTGTTGTGTTGCACCCTCTGTTGAAGTACTTAAGACTCATTTTGGTGTAAAATTATGTAAATAATTAGTTATTTTGAACATGTCGTGTGTCTTTTTATCTTTTAAAATCCTTATTGTGCCAATGTTGAGTCGTATTTCTATCCTCTTTGAAATACATTGTTGTAAATTTTTAAAAGTTTATTTCACTATTCCGTAAGTTGATATTTTTTGTTTTGTTGCTTGATGTTTTCTCGTCTCTATATACAATTTTTTTCACATCAAATGATTTAATATATGTTATTTCAATAAAGGACATTGGTTTTTTGACAACTTTTTTTAAATGCTTGACTTTTAATCTTTCCTATAATAACTAATATGTTTAATCTTGTCGGTTTACTTTATTTGGCATATTTTTATAATACTTAACGTAGTGCCAAAAAAATCATGGCTTATTTTGGTTTAACTCATAAATAAGTATTAGTCCAAACTACTTGTTACAAAGAACTTAAATCAAGTGTTTTGTTTTGAAAATCAACTTTGAAATGTAAATAGTTTTCATCAAATCATGAAAGTTTCGATTGCTTATTAATTATAATATTATGTTATCTGTAATATATAATTTAATTGCTCAAAATAACAATTTAGTTTTTTAGCAAATTAAAGTTAAACTAACTTTGATTAATAAATAATATTACAACATTAAATATCTCATGTTAGTTAAATATACATACTAAATCATAGGTCAAATGCATTTTCCTTTTCCATTGTATTTCCTTGTTGTTATCTGTGGTAGTTTATTTGTTCGTATAATAAAAAGACAAATGTCAATTTTATGTGTTCAACTGTGACAATGATTTCTCTTGAACCATTTAATCTTTTTAGCCATTTTATGAATTTTAATAAATATAGTCAAAATTATGTATTGTTTGTTTTTTGGAAGATATATTAAAAACATAAAAATATACCAGTGTTACTGTAAAAGTGACGGTTGTGGTCTTGACTCCCCGGTGGTATGATTTACTTCCCTTTCGTAGTCCTGATAAGAATAAACAATAATTCAATATCTTCGTATAACAGTTTATATTGGCCAAACGTATTTAAATTTTGATAAACATATATTTATCTTTTATTTGATTCATCAAATGAGCATGTAAGAACAAACAACATACTCAAGCTCCTCTCTCGGTGTTGTGGTTGCTCATATATATTTATTTAAATAACTAAGACATTAGTCGGTAAAGCCTATTAAAGGCTGTGCTTATACTAAGTTATACAAATTATATAATTAAAAAAAAAGTATAATCAAACCAAATTTATACAGGTTGAAATAAATAAAAATGATATCTATTTAAACTAATAATAATAATAATATTGATTAATTGCGTATATTTAGTATCGTACATTCTTGGAAAACCGACCTTTGGAACACTACAGTAGTACGTAGTCGCGCGTGGTGGTAGACAGGTGGCATTCCACTGGCGTCTAATGTATATTACTACATATCAGCCGTTAATCCTGTTAAATGTCTTCATTTAGAATGTGTACTAATTGTGAACATCAATTATCTTATTATAAATAAAAATTCCACCATTAACAAATTTTAATATTCCAACACAAAAAAATACTTTTAAAAATCGCTCATTTGGTGCAACAATGACGTATTTGCACTTTTTGATATATCGCAGTATGTAAATATACTGTCCGCTTACGTGAAAATATTTTGGGCGACACGGGTTTCTTCTGAAACTAGGCAAGAGTTGGTGTTTGACTAAACCAGTTATGGGATCCACTCAAACAACGTGGCTGTAAATATTTTACATGTCAATTCAATTTATTCCTTTCATTTATGTCTTTTATCATCTAAAGAGAATTTGTTTTCCATTTATCACCGAACTTGGTTTTCTTACGGATGTTTTTTCGCTTCTATAGCGTCAAGTCCAATCTTCAATAAATTAACTTCTCCCACTTTGTTGGTAAAAACGCTCATCACCTGTAAAATACGAATTAATTATAAATCATATTTATAATTAGTGCAGTCACGTGCGGCCGACTGGATGTAATTGATAGTACAGTAAAAAAAATCGGTTTCACGCTGTATCTATCATATGTTATTAACACACTAGTGTGTAGTAAATATAATTTTAAATTAATATTTTATTTCCTCGAGCTGGGATCTGGCCTCATTACGTACTATTTATTTCCCGGTAAGTTGCCTTTAATTGAGCAGTCAGCGAAAAAACAGTAACAACCAGAGGGAATTAAAAATCATGACGGTTATAAAAATGATGACTGCGTTATGGCAGAATCTCTCCTTCTCATCAGATTTTTTATGAACATAAGATTAATATTACTAGTCCTATTGGCCTTTACAGCGACACCGGGACATTAGGGAAGAGGGTACCTTTTCCCTAAGAATTATGTGGCTGCTTCAGAGTATGTCTTCACCTGAGTGGGGGAGGACATGCCTCGCAACCAATGCGCTTACGACCAGGAACCGTTCCGTTCCGTTGCGTCCAGACGGCCTCAACTCAACTTACACGTTATTCTAAAAATATATTGAATGGATATAATAGTTATACTTACTCTTTGAGCATTGTCATCCAAAATCTGACTTAAGGACGCCAAATTACCAGAGACCCTGAATAAAAATATATAAATATATTTAGAATCATATTCAAAATCACTTTTTATATTGTATTATATTATTATTTATTTCATTCGACTGGTTGTATGTTTTTGGCACAAAAAAATTAACTGGAAAAAGTAAGTGAGTATATTAGAAGGAAAATATATATCAAAAATAGCAATATTTTGAAGCTTCTTTTTTTTCTATCTTAAATTTTCTGCCCAGTTTGAAGATATTTTTTTGAGTGGGCATCGAACTCACTACCAGGCTATGGTGTAATCATTATTTTAGTGGTAAATGAAAATAACTAACCTGGAATATACCCATAATATGAGTAACATGAAGCAAGAAATCGCCGTAATGTTAGCCAGAATGGTCACAGTGTGCAAACCCAACACATCGGCGATGGACGCCAGCGCCCACCCCACCAGCGTGCCCATAGCCAGCACGAGCGCCGTGCCCAGACGACGGAATACATTCTTGCTGTCATTACGCACTTTGTACTCTTCGTATTGTTCAATCAGTTCCTAAATTCATATTATTTAAAAAATATTTAGAACTGAAAACTCTATAGTGATTGTGAGTGAGTCAGTCATTTTAAAAGCGTTTAGCAGGCACCTCAATTAGTTTATCGCTGTACGTCGTACTGAGCTCCTCGCCCCCCATTTTCTTTTTGGAACTGAAAGCGAGTAGGGCTTTGTCCTTAGCGCGGACGTGCTCGTTGAGCAACGCGTCAGGCGAGAGGTACGACCGCGCCCCTCCTGCCGCCTCCTCCATCAACCTCTCATATACATCCTTAGCTTCCGCAACTGCTGACAAATTGTTTGCTTCTGCTGTTGCCTAAAAGTTAGAATAATAGAATTCATATACATAGGAAGTCTATTATTATCTTTTTTTCTTCACCCTGTATACCGCACATGGAAGGGTACGTCGATGGTATGTAAAAATTTAAAGTTACGACTTAACACTTCGTAACCATTAAGACACTTCCCCTCCTTCCACCGATTTCTGGAAGCATTGCGTGTTAGGTGGCAGAACTCAACGTCGCGCTTTGCTTTGTTACCAGAGCGAGGGAATAAAAATATTAAATATTTCATTTCCTCGAGTGGGAATCGAACCCACAATATGTCAATCTGTCGTTTGCAGACTGGCCTCTAATACTAACAACAACAAACAACACTCAGAGTTTGATTCTCGTGGCAATATTTGAAATACCTAGATGGGTTTCTTCGATTTAGTTATACATAGTTATTATTTCAGCAAGAGAGAATGGAGTGCCAATCGCTACGTATGCCATTTTCACAAGCTAGCCAAAGCGCGGCGTTGAGTTCTGCCACGCCATGCTTCCAAAATTCAGAGGAAAATGAGGAACGGGAAGTCTTAACACTAGATTCGCTTTGCATACCCTGCTGTGTGCGGGATACAGCGTAAACCTAGTTTTTGTATTTACAACATTTTCAAATTTTTTTGTTCAGCTTTACTTATTTAGCGAATATGCACTTCCATACTATGTTGATACTTTTTGTCAGAAGTTTTTTATTGAATTTGCTTATTAAAAACTAAGTGTCATCTTAATCATACTTGAAGTCCGTAACGCCCAGTCTCCACATTCTCGTGTGGTGTGCACCGATGTATCTAGAGGCTGACACGTAAACTAGTGTTAGTTACTTACCTGTAAAATACTTTTGGGTTCCGGGAGAGTAGATCCATTGAAGATATTCAAATAAGATTTAAAATAAAGTATTAAGTCCCTCGCCTTGACCTGGTGGCCCCCAATTTTTTTGATTACCAAGTTTTTTGGCTCCGCCAGCATCGTTATGAATTCTTTTAAGTTCTTTTTAAAATCGTCACTTATGTCTGAAAATTACAAAATGTTGTTATGATAATTTTTATTTTTAGGAACGCCGCATGTAAAAAATATGAAATATGTAAATAATTATTTTTTAGCGTCACGCTGTCTCCCCCGCATATGGCGAGCTATGTGTAAATATTAAGATACTCTTATTTTCATTATTCATCATTCAGTTATTCATTTTCTGCTTTAAATTCTTTCTTAAACTTTAAATTCTTCGAGGCATTGCGTGTTGTGTGGCGGAACTCAACGTTGGCCTTTTGCCTTGATGCCAGGGCGGGAAAATGAAAATATTAATTAATTAGGACGAAAGGAAAAACGGAGTGTAACACTTGGGCGTTTGTTCCTGTGGAATAAAAAGATAAAACGAAATAAGTAAAACTTCACCATTTAGACTTCCCTTGAAGTTAGGGTTGGTGGCGACGGTAAGTCCAGGGTGCGGCATCAGGAAGCAGGCAATCTCTTCAAAGCAGCTTACAATATGTTTCCTTAGAGATTGTAATTCTGGATGCTGATCTTCCTTTATCTGTTAAATAAATTAATGTGTTGCAATGTAAAAAAGCTATACTGTAATTATTTCACTTTTTTGTGTATTTTTATGGTTCTGTACCTCAAAAGGAAGAAACGTTACTGTTAGTTGTCTGTCTGTCCTCTTGACAGAAAAAAAATTAAGCTTCTAAGTCAACGCAATTAAAAGATACGTTTATGCACCGTTTTTGCTGCATTTTATATAGGGTACTTCGACTTGTGGGTGTTTCGACTCGTAGGTCGACTAAAAGTACAACTTATAAAAATTGACAAACTTAATTTTGTGAGATGATACTGTATGAGTGCATATGCCATTTTTTATGAAATGGACTACAAATGGGTGTAATAACTTTAATTGTATCAAATACCTATATTTTTTCGATTTTTTCCTTTACTTGTATTATAAGTTCTTACTTCGTGTAAAATTTTATAACCGGAAGTGCACGGGAAGTACCCTGAGTATCCTAATAGGTTGTGATTATGCGGCGTGTTTCATACAAAATGCTCAAACATTTTCATTGCGTTAAAATAGAAACTTCATGTTTTTCTATGGTATTTTTAGCTTAATATCTCCACGTGATCTCGACACTTAACAGACGGACAACAAAGTGATCCTATAAGAGTCTGCGTTTTTCCCTTTTGATATCCCTAAAAATAAATAATCTTACACCAAGTCGTTTCTCGAGTAACTGTTTCCCGCCCAACGCGCCGTAAGAATGATCGTAAGGGAAATTCCAATCGCGCACCAAGAACTGCAATCTCTGGAACGGCTTGCCCGCGCTGCTCTCTAACGCCAGCCTCCCGTAATCTGTAAACAACTAATTTCCAGCTATTTTACTATTAAAATAAAAATATATACGTTTTTCAAGACAGTCTGTTGTTCATTCTGGAACTCGTGGGCTTTTTTCATTTGCTAGAAAATAAAAATAATTTCTTCAATAGGAAACTAAATTATAACCGTGGCGTGTCGACATTTAAATTTCATCCCATATTTTCATTTCGTACCAAAGTAAACCATGTATGGCCTCATATCTCTTAACTTTTTGTCAGAACAAAGGAATGAAAGTATTAAATATTTAATTTTCTCAAGTGGGAATCGAACCCACAACTTATCGGGATAACTCTTCAAAATATAGATGATTCTGAAACATCCTTACCTGTAGGTGTTGTAGATCATCTTCTTCAATATTGGACGATAAATTGTAAATTTGCACCGACGACAGCATCGTGGATATCGCGAACACCGTCGCGTTGTCCTTCACAGTGGAGTTGCTGTCGAACGTTCCTTGCGTGTCCATCAGATATATAACTACCTGGATATTTATTTGGTATCACACTTAACTGTTAGTTAACTTCACTCTGTATCCCGCTATAAAACAGAGTGAAGCAGGGTAGGCTGAGGTAACCTAGTGTTAAGCTACTCCGTTCCATCCATCGTACAACGTTGCCTTCGTACCAGAGCGATGAAATGAAAATATTAATAAATAAAAATTAAGACCCCGAGTGCCGATCGAACCCACAGCAATCGCGTTACAGTCACACGTTAACGACTTTTTCGGCCTCATATTTTATATACATATATTTAAAATAACGCGTAAAGTTTAATATTTCGACCTCAAGCCGCAGTGAAGCCGCCTTACGCAAACTCTCTATTTCTCCAGATAATTTGATAAAGCTACCTCCTCCCCGCTGTCTAAAGTTGCAACAAAAGGCTGCGACCAGAACAGCAGTCCTGTGGTGTTGCGCTCGGAGCCGCCGCGCCAGCTGAACCCTTTGAGAGGCTCGTCTTTCTTCCCGAGCCAGTCGTCAGTGTTAGGATTTCTTAAATTATACTACAAATATAAATAAGCATTGATTAATTAAATATATATTATTTATCATACTATCAGTTGTTCAAGATTAAAGGAGACAAAAATAAGGAAATAGGCTGTCGATGATATACTCTACCCAACTCTACTTTTAAGTTCTATACAGCACTAAAAGAATTAATTTGAAATGTTTGTAAGATTACCGCTATAAATATATTTTATGTGGCTACAAAAAGTTGTTATAATGGAAGTTAAATATAACAAAAAAAGAAAATAACATAAGGAAATTTATACAAACCCGATGATGCATGAAACGCAAGAAAAAGTTTAATATAAACGATTTGCCTTTCCTAAAAGCCCCCGCGATGGTGATGACCACCGCTGGCTTGTCCTTGACGGCTTCATTGAGGAATAGTTCTTCCATTCCTTCCTCGTTTAAAGAGAACGTGTGGTCCTCATTGGGTGTCAGCACCTGCACACCTCTGCCGAATGTCGGGTCCGCCATGTTTACTGAAATTATAAGACTAACTATTATAAATATATTTTTGTGTAAAAGGTAAAGGTAATTTCTTTCAATCAAGAAGCGAACGAGCTGCCTTAACACTCAGGTCCCTCTGTCTGCCGTGATACATGCGTGATGCAGCGTTAAGCTGCAAGAACTGTATTTTTCTTTTGATAATTTTGTTCATCTGTTCTATATAGTGATATTTTATACAGTCTTACGACACTCCGCTCTGCACTTTATTCACAAGTATTACATTATACAAAAGTTATATAAAAATTTGTCTTTATTATATGTTTATATAATATATAAACATATACAAAATTTTAAAGTGACAAAAAGCTAGCGAGAAAAACAAACCTTGATACAATATCTGACAAGTAGTTTATAGAGACGGCCTCCGCTCGGTGACTAATACACACGTTTCACACTGTTTATTCAAATTGGCTCTACGATCATTTTGTGCAACGCCGCGCTTTGTCTTGTTACCAGAGGGAGGAAATGAAAATATTAAATATTGCAAATAATTAATTACCAGAAGTATTACAACCCATATTATTTTTAGATTACCTTTACGCCAGTAAATAACAAGGCAAAACGACTTATCAATTTATGTCGAATCCATATTCTCATTTTCCTTCAAATGCAATTCTAATAATAGTGAACGTTAATTAGTGATTATATTTTTGCATTTTCACGCTTTTTCCCACATATCCCTCATATATAATAGAAAAGGGGGGACCTTAAGACCTTAGGAAGTCCCTTTCCCAATAAGTAAGATAGTAACGATTTTTTAAATAAAGTTTAAGTTTTTGTATCATAACGTTGCAACGTTATGATACAAAAACTTAAACAACGCGTTGTTACAATTTTGTTGAAAATACAATATATATTACTTTATTTCTTAATTTCCCACAAAATAATAATTTATTCTTTTAATAGATACTTTTTTACCACTTTTGCTTTAGTAATTGGGGTAATTAAGAATAATAAGAGTAATTAGGGTTCCATACTTCTGAAAGAAAAAAGGTGCCCTTATAAGATAAGTTTGTTGTCCGTCCGTTTGTCTGTCTGTCAAGAGCCTTTATCGCAGGAACGCTTGGAGATATTAAGAGATATCGTATTTCTACATTTATTTAAAAAAAGGTATGGCCATTTATATAGCAAAGAATGCGTATTTCGAAAATAATATATATATAAAGATAATCAAAATTAAAAAGAGTACTTCCGCTTGACTTGAGAAGTATGAAATTTAGCAGTTAACATCTTCAGGTGGTTAAAATCCAAAAACTTATAGTCTTAAAAAGGGGGATAAAATTTGTGTGGAACCCGGTGGGCGAGCCCGACTCGCGCTTATACGGTTTTGTTTAGCGCGTAATAAACAATATTCTATTCTATTTTGAATTTATATAACTACTAGCGATCATAAAGGCTTAAAGTTATTGTTATTATTATAGACAAATTACACAGAATATTTACATAAATTTTAGTCTATTTGTTATTCTAATGTATAACTTTATTATTGTAAAGTTTCATCTAAATCCGTTCAGTATTTTTGCGTAACAGTGGAACAAACATCCATTCTCACAATCTTTCACATTTCCAATATACGCCGGATACGATAGCTTAAAAAAACGGAGAATACCTCCCAATTTATATTATTAGAATTTTTAATTTAATGCAAAGAATTACTGCAATTCATACACATTCACATTTTACTTATACACTTATATATTGTAGCAAAAGGTTCCAAACACTTACCTATATATCTAGAAGTAGACCACACTATTTATAATATTTGAAAAATAATTAAAATTAAGAATTTTTAATTTAAAATTTTTAGTAAAAAATGTAGATTTATTACGACAGGACAAGCTGAGTCGCGCCTCAGTAACGTTATGCGATTCAGGACCGAAGGCGAACAGCATGATGTCATCCTCAGTCGATGCATACAAGTATAATATGATATCATTGTACCTCTACGTAGATACATAATATATAAACCTAAACTTCTTTTAGCTTTTCGCTGTATCCTACCCACGGGAAGGTAGGCAGGGGGAAACTAGTGTTACGACACTATGTTTCCAATTTTCCGCCAAATTCGGTAGGTACTGCGTCTTGAGTGCCGGAACTCGACGCCGCAGCGAAGAAATTAAAATATTAAATATGTCATCCACAATCTTCTGGCCTCAGATCTCGGTGCTTAAATCTGCAGGGATCTATTTTTTTTAATGAAACTTATATTTAAGAATGATTCATGACTAATAGAATAAATGACACTTAGGTTGCCTAGAACTGCAATGAACTTTAATTAATTTTTATGTGAATGCATAAGAAATTTGAAAAAAAATAGTTGTCAGCTCTCAGCCTGCCGCAAGTCCAGGGTCGCCTGGTTTAAACAGGTTACTTAACGTTTATAATGTGTAATCATATGTTTTTTAATGAATTATATATCAAATTAAAGCTTGTTTTTTTCTCAACACATGGTTGCCTGGAAAATAATTATTTTTCAAGTGAAATAATGAAGCCATGCAATTGTGCAATCTTTGCTAAGACTGTTTTCTAAATATTAACACTCATTTAAATTATCATTTGAAATTATTTAATATGTGTATACAAATATCGATCTACTATGAGGTATTAGTTACATCACGTTTCCTTGATATGATGTAGGGTGACAATTATTTCGTATATTTTTTTATTAATTATATATTTTTTAATAAGCTATCCCGATATAAAATAATTTTTTTATTTAAATCCGACTGATGTAATTTTAAGGAGAAAAATCTGCTATTTTGACTGCTGTTAAAAGTATTGTTCTCCTGTTCTTTATCCTGGCCCTGCGCTTCTACTGCCCTCAATAATAATAAAATAGGCAGAGAGAATCTCGTGTTAAGACGCTTCGTATCCCATCTGTTGCTTACACATTTAATTGCTGCAAGAATATATTATACGAATAATATTTATTATACGTATATTTCTTAGGAAATATGCAGTTTTGAAACCTTTCTGGTCATCCCACAAATTTTATCTTACGGGAAAATTTATACATAATTAAGCAAAAATTTCCTGGAGTTGATAATTAATACACGACACAATACAAAAATGATATTTTACGTGATTATTGTTAATGTATACTTCGGAAACATTATCATTTTTATCAAAATCGATGTTACATGAATTATTTTCATTGCCTTACTCTAGAAGACAAAGCGCGGCTTTGTGCACTGACACTAAACATGCAATGCCTCCAGAATTCGGCAGAAAGTGGGGAACGGAGTGTCTTAACACCGAGGTTCCCTTTGCCTACCCTGCTGTGTGCGGGATACAGCGTGAAGTTGAAAAAAAAAACATTTTTAATAAAGTCACAACGTATCGGTGTGTACATGAAATCTAACAAAAAAAATAAAATCTTCGAAGTGGCCTAACCTACTTAATTTAATTGCAGTTTTCACTATTGTATTTAGGCAAGCTTCCCTTAACATTAGTTAGTATATTTTAATTGTTTAATAAATAAAAAAGATTATTATTACATTTTAAAGAATGTGATTCGATAAATAGCTATATGATTTATTGAATTGGCTGAAACTTCACATTTAAATTATGACTGAATTTAAAATGAAATTATTATAAGCCAGGAGTAATGCAGGTTAGTAAGTTAAATTATATAGTTCAAGCGGGCGAAGCCGCGAGAGGGTTGCTAGAGATATAATATTATTATATCGATTGAAATCATTTAATTAAAAATTTTAGTTTAAAATTTATTGGGCGCACAAAAGAAACAAAGCAAACATTCACATATATATTTATTTCATTTCACATTTAAAAGGATTTATTGAGGCAATAGTATTGGAAGAGAGAAGTCGTATTACATTATAATAAAACTACACAAAACACTAATTAGATTTGTTCAAACTGCAGTAGAAAATACATCTTTGAAGCTAACAATGATTAGGTGTCATGTCACTATTAGATATAGTACTGTCGACGAGTTGTGGCCGCCTTCAAGTATAGTTTAGCTGAACCAATACGCATTGTTCACTCGGCAAGAAAATAATCAAACATAAGAAAACTCCTTAAATCGAATCTGCGTAACCATTTGCAGTTAACTACAGGGCGACCGAGGCCAAGGCCCGGTTTTCCAAATATAATTTCCAGTTAAGCTTAGTGATGCTAATTTACCTATATTTACTGTAGTAATTTATCCGCTATTTAACATTATATAATATAGTTATGATATATTTTTTATTTAAACAAAAAACCTACAATTGACAGATTGAGACTAATTCAAAACAATATATGTAGTCTTTCGATTAACCAACATTAATTACATATGTACATACTTTAAATATTTTTAAATTTATAATTTTCCCATCTTCTTTTAATTTTATGAATGATATAAAAAAAGTTATATTTGAGGTTTTCAAACATTGCTTTGAGCATATCTTTTTGTTACAAACTTGCAGTTCTGTTGATACTTAATTAGACATTATATTCATTTACAGAAAATAATTTGAGGCCATTGTGGCGCACAAACATTCGACTCTAAATGCGAAGATTGTGAGTTGGCCCCTCACTTGAAGGAAATAAATATTTAATACTTCCGGTTTCTAGCCCTGTACTCCTTTTACACCAACGACATCCCGACGCAACGGGACACAACGCTGGCGCTTTATGCTGACGACATTGCCCTGCTCATCAAGTCCACACTGATGCAGCTGAACCACAAGCACGCAGCACATAAGCACCTGCGCGGAAAGCCGCCTGCACCGCGTGAGGAAGCAACTCTGCCTACTCCGCGGCACGAGTCGTCACTCCAGAAGAGGATCTCAAGACTGTTTCCTGGTGAAAACAGCCACGAGCTCCGCCGGCGTTCTAAACCGCCTCGTTAGAAACCTGGTCCATGTGCATCCTGGCGCGTCCCCCGCTAATGACTGCCAGTGCAGGACCCACGAGATAGTTAAGTGATATTGACACTAAAAGGATGAAGGGTCGCAGCGGGAAGAGGCGGGACCGTTCCCGTTTCCACACTCGCTCCCCTCTCCTCGCCCCCGTCGCAAGTGAATCAACCTGCCTGCGAGTGAATGCACCGCGCCTGCCGCCAGTCCGTCCCATGCGACCGCGTTCGCGCCAGTGCCGCGTCCCGCGACCGACTCCGCCCTCGCCCCCCGACCACACTTGGCAAAGGAGAGGAGCAGGTCACCGGAGACGCGTGCTGATGTCACGCGCTCCCCAGGCAATCCAACGCCACCGGCGCCAAGTTACGAGAAACCAAACACGCCCACGAGGCCGAAGCCGCCACGCCCGTCGCTCGCCAGACGTGAACGTGTACCCCAGGCTGTGTTGGCCGAGTCGTTTAGAACTAGTGACGTGAAGACAGAAGGAACAAAGCCATCGCCTCCGACGACAAACACGGCCGCGGCAGGACAAGCCGCCACTCCTGCCAGCGGCTAGATGTAGGCCGCCCTACCTTGTAGGGAGAGAACCTGAACAGGGACTGGACTAGGAATATTTGTTGGGAGTCAAGAGGTGCATCGGTCTACTCCTGTCGGCCGACACTTCCCATGTTTCGGACCATATAGCAAGATGCTGGTGGGTCCATGGGTTGGTGGTGGGTAATGCCCACGACCCATCGAGGAACCAGCGACCTGTGCCAACTGCAGGGGACCTCACCCCGCAAACCATTCTGCGTGCCCGCAACGCAAACGCGAGGCACGCAACAGGCGTGCGGGCACAACTGCCATCACACACGACGCCAGGAAGAAGAAAGCTGCGACACCAGCCACCGCCACTACGGTGCAGACGGAACCGGTAGCCGCCTCGACGACGACGACCATGTCGTGGCCGTACGGGAGGGCCGGAACCCTGTCGCCGCCGTGCTCCAGGCCATACAACACCTAGTTAGTTGAGTTTGTGCCTCCCAAGGGATATCCTGACCTTACCCAACGCCTGAGCTGCTCCTCTGCCGCTGGTCACCTAGCTGGGCCTCTCACGAGAAACCGTGGGTCTCACCTGGCTGGGCAGTTCCGCGCAAGTTCCACTGACTGGGCAGTTCCACGAGAGAGTAGGCGCAAAGCCTCGGACTCGTTTCCCGCCCTCCTCGCATACAGGAGGACGGAAGTATGAAGACACGGTGCTCCAGCGCGCACTCAACCTGCTATCTGAGTGGAGGCTTGAGTTCAACGTCCTGAAGTCGTAGTTCATATCCTTCGGACATAGGAGACAGCCTCCTCCGCTGCACCTGTAGGGCCAGCAGGTCCCCTGGAGCAGCCAGGTGACATACTTGGGTGTCGTGATAGACTAACGCCTAAATATGATAAGGAAAATCAAGAAAGGGGCTAGCACGGCAAGAGTCGCGCTCACCCTGTTACGTCCCCTCTTCAGCTCCCAACTTCCGCTAAAGACCAAGTTGTCGTTGTACAAGACGTACGTCAGGCCCCACCTAACCCACTCTACGCGCAGCGGAGCCCAAAGATAGAATGCCGCTTATCTCTCTATCCGGGGCTGAGCAGACAGAGAAATTTGAGGAAATAATGGAAAGCATATATGAGCAGAATCTGGAAGGGTCATCGTGGAACCTGACCTCCCTCCAAAAGGAGCTCAAGCCCTTGTTTAAAAGGCAGAGGGCTGGGAACAGGTGCGTATGGATCTGCCAAGCGTCGGCTCCACTGCGCAAGCACCTCGTGAGCTTAGGACGGGTCTTCATAGGGTGGGAGGTAGTAGAAGTAAATGACTATGTCGGAGTTAACTGCTGCCGGAAGTGCCAACAGTTCGGCCACCCCGAGAAATATTGCAGGTCTAAGACGTTAACCTGCGGGCGGTTATGTGGTGAGGACGGGCATCAAAAGGATGAATGTAAGGCTGTGAACACCTGCTGCGCCACATGCAAGAAATTCAGCAGGAAGGGCGCAGGCAGCCACCTCACCAACGCCAAGGAATGCCCAGCACGACGCCACGCCGAGGAGAGGGAGTTACAACGCATCAACAATGGATAGTACACCAATAACTATTAGGATCGGGCATTTAAACCTGCAGGGCTTGGCGGTGGCGACACTGGAGCTGCCTGCCATAGTCGGGGATCACGCCCTGGACCTTGTGTTCCTACAAGAGCTGTACATGTACACGCAGAGCACGACTACGAGCCCAGATTCAATGCTGCTCCCTACCGGCGAAAGCAGCAAGGCTGCAGTATACCTGACCAATCGAAATGCCGCCTGCTCGGTGCAGCAACATCTGAGTACCAGTCACTGCATTGTTGTCCACGTGTGCCTCGAAGCGCGCCGTGACTCTTTCTACGATGTGAGTGCATACTTTCAGTACTCACAAGACATTGGCCCGCACTTAAACACCTTGGGCGAGTACTGGATGCACTGCGAGGGCAGAGAGTCATCGTTGGAATAGATTCGAACGTGAACTCCCCCATGTGGCACTCCCTTCCCCGGCGTTACATCGGCCGGGGCTACTCGGTAACGCGCAGGAGAGAGGAGTTGGAAGGATTCATAGTGGGTAGAGGCTTGCGCGTTGAGAACGCAGCAGGAGAGCCACCCACTTTCTCAACCGTGAACGGTGAATCCAATATCGACGTCACACTAACAAAAGGGGGAGTGCGTCTAGATGAATGGCGGGTATCGCCGGAGGCCAGCTCGAGCGATTACCGGCTGATTAGCTACGCCATGATCGGCAGGGCTACGGGCAGACGCCATCTCGAGCGGGACCAATCGGGTGCACCTTGCAGGTTTCGTGAGCGTGGAGTGGATTGGGAACGCTTCCAATCGGTAATTCACGACAGAGTAGGACGCATAGACTGGAAGAAACCGGCAAGCCGGGTATGTGAGCAGTTTATCGACATGGTGACGCGCACTGCCACAGAATGCCTGGGTACGTGCAAGGAAGGCAAGCGTAGCAGAGGACATGAGTGGTGGAATGCAAGGTTAGACTCTATGCGCAGGAAAAACAATAGGCTGAGAAAGGTATAGCAAACGGTTAGGAAGAGAGGGTTTGAGGCCGTGGAAGAGATTGCTAGATCGAGATTTCATGCTCACCGCACGAAGTATAAGCGCGCGATGATGGACGCGCAGGTGGACTTTTTCCGCGAGCTTGCTAACACAGGCAACCACGATCCGTGGGGATTAGCCTACAGAGCCGCTTGCGGGAGGCTAAGACCTCCCCCAAATGTAATCTACGGCATCAAGCTCGCGGAGGGACATGCGTCTGACACGGAGTCTGCCATGCACAATATGGTGCGGTCACTTTGCCCTGACGATAATGCGTCTACGGACACGACTTACCATCGTCAGGTCCTATTGTTGGCAGCCTGTGCACCCGCTGGTTCTGATGCGCTCCCACCCTCCCGCAGGGATCTGGAGAGGATCTGGAGGAGGAGGATAGTCAAGGAGCTTCCTAGCTCGGCGCCGGGTATCAATGGGATCACCGCATTCCGCATAGTCAAACATGTGTGGCTCTCAGCTGCCTCCGAGCTGACGCGGGCCTTTGGATTATGTGTGGAGGTAGGAGTGTTTCCCGATGTGTGGAAGGACGGTAGGCTGGTCGTCCTGCCGAAAGGCAACGGCAAGCCGCTTACCGATCCTAAAGCATACCGCCCAATCACGCTGCTCTCCGTCCTGGGCAAAATTCTTGAGCGGGTGATTCTCGCGTGCGCCCCTGCGCTTACGCGAGATATATCCGTCTGCCAGCACGGGTTCACGAGGGGTAAATCAACCCTTACTGCCCTACGTTCCCTTCAGGAAGTAGTGGCGATCAGCCCGTGTAAGGCTGTTTTTCTGGACATCTCCGGAGCTTTCCACAACGCATGGTGGCCCATGATTTTAGTCAAGGCGAAATCTGCCTGCCCAGAGACCTCCTTTCTCCTCCTGATCCCGACTCCTGAGCAGCCACCCCAGTCGCTGATCACTTAAGCTGGACCTCTCATTTTGGAAACCGCGAGTGTCCCCCCCAAACCTGTTCTAATAATATAGATTATGATGCGACTTAAGGGTCTACAAGAAACTTACAAGAGAAACTATTACACATACAAATATACGTACAACATTTATAGTATTATCTAATACTAAATTTACAATTATATTACAACATTTATAACTTATATCATAAAACAACATTCATTAATTATTTATTCTATTAAATAAATGCTTTTTAAATATATATAATCTAATTAACATATTACGTCAATCGCATTGCAATATTTAGACAAGAAGAAGTAAAATAATTGAAATACAAAAAATTTATAAATACATAAATTTCAACATAACTAGACTTGAACCTGCATTATTTGGATATGATTAGAGATAATTACCCCATACATCCTAGTCAAGCTACATAAAAAATTGTGTAATCATGTTACAATTCAAATATTTTGTTTAAAATAGGTGCGGGTTCAAATGCTACTATTCAAATTTCTATAGAATTCTTTCTGTGGTGTTGAATTAGTTCATAAAATATTAAGTAATGATTATTTTTTTATTAATTTTAGAATAAGTTTGTAAAGCTAACACAATTTAAAAAAATATTGTAGGCCACAATATTTTTTATCATATTTATTCTTACTCATGCAAACAATATAACATTTGTGTCACAACGAGCATCTAAAAAAAGAACAGTTCAACCAAACATTTTTTTGATGACATTAGCATAATCTTTATTTATCTTTTCAATATGTGGCCTCAGTTCTGCAGCTTTTTGCAGAGACGCTTTATCATTAGGATCAATGTTTAGGGCTCTCTGGATGTCTTCCCAAGCCTCCTCGTACATGTGGAGCCCTACATATGCAATACATCTTCGGTAAAGGGCTTTAATATTGTCAGGATCATATTTTAGGGCTCTGCTGCAAAGGTCTAATGTTGCCCCAAACTCTTCAAACTGAAGCTGACAGTGTGCCATATTGTTGAATAGCTTAACCTGTAAGTCATTTTAGAAGACGGAATATGTAATAGTTGTATTGATTTTATTTAGTTTGTTGTTATTTAGTTTTGAAACTATTGAGCTCATCAAGGTGTAATGGGACAGCATCTGACTATAAATTTAATGGTTGTGGGTTCTCACTCAGTGGATTGGGTTATTTTTATTTCTCTGCTACACAAAATGTAGTATCAGCTCCTCTATTCAGTAATATATTAGTATAGTATAATTTCTCTACTTGTTTCTTCTTTCTTATTCACTAAAATACAGTCTATATGTAATAAAAATCTATGTCTAGCCGAGGGTAGAATTAAATATTTGGAGTTCACTCCCATCCTTCACTTGTTGGATTAAAAGATGAAGTTACAATAAATCCACCAAGTATCAAAAAATCAAAGAAAGAATATTTGCGTAATTCTTTTCACTTCACTACCAAAACTAAACTCGGTTATAATATTCAGTAGTAATACTCACTCTCAGATTAGTCAGCTCTTTGCATCGCTCATCATCTACGATTCCCTTCTCAACAGGTTCTATAGCGACAAGCATTTTCAAAGATTTAGAAAATCTTCTGAATCCATCAACAATTCTTTTATCCTTCACTAGCTGAACCCCTCTTTCCTTGTGATGTATAGCCGACTCGTACAGTCTAGCCCAACTCCAATCACTTATAAGTTGTTCCTCAGTAATATCTATCATGTGTATTCTACAAGTAACTTCTTTGATAAGATCGCCGTGCACATTTTTGTAGGTCATTCTCGCAATAGAAGTCTCACGTTGACACATCTGCTGTAAAACTAACTCGAAATCTTTGTCAATAAAGGCGTCCATATCGCCGATTATAATATTGCCGTCGAATGGAGAATTGAATATACGACTCTCGGGAATGTTAATTGGACAGGGCCCATTCTTATCCCTGCATTGGACATCGCTAAGTCTGATTTTGCAGCGAGCGTCCTCATAAGGGACTATAGTAAAGTCGCCGGGTCCTACAATAGTTTTGGCTATTTCTCTATCAGGCCGGCTGCTGAGAACCCTCTCTTCGTACATTTTTTCTGAAATTATTATCGCTGATACGTTATAATTACAATTGACACTATCAAAAATAAAAAAGAAAGCAACAGTTGTCCCTGCAATTAATATCGACCGATATTTTCTGGCTATTCTTTATTTATGCCAAATTCCAGTTGTCAAGCGAATTGCTTGACAATTACCGTATTGACAAATGCTTTAATAAGCTTTTAGGCTTTGTATAAAAATACTTATATAAAACCCTTTAATCTATTGCAAATGGTTGTTTCTGTTTATAATTATTTTTTTTTACAAATGTTAAATACTACCGTATTTAATAAATTTACAAAGTTTAAGTTATTACATTGTTAAAATTCGTTTAGATTTCGAGCATTTCGCTAATAGTGACAGCTGTCAATGTTATTAACAAAAGTTTGACAGTTCTGGACTCCAATATTTTTACATCTTAAATAGTTACTAATTGTTAATTTTATAAATAATACTACAATTTGTTTAATATTTTGTTTGTAACAAATATTAAAAAAGCAAACATTGTTTGTAAAATATAAATAAAGTTATAAAATAGGTATTACTATTGCTTGTAATAAAAAAACTTAAAAAAGCGATCATAATTGGGTAATTATTAAAATATTTACAGTCGTAATAAATTTTTAGCATTTCCTTTATACATAAGACCATATTTCATTTATAAATAATAATTTATGCCCTGACAAAAGTAACCTCAAAATATAAATTACCATTTCTTTTCAGGAATAATGACGCTTTTACTTAAAAGCGTATGGCGTAATGTATTAAGAAGCAGTCAAATGAGTAATTCCTTTTTGCGATCTACAAATTTTTCAAATGGTAAAATTAATGTTTCTTATAGTGTAACATACTCATATAATTGCTATAAATTTAGTAAAAAGTATAACTTTATAAATGTAAATTTATGCTAACTTTTCCTTTTTAGCGTCAGTAACTGACGTAGCACGAGTAAAACCTGTTGATAATGTCTTGATGTCCATTAAAACTGCTCCTAATACAACAGAAGTGTTAGCGGCAGTTCAGGCAAACCTACCTCTACTGACTCATAAGCATATGCTGCAAGCATTTCGAAGTTTATTTGAATTACAAAAGGCCAGTAAGTGAGTAATTTGATATTAAGCTAAAAAATTATAATGTACCAAAAAAATCTATAAATAAGAAACGATCTGATATGAGTTTAACATTATGTAAAGTGTTTTTCACAAAGTGAAGGAAAATAAAAATTTTAATGTAGCAGGACTTTACCCTACTTCGCTTGTAAAATGTCCAAATACTTTACTTAATTAAGGATTAAGAGCATACTTCATATACACATAAGGATCAAGCCATACTTTTACTTACATTACAAAAGTGTATGAATGTTTCTGTGCACATACACAAAACACTGGTAAGTACTGTTACGGAATATGGAGTTTTGGGTGATGGTTACATTAGCATTTATTATTTAATTAAAGGTGTAAGAAATAGTACCTAACTTTAATTAAATTATAAAGTTACTTTTTCATACTCTTTTGGGTATAATATTAGAAATAAATTTGTCAATTATCTGACTCTTAGCATGGTTCTAAATGTTAATAATCTATAAGTGCCTATGAACATGCTAGAGGCAAATATTGGTTTTCTTCACATGATTTAATAAAAATTACTAATCTAGAATTAATAAACTGTTCTTGGAACAGTGTCATAAAAGTTGTATCCCCTTGCAAACCCTGCTACAAGTGAGACAGGGAAGATAAAATTTTTTAATGCATATTGGACTTCTTTATTCAAATGATACAGAAATTGTAAAGCAACTGTTTAAATACCTGCATCTCTAAAAACATCTCACAGAGAATCTCTCTTAGAGCTTAAATAAGAGACAATAAGATCAAGGGTAGCGTAATGCTATATTGGGTCTGACCAAACCAAGAAAATAAAAATAGTGAAGTTTAAGTTTAAGGTCGTCACGGCGCAGCGGAATGAGCGTGCGACTGTACTGAATATGAAAATATTAAATACTTCATTTAATATTTTCATTTCCCCTTACTGGTCACCAAGAAAAGCGTAGCGTTGAGTTACGCCACCATACACGCAATGCTTTTAAATTTTAGTGGAAAGTATGAAACAAAAGTGTCTTAATGGGAATGGAGTGTCTTGAAACTATGTTCTGTCTATCTACCCAATTATGCGGGTTACAATGTGAAGTGGCAAAAAAAAGCAAAATTAAGTTCATTATAATTTCAGAAACAGCGACAACGAAATCATTACAAAGGACCCAACATTTAGCGTGCTTTGTCAAAATTTAAAGAAACAAGCAAGAGTTTTAGACGTAAACGAAGCAATTGAGGCCATCAAAGTACTATCTTTTCTGAAAGTTTCAGCCAACTCCATTATATTTCAAACGATGCTCCAAATGATAAGGAGTAACATAAACATGATGAACACTCCACAGATTATGTTTCTAGATTTCATTCTTACGCAGTGCAATGAAAAGAGTCATTTGATTGATGCCCTCAAGTTGGCATTACCTCTCGCATTCCAAATACACTTGCCTTTAGAGCTGGATAGCAGAGATCCTCAGCTTTTACGTGAAATGTTGGTATATTGCTGCACTCATGACCTACCTGACCGGTGTATAAACAACGTGGTCACAGGTCTTCTCCTCAACGACCATAATTTAACTCCCCAAATGGCGAAATCTATAGTTTGGGCGTTATGCCTAACTAATTGTTCCGAAACTTTGTTCCCGACTCGAACCAAACTTTTGCATATTTGCTGTGATATCATGATACATTCTATGGATGATTTAACGTTTGATGATGTACTTCGAACCGCTGCAAGGCTAAAAACAAAGGTGGCAGATCGGTTTTTTGAATATTACAACATGGAATTGATGGACGCCATTGGTGACTATGTTGTCGATAATGACGTGGTGTTTGAAAAGGCTTTGCTAGTTGCACGAGTTTTGTCTAAAATTGTAAGTATTATATGGTTTAGTTTAGTCAAATACGCAAATGGAACTTTAATCGCGTTCACGCTGTATCCCGCACTCAGTAGGGTAGGCAGAAGGGAACCTAGTGTTAAGACATTCCGTTCACATTGAGACACTTCACTTCAGGAACTGCACATTGCGCTTTGCCCCAATTTTAGAGCATTTTTAAATGTAAATGAAAGTATTAAATATATCGCTTCCGTGTGTGGCAATCAGACTCGCAACCGTCGAGCTTACAATCACACCCTTGTGTCACCACGACGACGACCACGATGGTAACATTTGTTATTAGTTAATAATTTTAATCCTTTTCTTTATTTCAGTCACACACTCACCTTAGATTGATAGAATATCTTTGTAAAAAAGCGTTAGCGGATCCAGAATTACTATGTAACGCCCGTACAAATATACTTTTCGGCTTCATAAACTGTTTATCGAATAACAATTTTACATTAGAATCGGAACAATGGCTGGAAATTAAAAGACAAATTTCCGAAAATCCCATCCTAAATTGCACACACGCTGCCTTGCCGTGGACTAAAGTGTGCCTCGAATTAGCGTCGCTAGGACATTATGAGGACAAAGTTCTAGAAAAGATATTTTCAAAAGAATTTCTTAATGAATACCTGGCGAGGGAAAACAATACTTTGGATTATATACAGTTGCTCACTTTGAATGAGGCTGTGACTTCTATTCATAATGCAAGTTATAAATTGCCAGAGGAAATTTTGGAAAAAGCTAAAATTATGTATCCGGTACACGCATTGAGTGGTGTGGTGGTGGAACACTTGGCTTTAGGGCTTGGTGGTAACGAGTTTGTTGCCAGGAATGTGGTGTTACCTAGTGGAATAATTTCAGGTTTGTATATGTCCTTTATATTTATATTTTTTTAATCTGTGTTTGCACTAATTTTGGCTGTGTACTTTTTAGGGTTCCGTACCCAAGGGGTAAAACGGTCCATATTACTAACAATCCGCCGTCTGTCGGTCGCCTTTCAAATTTTCGTTTTCGCAAATTTTCGTATATTATGTACTTCTATTGCCGTTATAACAATAAATAAACACTAAAAAGTAGAATATTACTAATAAATATTAAGGAAGCTCCCATACAATAAACGTGATTTTTTTTTCGCTTTATATAGATATTGTTAGGGAACTTTTCGTGCACGTGTCCGACTCACACTTAACCGTTTCTTATTTTTTATTTTAATATCTAATATGTGGAGCATATGATAGTCATTTAGAACTTTGAACCTCATATAAATATGAAAACAAACCGTCTATCCTTTGGTAGGTGGGCGGGTTACATTGAGAATCTGAAAAATTTTTTTAACAGAATTCAACCGCATACCGCGCTTTATATTGTTACCAGAATAAAAAAATATATTTCATTCCGCAAGTAGAAATAGTTCTTACAAACGATATATTTCAATTTAGAATTTGCGGTGCTGCGCTGCACCGTCGTCTAACATAAATTCGTATTAAATCGTCCTGTACTACTAACTCTACTGATTAAGTGTCGGAACTCAACGCCGCTGATATCCGCCTCCGCTTCATGTAACTTGAATAATTAATATTTTGATTATGCTTTGTACAATTTTTGCAGATACATTAGTTTGCATAAAAGGAGGTTACCCAGTAAAGTTGCCAGCTACGGATAATGAATCGAGAGTGCCTATTGAACAATTAAATGTTCCAACTGGATCTATTATGTAAGTATCTATTTTTTATTTATATATCTTATATAATATATATAGTAAGATAGACTAATGGAAAACATTTTTTTGACCACAAAAATATTGCCAGCTGTGCAAGATAATGAGAATCTGTTAAACCGCAACAGAAATTCAGTTAAGGTCCAGTTAACATATACATAATAATTGCCGTTAGGCATTCGGATAATCGAATGCCCGGATAGGTAAGTATTTTGCATGTATTTTGAAAATGAATGTATTAAAAAATAGTCATGTTTGTATTAACAAGGACCGATTAATTGAGTTTCTACTGTATAAATATATTTTTATATTATTATGCTGTTTTTGTAAAGCCTTTGTTTTAAAATTGAGGCCGTCGTGGCGCAGCGGCACAAGCGTGTGACTGTAACGCGACGGTTGTGGACTCGATCCCCACTCGAGGAAGTGAAATATTTATTTACGTTTATATTTCCATTTCTTCACTCTGGTGTCGAGGCAAAAGGCGGCGTTGAGTTCTGCCACTCAACATGCAATGCCTCCAGAAATCGGCAGAAAGTGAGGTTAGGTTAGGAACTAGGTTCATATTGAAAATAAAAAAATAAAAATGGAAAATATTGAAAATAAAAAAAATCTTTTGCTTTTTTTCAGTGTATGTATATTGAATTTCAATCAAGGTTGTTTCTCTATGAACAGCAATCGTTTGCGCGGCGCTTTCCGCCTCATATTAGATATATTAGAGAAACAAGGATATGCTGCGGTTTCATTAAATATTAATGAATGGATGACTACACCGTCACACGAGAGAACGCCATATTTGATGCGGGAAATCGGCTATAAATGTGGTGAAATAGGCTTGAAGTTATCAGCGACTTAATATAAATTGAAATAATTATATGAAATTTTAGTGAAATAAAGGCTGATTTTGTTCCTTTTTATAATATATATTTATTTGCCTCATTACAAAAGAGAAGTCTAATTTAAAACAAATTTAGAAATGACGTATTAAATTCTTTTTTTTGTCTTATTACAAAAGTAGCATACTGTAGCTTGACATTTAAAACATAATACTGCTAGCTACAAATACGCGCCTTTTATCAACCTACCTCACGATCACCTTTGTTTTAATGTTCTAATTGATTTGTTTTTGTTTCTCATGTTTGTTAAAAATATTTATATTCATGTATGCTTTTTTTTGTTTTCTTTAAGTTAATATACATTTGCAGTGGTCATACAAGCTGATTCGGGCCTTAAGACCGCGAAGAACAATTAATTATACTATGTAATAAATAAATCTTGAGCCTTCATAACATTGTTTATAATTTGTGTGTATAAATATATTTACCATACAATATTTGGTAAATATTAATAAATAACATTATTAGCGTAGCTGACGTAAGTGGTATCGTCGAGGATACATTTTTACGTACCCGTGACACAAAGTATACAAAAGGATTTAACTACATGTAAATAATCTTAAAAGAAGCTGAATACCTACCTACCTTCTAAAAAGAAGGTAAATTAAAAAAGTATTTTATGTCTGGCATCCCTTAATTAAATGTCACTCTTATAATTTGATAGCTGAAGGGGAAACGTCAAAACATTTATAATGTTTGTTTTGAAATGCCGATTATTGGTGTTATCTTTGTTTATTTTAATAAATACTATTGACCTCTGACCCGTTAGTTCTTTGTTCATTTAGTATTACTTATAGAAAGGAAACCTACGTAAAAATGACTTTTTACACACAGTCTAAGCTTCTAATATTATTATTTACATTTATTGTGTGTGAAGCTAAATATGGATATGTGGAGTGGATTAATGGAAACGCTGAAGTATTAATTACGGATTACTACAAAAAAATATCCAATGTACACGTCGCAAAAGCCACTTACTACAATGAAATTAATTCGACTGGGTAAGATATTATAATTAAATAAATAAATTTTAAAAACGAATAAAGATTATTCATTGAAAGTATATATTAATGTTTCATCACAAAAATATTATTATGATAAAACAGTGAGGTTTAGTGGGCCTCTGTCACTACTTTGATATTTATACTTAAATATTTGTGTTTCATGGTCGGACTAAACAAGCATTGAGACCCATCACTTAGTCTCTAAATGGATATTACTTCATTTAACATTTACCTTCATAATTGATCAATGAAAATATTTACAAGGCTTACTACCTTTTTGATTAATATATAGAATATTAATCAAAGAAAAAATTTGTTTGTTTTTTTTCTATTTATTTAAAAATAAAGACTATTTTATTATTAAAATATGTTTCCGCATTTCCATATGTGTAAACACAGTTGTCGTGTTCATTTACTTATTCACTCTACTTGGGTGAATGACATGTAATCAGGTTTGAAGTACTGATAGAAAAGTAATTTTAGTATGTAATTAATTACATTTGTAATACAAAATAGTGTTACAATTATGTTGCTTAACGGGGCAGAAACAACTTAGTGTGAAGTCTCTATTCTCTGCTGTCTGCTCAGATTAAAGACATTTCATATAGAGTGCAAAAACTCAAACTTTACTATAGTTTTTTTTCACTTTAGCTTCGCATTATATCCTACACGTAACAGGGTAGGCAGATCAAGCCTATTGTAAAGACAGTCTGCTTTCCACTTTCCATCAAACTCTGGTGTTTTTGAGTGGTGGAACTCACCACCATGCTTTGTCTCAACATCAGAGTGAAGAAACGAAAATATTAAATATTTTATTGTTTCAAATGAGGATTATACCCACATCTGTCATTGTTACAGTCTCAATATTTTTTTATATTACAAAGATCCATTTTTTTATGACATGCTCAAATAAAATAATACCAACTATTTGTTTGGTTTTCCACTTCTAGCTATAATTTTATATATTTTACAGAATTTAACTCAGTAACAATCCAATATTATTTGGTTTCAGTTGGGCTTTCTTGGAGTTACACACTTCAGCTGATGTTAGTGATGAGAAACAAGCATTTGCTGCCGGTTTCCTTGAAGGTTTTCTTACTAGGGACTTAATATGGATGCACTGGCAGAATATGCTGAAAGGGTAAAAATATTTATTATTTTATAAAGCACAAAAAAAAAATATACAGAAACTCTATACATTCAAAACAATGATAAAAATTGATAAGATTTTGATTGTATTGTCCACAAGGGCTAAGCTGAGCTTTGAATTTGTGTGAGTTTTTCATATATTTTTTGTAGGGTGGGTACTTTTTGATATTCTAACGTTCTAGTGTCATATATTTCATTTTTAATATTTTAATTTCTTGTGTTTTATTCATTAAAAGTGAGAGACTAATTTGGCGATATTACTGTACAAGAATGGAAAACTATTTGTGATCAAACAGTAAAAAATTTAAAAAATATAAATATATTATCGGACATGTCTAGGTTGGGTCCCATTCAGATGTATATTTGTACTTGAAAAAAAAGGCAGCAGGGAGAGAAACCCTACTATTTATATACTGTGTTACTCATTTTCTTCAATCTTTTGTCAACATGTTATACATTGAGTAGTGGAACTCAACCTTGCTTATAGTCCATCAGAATATGGAAATGAAAATGATTTGTTTGTTCCAGTTGTTCTCGATCCCACTGCTTCCAATAGTATTAATTATTTATATATATGATTAATATTTTACATAATTATTATTTTAAATTATTTTAGATATTGTCACAATAAAACAGATGTCTGTGGTCTTATTGAAGAATTTGTTGACAAAAATGAAGACTATATTGCTTCAATGGTCGAGTCTAATCCTATCAATCCTTATTGGTATCAGGTAAAAAAAAAATTATCATTAATATATTTAAAATATAGTTTAAATCTACAACCGTTTTATTTACTGTCACTTATTGTCCCAATACTCAAAATGGCCCCTTACTTACCTTTACAAAATAATAATGTGCAACGCAACCTTCATGTTTCTATAAATATTTTTCTATTCAAACACTTTGTAATATTTGTTTTCTATCTATGCCTGATTTGGAATAAAAACCTTCCAGGTAAAATTATACTACATTCAATTGGAAGGTCTCGCCGCTGGATACAACAAGGCGACAAGAAGTGCTTACGAATGGCTGACCATTAGGGATATTAAGTAATTTAATGGAATAATTGTTTTAATCTGGTGTCTGGCAAAAGACAGCATTGACTGCACTAAACACGCAATGCCGTGAAATTCACCGGAAAATGGAAAATGGAGTACATTAGGTTCCCTCTGGCTATCCTGCTGTGTGCAGGATACAGCGTGAAGTTAAAAAAAAACAATTAGACTCGCAACGCGACTGTTATTGGTTTGATTTCTTTCGAATTATTTTTATTTCTACTAATAGAACAAAATGTGACGTAAATTTCAACACAGGGTTTCTAAAATTAATTGGTGAGTGGGAGGCAGCTTGCTATGCAAGAAACAACTCGAAAGTATGAATAACTCAATATGTAGGTAGTCTGTCTTGGTAGGCGGGAGTCAAGTTAAACCGGAGAAATGAGAATCAACACACCTTTCTCCACAATTTACATATAGTATTTTAAGTAACAGAACTCAAAGCCGTGCTTTGTCTTAACACAGGCTAAATGAAAATATTGAATAGACATATCTCCTTGTCCATCCATGGGCGTATCTAGATAAACTTTATGGATGGAGGAGAGGAGCCTAAACTTTAGCTTTGAAATATTTTTCTTTTTTATTTTTCAGGGCCTATTTTTTGTTAGTAAAATTTCTGGAGTGGGCATGGATCCACGGCATAACATGGATGTAACACCACGTCGAACTTATACCTTCAACTTTCTAATTAATGTGTATGTTCATCTATTCCCAGATGGATAAACATGTTAGGAGATTTAGACGAATTAGCCATAGCAATCTCCTCGCCAAAGGAATCCGAGGGTTTGGTCTTCGGGGAGCACTGCAGTGGACTCGTCAAGCTGCTGCCAGATCTATCGGATTTGTTTACTTCTCATGTAACTTGGAATAAGTAAATAAGTTATTTTTTAGAAAACAAAA
>JBAIZZ010000126.1:510800-631575 GCA_037355905.1 Heliconius aoede
CGCTACAAATTGTCGTAATATGTATGCAATAGATGAAGGATTCAAACCATTTTTGAGATATTGTGTATTATTGAATGTGGCACAGTGAAACATTTTGTTTGACTAGACTTTTTTTTTCAACTTTACATTGTATTCTACTTAAAAACGAATACAAAGGGTATCTACTTTCAAAACACTCTCTTTCCTGCACTCCACTTTATTTTCAAGACATTATGTGTTCAGTGCATGTGTGCAGAACTTAACGATGTTTTGATTTGTGCTCCGTTAACAAGTAAATGAATCCACAACCATCACGCTTACACTCGAAGACTGCGCCAGATGGATTAACAAACTCATTATTTCTTACAAATAGAGATGATAATAAAACTAGGTTATTTGTTTAAATTTTTAATATACTCGTAAATGTACAATGGAATGAGTATTCACTAAAACAAATTATAAATTATGCTTTACAATATAAAGTACTTAATATCGATTTAAAAAAAGGTTTCTAAATAGTGACATACATTTAATATTCTACTATAATTTCTTATAATTCATTTAAAATTAATAAATTAAATAAAAAAAGCATTTTTTATAATAAAATTACAGATCTCTTGATAAATATTAAAAAGCTTTCCTATGTACCACCATAATAATGCTTTAAAACAAAAATGTATTATGTAAATTAGAAATATAAATTGGGCATACATTTAGAAACATAAATTATTTTGTGCCCTCTGCCACAACAATACAACATGTTTATTTATGTTTCTAAGTGTTTTCTTTTCCTGTATGTATAATTCTTTTTAAAACATGTTAAAAAACAATACTTACTTTGACATTATAAAAGTAGGTATTTCTTTTTATAAGAAACAACTATATTTTATTTCATTTTGTATAATAAACATAATTACATTTTAAGGTATTCTCAAAACTAATAGATTTCAGGTATATTGAATTTCTACAGTCCAAACTATAATTTATAATATAGTAATTTGTAATGTAGTATTAAACATAGCTACTCTAATGAGTTGAGCATAAGAAGCTGCTTTAGGACTTTGGTCTGGGAAGTCTCTCGGATCTCACCTGCCAAGAACATTTCATCTACTACTGTGTATACCTGAAATTTAGATATTATATGTATACATACCATAATGTTACTAGAGTGATCAAGTATATAATTAAAATTTTATTTTGCACTCAAACATTAATTCTGCCACTTGACATCCCAAATTTGGGCAAAAAAAAATAGTCAATATGAGGATGTTTTTTTTAATATAAATTGAGATTATTTTTACTATCAACTCTTCAGTAATGTATACTTTGTTCAGCTTCATGGGGTATCCTGTGCTTTGTAATGTGGGCAGAGGAAGCGTGGGAACCTCATATTAAGACATTCTGTTGCCATTAAGATCACTGTTCTTTACTTTATCACCAGAGTGAGAAAATAAAAACACTAAATATTTCATTTCCTTTAAAAGGAAATGAACCTACAACAAATAATTGTTTAACATTATTACCTTATAGAAGTTGAAGACAAGGTCCAACTCGCAAACATTATGGAAGTACTCATTGAGGACCTCCACAAAATTGTGTATAGCTTCTAAGTAGCAGAGATTATTGTCATTGACATCTACACAGATGCAGAAGTAGAGACCAGCATACCTTCTATATACAATCTTGAAGTTTCTGAACTGAAATTTATTGGGAATATCAGATATAACACATTGGGACAATGTCTCGCTGTAAGCGCAATGGTTGTGTGTTCAAGCCAAAACCCCCTACTAAACTATTTTTACTGGGCTGAATGATATCTAATTTGACTAAGAAAGATCGTTACCTCAACAAAATTGGTGTGTTTCGCATCACGAACAGTGACAACCGCATGAACCTCCTCTATAAGCTTTTGTTTCTCATCATCGTCGAAGTTCATGTACCATTTAGCTAACCGAGTTTTACCCGCACGGTTTTGTATTAAAATAAAGCGAATCTGTAAAAAAAACATACGACATGGTTAAAATATATATAATATTTAAATATGTTGCTCTACGATCGCAAACAACATACCATTTTCAAAGTTTTTCTCCAAATTCCAAACCTGGTATAGAATTAACGCCTCCCTTTCAGCATCTGATTGTCAATTTGTCATTTTACTGTCATTGTCACTTTGAAGTTTATTTGTAGGGGTTGATAAATCAATAGGTGCGGTGTCAGTAAAGCGCGGTTCCACATTTATTGCACGACGAAAGAGTATTATTTATTAAATACTGATTTGTTGAATGATATCCGTTTGTAAATCTATTATTTTCATCGTGATTAGTAATGTATTAATTTAAAATAAAAAAACAAAGATACAATATGTTTGAGTATGGTCGCTTCAACTGCTGTTATTTGTCTATATTTTTTTTATTTTCTATATTACTAACGTTGGATAGAAGTTATTGTAAACGATTGTTTTTATTATTCTTTGATTCATCAAGTATATTATATATTATAAGTTTGGTGCATTAAGTATGTATACAATTATGATAAAAAAATTATGACTTTTCATGAAAACTTTTGTATAATTTGTAGAATTTTATAATGTTTGGGGTGAAGACAAATGGAAAATATGAGAAAATATCATACAACCCGCGATATATCTTCTCAAACCTTTGATGAATGATGTTATATAGCTAAAAGGTATTAGGGCCGATTTAGAATCTTAACATCTTAATAAAATTTATAAAATCCAATTAAAAACACTAAAAATGATTGCACCATCGTCAGTTAGACACAAATTCTACCACAATGAATTATACTTTTCGAGTATTGCGAAGTATTACCAATACAATATAAAGTAAAACATATTTTACTTAAAGAACATTACTTTCATTATAACAAAAACTTAAAAGAATACAAAATATTAACAAAATCAATTTTAAATAATACAATAGGAACGATTAGAGCAAATATTTTTTACGCTAAAAGAACTATAAATTATATAATTCCAAGACTAATTAATGAAATACCTAAAACTCTTAAAGATAAAATGATGTGGTCATACAAGCCAATTCAGACTTAAGACCGCGAAGAATAATTAATTATTATATACTACTATTATAAATAATAAACAAAACTATTACTGTTATCCTCAGCCTTTGATTTAAATAATTAACATTAAGTGAAATTATATGAAGTATATAAAGTACATAATAAATCATTATATTCACAGACATAATATAGCATATCGAAATAGTAGCAATCCTATAATTAGTTTTTGTAATCACTCGTATAGCTTATCTATTGAACCCATTTATTTTATATAGAAAATAATAGCGAGTAAAACTAGAATTTACTCATATTTGTTTGTAGATTATTTTTTATTTAAAGTTATGAGTATTTATAAAAGGCAAGTTAAATTCTACAACATTTCTATCTATCCCATTTGATGGCACCTCGGACCTCAATATTTTTAAAACATATTAATCAAATACAACTTGTTAATTGAAGTATTTATTCATATAAAATATACAAGATATTGCAGAATAACATTGTATTATTTTTTGTGCTATGATTATTTCTTAATTAATGTTTATGATTTATGACTCAACGGACCTCCCGTTGGCGTAAAGTGTGAACTGGCAATACAAATATCGAGTTGTTTTTCAATTTTAGTGGATATTTGACGTTGCTGGTACTTGCTCGGATTTACCAAGTTATTATCAATGTAGTGTCTAAGAATTTACAATATGTTTCTAATATAAGTAGTTTATTAGTAAAACATAGGATTCCATTTAAATGACGCCCACCAAGACTACAAAAACTGAAGTAGAAATGGTGATACGAAATAGGAAAACTGTTATGAAAGACGGGATAATGACAATGTCGGGCATTGGCGAGCCTTCGGTTTTCCACGCTTTGGTGGTAATATTTTTGGAATTTTTCGCGTGGGGGCTTCTCACCATGCCGATAATATCGGTTCTTAACGCCACATTCCCGGATCACACGTTTCTAATGAACGGTCTCATAATGGGTATAAAGGGAATCCTGTCGTTCCTGTCTGCGCCGCTGATAGGAGCTCTATCTGATGTGTGGGGGAGGAAGTTCTTCCTACTAGTGACCGTGTTCTTCACATGCGCGCCAATCCCCATGATGACCTTTAACACCTGGTGGTTCTTCGCGATGATTAGTATTAGCGGTGTTTTTGCCGTGACCTTCTCCATAGTGTTCGCGTACGTGGCTGATGTAACAACAGAAGCCGAGAGGTCACGCGCCTACGGACTCGTGTCAGCGACATTCGCTGCCAGCATGGTGATATCGCCTGCACTAGGCGCATATCTAATGGACTTATACGGAGAAGGTCTTGTCGTAGCTGCTGCTACTGCTGTAGCAGTTCTCGACGTTTTCTTCATTATGGTTGCAGTTCCTGAAAGTCTTCCTGAGAAGGTCCGCCCCAGTGGTTGGGGTCCAGCTATTAGTTGGGAGCAAGCTGATCCATTTGCAGCACTCAGGAAAGTTGGTGCAGAGCGCACTGTACTCATGTTGTGTGTAGCTGTGTTTCTATCATACTTGCCAGAAGCAGGACAATATTCGTGTATATTTGTGTACTTGAAGTTAGTGATGGGTTTTGGGGTGGTGCAAGTGGCTATATTCATTGCAATTGTTGGTGTACTTAGTATTGCAGTGCAAGTTGTACTTGGATTTTTGATGCGGTCCCTCGGTGCAAAGCACACCATTATGGTTGGACTACTGTTTGAGATGATGCAGCTTATGTGGTACGGCTTTGGAAGCCGCACGTGGATGATGTGGGCGGCCGGTGTGTTAGCAGCTCTTGGCTCACTAACATACCCAGCTATCAGTGCTTACGTATCTGTAAACAGCAGAGCAGACAGACAAGGAGTAGTGCAAGGAATGGTGACTGGAGTACGAGGTCTATGTAATGGACTGGGTCCAGCCATGTTTGGAGTTATATTCTACCTATTCCATGTGGATCTAAACGAGGAGCATGCTGTTCCAGGAATAAATACAAGACCAAATGATGATAAGTATGTGAGAATGGTACCTGGACCTCCTTTTGTACTTGGTGCCCTGCTTGTAATTTGTGCCCTGCTTGTGGCTGCGTTCCTACCTGAAGATGGCACTGTAGGTGGACGTCGGGCTTCTCCAGACCTACGATTTGAGCTGGAACGTGGACGCCGCGTAGCAGGCCCTCTGTCTCCATTAATGGCTCCCGAGTCTGCAGCTCTCTAGCTAGCGGCTAAGGCCGGAAGAGCGGCCAGTGTTTAAGCATCGGGGCTGTATGACGCATGGCGTCCAGGAGAATGCATTTACGAAGGTACCAAAGCGAACTCTGAACAGTGAGTCCATATTCTATGATTGCACCGTCTACATTCCTGCATACATCTATTTTATGCTTTTTTTTAAAATCCAATACCGAAACTTGTTCATGTTTTTAAACTTTATACTTAGTTTTGTAATTCACTGGTCCCCGCGGGGACATGTACATAATTAATATAATAAAATCATAAATTTGTTAATATCTTCTGTTTCATATTTTGAACTCTTTATTACACACAATATTTAAATATTTATTTAAGACAATTCCTTGAAATCATATTATATGGAACCAGCAGGAGAGGAGGGAAGTAGTAATTGCACTTTGCTTTTGCATGTGTTGCAATCATGCTTATCATATAATAAAAACTATATTACCGCATAAAGTTACATACATTTTATTTATTTTCATTAAATATATTATTTTTCAATTAAAAAAACAGTATAAATACTTACTTCATAACTTAAGCCACCGAAATCTAATATAATAAATTTCATCTTATCATATGTGATAATACGAAAACATTATCTACAAAAAAGTAAAATACATATAAAATGCAAATAAGCAATCTCTTCATAATTTAGATAATTGTCTTATTATCCAAGTAGAAGGTCTTATTTCGGTTTTCCTCAATTTAAACTACGTTACAAGTTCGGCGGTGCCCGCGTAGGCCTTCACCTCGGCGGAACTGACTAAAATTGCAAGTTAAACTACCGCATTTGTTGATTGTAATCGTTCGGTTTTGTGTCTAAGTCGTTGTTTGAGTCGGCAGATGCATTCTCTGTCTCTCTCTCTCTTTCTTTTTTGTCAAAATTAAAGTAATATTGTTATGTAGGCTTATATTTAAATTGAACCTATTTCTTCTCGGTTACTAATCGACTGAAAACGTACAATTAAAACACTGTAGGTACTGTAGTGTAATAGTCTCTTGGAGATTTTTCAGATTTTGCAGAACTTAATATATTACTTCACTGAAAGTAAAATATTTTACATGTTTAATGATTGTTTTTCAGATTCAAAAGAAAATAATTGAACGGAAACAGTAAAGGCGATAGATTGTGGATTCGATTCTGACTTTTGACAACAAATAAAATAAATTTTTATTTTCATTTCACCGCTCTGGTAACGAAGCAAAGCGCGGAGGTGAGTTCCGTCACCCAACACGCAATGCCTTCAAAATTCGACAGAAAGTATAGAACCGGGAACGGAGTGTTTTAAATTCGTAGCGCTTTTATTCGACGGCCGCCGTGTAGTGCTCACGAATTCTCAGGGAAAAATGCTCTCTCTCTCTTTCTATTCCTCCCAGCGTTACTGCAAAAGCCAACAGAGATAACAGCTATAATCTCGCATACAAAAAACATCATAATAAGTACTATTGTATAAGGAATATCTACTTTGCATATGTTTATACAATTCACCATTTAAACAAAAGCTGAAAATTTCTTAATTGCATGCAAGTATTTGCTCGGGAACAAAATAATATCTGCCGCTCATTCTGTCGACTTTGAATTGAGTTAAGGGAAGCCAGGTTGACTCTCCTTTGACGCAGCCTGTTTGTATATTTACAGTTAAGTACTCTGTTAAAGTTCGCTATTTAGAATTATAATTGTTTTCCTATACAGTTTTGTATTGTGTAAAATAGGTAGAAATAAATTTATAATACCACCGTTCTCCAGGTTTGGCCTATTTTTAAGTAGAGTATTCTTTTTGGTCTAACCATACTGGGGAAAAAGAGAATTTCTTACTTCATGCGTTTTGATGAATTGCAGGTGTATATATATTTTTATATAGCTTAAGCCTACAACTGCCATCTGATCGGATGCGAAATTTGCTTTTATTTTTTGTTTCTATTTAAGTACATTTTTTTTCTTTATTTTCCCTCCCAATATGTTTAATTGAAACCGTGAAAAATCAAAGACCTCACTATGATTTTACAGAAAATGAAAGATCTTACTTTGCAGAAAATAATCTTTGTACAAATAGAAAACTAAAAATAAATATAAATTCAATCAATAGTGATGAACAAATGAAATTTTTCCAATAAATAAATAAATTAAAGTAACTAAGTCTATTATTTATGGCAGCAACCCATACAGCGATATGCCGCGATTGTTGTGACATAATGACGCAGCCGTTTTGAGTGGCCTTATTCATAATGCAAGTGTTTCCACATCGCCAGATGAAATTAGAAAAACGACAATTCTGTATTGTAAAGAATCAATGTATAAGTATTTAATTGTATTATATAAAATGTGTAAACGCTGTTTCTATAATAAATAAGAATTGATTGGATTTTTTAAAAAGTAATGAATTGTCGCATAGTTTTTTTTTAATAATTTTTCTTTCCGCAAAATGAATTAAAATAGAAATATAAGAAATAAAAAAATGTTTATTGTTACTTCTATTTGTACAAAGAAAAACACCAAATAATATAAATAAATATTTTCTATATTAAGATATGAACCACATCAATAATTGAACTCTTAAAATAAATAGCTTCTTTGAACATGCACGGGAAACTGCAGGGGAAACCTAATGTTATGACACTCCGTTTTTCTCGCAAATATTAAATATTTTCATTTATTCCTGGAATTTCTAAGTTCCTTCATTTATCCCTGGTGGCACCTACTTAAAAGTAGGGAGCAGAGTATTTTAATGCTGGCTCCCTCTGCCTACCCTGCTGCATACGGGATACAGCGTGAAACTGAAAAATAAAACGTATTTTCTAGAACTCTATATTTTTAATCAACCATCAAACCGCGCCGATACAGTACACGCTGTTACAATGGCGCATTGTCTACGGTTTTCCTGCCATCAACACTATCGCGAAATGCACTCAATGCAAATTGTTACATCATTTAAGGCTGTAAAACTGTAAATTTATCGTTAAACTTGTTTAAATTCATTTATTTGGGTCACGAAAATTCAGAATTATAATAATTCGATAAAGTTCAATGCGGCATTGAGTTGTATGGACAACTATATTTTTTTCTCATTTTCACTCTATTTTACACTATTTTAGGCAGAGAACCTAGACACTACGACCTTTGCTTTCGGCCCGAATTCAATGTACTGCTCATCTTAGAACAAATGCATATTAAAGCATTTGCAGCTAAATCACTTTTGGCGAAGTGAGTAATGTTCTACTGGCACGCTCCAAACACACCGAACTAAGAACGAACCCAGGACGAGGTATTACTGATAAATAGCATATCTTCTTCTTCTTCTTCTTCCCGGTCGTAACACTCTTGTCAGAGCGGTCGTGGTCATAAAGACCTTCCTGGGAAAATAGTTGCAGTGGTTTCCCCCTTACCTTCTGCACCAATTCTTTGAGAATTATTTGGATATCTACTTGGACATAATTAAACAAATTAAATGTATTGATAAATCTGCTATGCTTCATTGATATATAATACTTATTAAATTACCTGTTTTAGTAGACAAATGACGATACGCTGGTGTGTTCAGACTACCGTCATTTCCTTCCCGCGTCTTATGTCATGCATGGCCTTATTAAATCTCCCCTCGCACATGTGAAGGCTAAATAAATAAACATTTAAATAAAATTGCTATTAGATATTGTTTATGTAACAATTTTTGTTTACCAGTACCAGTACCAGCCGTCGTAGCTGAGATTTGAACCGACTACACATTGTTTGTGGGTTCACATCCATCTCGAATTGTATAACAGAATTTAATAATTTTATGTCTATATTCCATACTAATAATATCAAGAAGAGTTTGTTTGTTTAATTGAACGCACACATGTCACGGAAGTACTGGTTCGAATTCGACATAGAGTAATTCAGAAACTATTTTAGAAATATTGCTTAAATTTTCGAAATGCCTTTATTTTCTGCATTAAAGTAGTTCTATAACGATCAAAGTTAATATTAAGCCTCAAGCGAGTCGTTCGAACCTGCGACTATAGGCTTGGTAGGCTAATACACACTAAACTCAGTTGATACAACCATTTAAATATGTTTTCAGTCAAAGATAAAGAATTTTACGTAATCTTTATCCAATCCATGTAAACAATTTTACATAAATGAATTGGACTCTCTAATATTACTGTAGGTATAACTACATATGAGCTAAATCATCATGGGTTAAATTCCTATTTAATATTATTAGTATATTTAGATTTTGTGCATTTGCTTTGACGATCCTGCAACATAAGATTCTGCAACATTTGATGTTATTCATTATTAGGTAAGTTACCTTTACAGTAATGTGCGTAGGAAGAGGGCCGGACGGTCCGTGGCCGTATCGCTAGGATCCCAGATTCCCCACTTCCCAAAAAAATAGTCTATATAAATATATAAAAACTTTTCTGTTACTCAGTGAATGACAGATAAAACTTTTAAATGTCTAACTAGGGGTTTTAAGCAATAAGTAATTTGCGGTCGAATGGTAAAACGTGACAGATTGAGCGCAGAACTGTGGCTTTCGAAAGGAATGTGCCTTGCAAATTATTATAGACGACACCATGTGTCGTTGAACGTGATGATTGTGAACACTTATTTGATTTCTATACTCCCCAATAAAAATAACTACTTATTTTTAAACGAACATTTCCATTTTCTAATGTTAAAATAGTGACTTCATTGCTATTCTCTCGAGATCTGAAGAGTTTATGTTCGTTCTAACAAATAACGTATATCGTTCAACACCCACGCTTAACAGCCTACGTTGTAGGTACACCCCAAATAGTTTATTTATAATTTGTATTATATACATAGTTGTATGTAAACACAAGGCTGAAAAAAATCATAATACTGTTTCGATATGTTAAAAATGTTTAAACGCTACATAGTGGGAAAATGTATATATTCAAATTCCAATTCAAAATATTCTTTATTCAAAAAGACTAGTGTAAGCACTTTTGAATCGTCGAGTGAACATATAAACAAAATGCTACCACCGGTTCGGAAGCCAGTTCTGCTGAGAAGAGCCGGCAAGAAACTCGACAGTATCAAATTTAATATCTATTACATATTAATATATATATTAAAATGTCTCGAAAAGTCCTTCATCTAAATTTGACATGAAGCAATAAAACCAATGAAGTCCTCAGGAATACCAACGAGAGTCCACGAGAGCCTTACAAAGATGGCAGACCCTCGAAATATTGGCACTCACATTTCACATTTCGAAACCCCTCCACTCCCGATTTCACTTTAATTTACCACTTAACATGTGGTTCTCCAAATATATCTTCATTTGTTTGTTTGTTTGTTTGACAAATGACTTTTTGACTTTGTTTGACTTTTTTCTATGTTTCATCATTAATTGTATTTACCTTAGATTATATTTTTCTATAAATTTTGCGAAATTTCGAGTAATGTATAATAGCAGTATTGTCTTTGCTATATATACAAAAGTGTACAGAGTTTTAATTTCCAACTAGGCCTCAAATTTGCGTGTATGTACCCAGGGGCCAGGGTATACAACTAATAGCGGTATTCCGCATACAGCAGTGGACACAAAGAGTACCGTTCATTTCCCTGCGTGGCAAAGAAACCCCCAGACCGAAACCACTGTGTCTTTAAGGACGCTGTCCGCTGTGTAATGTAATTTAGTTGCTAGAATTTATGTACATGTAGGTATTTGAACAAAAATTTAACACAACGCGTGAAAATTAAAAAAAATGTAATTATATAGATGAGGTAATCAGAATTCATGTTTTAAACAGACAAACAGAATATATATTAAATCGTTGGTTTAATTGAACCTTGGACTTTAGAACTTGGACTCAGAAACCACGGAGGTACTTCTGTCTGGTAATCATTTACTCGTTTCACTTTCTTTTATACTTTTACAAAATTTCCTTTCAACAACAGTACTTAAGACTCATTCAACAAACGTACTTTGTAACGACACGCCACGTCGCTATTAGTCTCTTATCATGTGCCGTTCCTTCAGAAAATAACCTTTAATTTTCATTTAATTATATTATGTTGAAAATTATTTTACTTTTACACAAGTTAACCATTACGCAGCGAAAACAGAGAGTCAAGAGAAAAGACAATCTTTAAAGGACAACTGTGCACCTGTAGCTCTTCTGGTGTTACATGGGGTCGTGGGCGGCGGTGACCATTTACCATCAGACAAAATATAAGCATATCTATATATTATAAAACTCTTCGACTGACAGTCAACAGACGAAATTTTTGATTTTGAATGTGGAATTTACTATAAGCCTACACACCAAATCTACCTACGATAGAGAGTGTAGAGTTGCACTAAATGACGATTTCTAGAAATCCTATGGGATTGAAGGACACACGAACAAAGTTGCGAGTCCAGACTAGTTATCACATTGCATATTGAGGCTAACTAACTGTTTAATTATATGACCGTTGACCGCAGTCAGTATGATGGCAATAAATATCGCTTTATATGTAGGTACATGTAGATAAATATTATTATCATTTCATATATACAAAAAAGAGGTAAAGGGGAGAAAAAATGTGTCTAAATAAAAACGTTGGTTTTCTTCATTTTAAAATAAAAACTGGTCACATGCGAGTTTTTTGTGTTGTTGGTTCTCACTTTGTAATGTTCATTTAGATTTCGCAGCGAATTTCATAGAAAATGCAGCGAAAACGATGCACAAACTTGTTGACTCGATGACTTAGAAGCTGGATATTTTCTGTGCTCGAAGGGACTGTAGAACAAAGTGATCCTATCAGGGTTCCGTCTTTTCCCTTTTAAGGTACGGTACCCTAAAAAACATTATACAACAAAGCAAAGAATGGAAGGTGCTAGAGGTTTTTATAAAGTAATTTTTCAGTTATATTCTACCCTACTCAAGTAGTCCTAATCGTAAAGTTAGGTATGAAAGGAAAAAACCGTTTGGCCTAAGATAAGCGCTACACCTGCGATAACAAATTTTTGCTGACATACGTATATCTTATATAATAAAACCTTAATGTCATAAATTGTTGAATTCGTTTCTTTTTTTCTTCATAGCACAGTTGAACAGTCTCTGACTTTAGACGCGGTGGAGTGGGTTTGAGTCCTCTAAATTTTTTTTTCCATCCTGTTCCCCACTTTCTGCCGAATTCTGGAGGCATTGCATGTTGAGTGGCCGAACTCAACGCTGCGCTTTGCCTCGACACCAGGGCGAAGAAAATGGAAATATAAAATAAATATGTCACTTCCTCGAGTGGGAATCGAACCCACAACCTTCGCGTTTCTGTCACACCTCAAAAAATTAATTATTAATACTTACCTATGACGTTCCGAGGTAATATGTAAATAAGAATAATGTAATATATATTTATTTCCAAATTTTTATGTATTACAATCACATTTTTAGTTCCATTTTCTGCCGTCGGGAAGATTAAACCCAGCGTTGCATTGATTATAGAGTTCGTTGATGTCACTCAACGCGGGAAACGAATTCGAGCGCTCGAAAAACTGAAAACAGAGTGTCTTATCACTAAGTTCTATTTGCTTTTCTTACATACGAAACATATAAATGTTACATATTTAGTGTGTGGTGGTGGAACGTAGCCTGATTTGAACCAAGAACTATTGTTTTCATGCAGTCTTCTTTGATTAAGAATCATACTGTAATGATATTTAAAGTTCTCTGGCACGAGAGCGTGTCTACTACTACAACTAGGAAGGAAATAATGGCGTGTAACCGGCAATGACTAACGCCTCGTTACTGCAGTACCTTGAAATGACGCAATACAATCTGTACTTTGGAAATATTGATTCATAATATCTATTGGCCTTAAACTATAATATCAATCGAAAAGATAGTTCAGTTGTGAAAGTATTATCAAAATATCGCTATATGTAACGAAGTAAAAAACCTTAACAGGCAATGCCTCGAAAAAGCCGGTGGAGAGTGAGAGTATCTTAAGATTAGGTTCCCTCTGCCCACCCTGCTGTAAATCATGCGACGGTGATAGGTGATAACCATTAAAAGGCGATAATTATAACGTACGACGCTAGTTACTAATTACCATTAGCTAATTACGATTTAAAAAACGTTAACAAATTCAGTATTTACACTAACGTTTAAAATATTTTACGTCATAGAGCAGTTATCTTTACGTATTTATCTTTTCAATGTATTGTCGCTTCACGCTGTATCATTCAGGGTAGAGCAGGGTAGGTGAGTGTCTTAACACTATATCCTCTACATAGTGTTACGACACTCGGTTCCCCGCTGTCCACCAAAATTTCGAGACATTACGTGTTAAGTGGTGGAAGTCAACAAATAAAAAAAAATATCAATAAATAATTAATTCCTCCGACTGGGTATCTACAACACAGGGCTGTGGAAACTTATTATTAACGCGTTAATTTTAGTTTTAAATGTTATATAAAATATAATAAAATAACGAAATATTTTAATAATGGCGACAATGTTAATTCACGTAATCCGGTTTAACTGCTTCATCTTAATTCCAAACCTGTTTTGGCTCAATGTCGTACATTATCTGTAGGTCAATAACTAATTAAACTAATATAATTATTATATTATAGTAAATATAAAAAATTAATGCCAACATACCGAAAAGATACTAAAACTTAAAAGAAACTGGTTAGTAAATGAGGGGAATCCCCGTTTTAAGGATCGTCATATCGCCACAAGGCTTTGTTACGTAAACGGGACGTGCACTGTACTGGACAGGCAAGGAAAGGCCAGTTAAGGTGCTGTTGTTTGGTTGGATGAGTTTTTCTTGTTTTCTTTATTTAAGTTTTGTTAATAGAGCGAGCCGCTACGCATTTTTCTCATTGCAAAATAAAAATATATGACAATTATGACCCTACGATTTTATGATTATCAAAATCTTATAATTAAATCACTTCATGAATCATAATTTATCTACTTAACTTGAAAAATATAATTATGTGAGTAATGTATTTAGTAATGACAAATTATGTAGTTTACTTCACGGCCTACCTACCATTGAAAAATTCCAGTGAAAAATTGTGAATGGACTGCCCTGATTAGATTCCTTCTGACTACTATGCGGGGAAAATCTAACGAAGCTGCCTTTATATCCTTTAGTTCGCCATTTTATAAAATAGTATTAAAATAGATTTTTCTTAAGAATATTTGAATCACAAAGATATTTAACTCCCACGCACAATTATCTCTAGACGAATAAAACATTTACGTGACTTCATCTCGACAACACGAGTATACCTAATCTGGCGGGAGCTCCGGCGCCGCCATAACCTTAACCTAAATACAATGAATACAAACATTATTTCTTTGCTTTTACATCACTTCACTTTCAATGTTAATGAGAGAGATAGAGCGATATTATTGTAGTGACTTTGTTCTACACATTGTTACATTTCAATTATTATTTCTTTCGTCGGTGGCAAACAATGAGCGGCGTTATATTTTGCTATCATCAACCAATGTATCAAAAATTGGGTGGATAGTTGTGTACGGAGAGTTTTAACACTAGGTTCACTCTGTCCTCTCTGCTACATATAAAGCTAGTTAGGTAGGTAAATAAATTTCGTCACTTCCAAATTTTCTTTGTTAGTAAACAATGAAATATTTTTTTTTCTAGAACATAACTTGTATATGTTAATATATATACCTTTTTTTACCAATCGAAAAGACTTGTAAAAAATATCTCCTTCTTCATATGTTACTATAGAAATTAAAAATTGTTCATTGTTCAATCAGAACAAGAAAGACTACACGTGCTCTACATTCCAGTGGAGTAGTATAAACAGATGCAATTTGGCGTTGAAGCTATTTCCGTCAAAACATATTCTTTACTAAAATTAGTATCATGCATAGATTTCGTTGACTGAGGACTAATTTTAAAGTTTTCAAAATATGTTGAATAATCATTTTATTGTTTAAAATGTTTATATTAGCCTGTCACTCTATCCAACCCGATTTAAACTTATTCTTCTTGTCAATACAACTACAACTAAAACATTTTTAATCTGTGTGACAGAACAAACATGTACGTTATATATGTTTAACAGGAGTCCCTTTGAGCTGCAGTTTCGTAGCAAAGTGAAAAGCAAAAAGTAATTTTCCCATACTAAACTATATTTTTCTTTGTGAATTTTCATCTGTTTCCGTGTGTGGGTGCGTGTGTGGGTGTGTGGGTGGCACATTGTCGGATGATAATACATTGCCAGTGGTGCATACAGCTTTCAATCAATATTGTTATTTTTTTTTTATTTTCATGCTACATTCCGCATAACGTAGAGTAGACAGAGAAAATCTAGTGATAGGTCACTCTGTTTCCACACACCGCCCATTCCTGACACGAATGGCGCAATTATTACTTTTGTATTTCATTTTACAATATTTATCCAAACATAATGAATTTCTAGAACTAACCTAATATACTTTGGGTATATTTGAACCTGTATACCTACATATTTCAATAATCTTACGACACTAGAACGCTTTATGGGACCGGCCTTTTTCAGTTTTATTTTAAGCTTCCAACGCTATCGATTCAATGTCACTTGATTCTATATGAACACATACAGACATACGTACAGTAGTGTGCTTACATAACGGCATTAGTGCGGTTACAATTCGTTTACATAATTGAATTAATCGTTAATAATCTATCAAAATAATCGGCTTTGTTGTAATTAAAAAAATTTGTTAATTGGAAAACATTAAAAGTTTGCATTTAATTAATTTTGACAGCTAGCGACAGGTGCGAGTTTACTACATTGGTCTTATTGCTAATATAATATTGAAATATACGTATAGAGAGAATCTAACCTTTTCTACCTTTTTACCGTATATCGTGTATTTATATAAGGAGGGAAAGTGAAGAAAGAATTAAAATTAAAATAATACTATTTATGAAAATAATATTTTTAACCTATATTCGTAAGAGTCGATACTTGAGTATATCGTTTTCAAGAAATTATATATCTTAGATTCACTTTATGTTACATTTCATGTGCCGCCTATTGCTAGCTGCAAAAAGCGGACAAAAAATGTTGCCTTAGTCCAGTTCAGATTAGATTGGCAGTTCGCCAAAAATATTCACCATCTCTATTACTTAAGTTTAATTTTATCCCAATATTTTACGATTCTAGCCAAAAATAAGAGACATATTTCAATATATAACATTATCTTAAATCTAGTTAGTTGCGGGGTTGTGTTCTGACAATCAACACGCAATGCCTCCAGAATTCGGCAAAAAGCGAGGAACGGAGTGTCTTAGGAACACTAGGTTCCCTCTGCCTACCCCGCTGTATATGTGGGATACAGCGTGAAGCTGATTTAAATAAATTTTTTTAACCTTAAATTTTTCAAAATATTTTCGCTAGTGCAGGTCCGCCAGAAACTCTTTGAATGAAGTATTTTATGTCTCTCCTTTATTTATTTTTTAAAAATCAGTAAGCTAAAAAAAATATAACGACCATATAATACTTTATAATTATTCTTTTGCCATTTTTCCACAATTATTTCACAAAATAAAATGACAAACATTATTTGCTCAAGTGATCTGTTTCATTGTTTAGAATGTCAACAGTAATGCGGCAGTAAGTACGTATTATAGATCAAATCAGCATCATTTTATGATTATTATTTACTATAGAAATTGTAAAATTTCCGGTATTTAAAAAACTGAACAAGCGCGAGTCGGACAAACAATTTACATAATTCTAGGTCAACTGGAAGCACCCTATTTATTTTGATTCCCTTTATAGTGTCGAAATACGCGTTTTTTGTTGTTCAATGGTTTTTTAGGATTTAGCCACAAATGTATAGTTTTGAATGAAGCGTCGTATCCGCAGCCAACATGTCCCGCCATTACTTATAATTTTCATTCAATTACTTGTTAGGTCAGTCGTGGCTCTAAACGTGACAGATTGTGGATTCAATTCTCGACGGAACGAAAAGTGGTTGACACACAAAAGTGGTTGAGTTCTGCCACTCGACACGCAATGTTGCCAGAATTCGCTGGAAACTGGGGAGCGGAGTGTCTTAACACTGGCCTACCATACTTAGGGATTTTTAGCTGCAAAAAAAAAACCTCTTCAACTATAGACATATCCTGGAAATTAAGCTATAATAACGTAAAAGTAATGCTCACACAATTTCCCATTGGTACGTAGGTTTTGTAACAAAAATAGCTTCAAAATTGACGTCGCCGAGTGTCCACGAGAGCGGAGTGCATTGCATTTGCGTCATTACGTCAACTTGCTAATCACCTGTGCGAGTCGTGGGAATATTGTTCTATTATACGTGATGGTCGGCAGTTCCATTCCCAGTTGTGGGGACGCGTTTGGAAATGATTTGTTTTATTGGTCTGGAGAACGGAGTATGTTAATTATATATTTCTCCTACATGTCTATATGCGTTAAATGCATTTTAGTTAAGTTTATAATTTTTATGTGACTACATATATGTAAAATACAATGTAACCATAATGCAGCTTGCCTTATGATTAAGTATAATATAATTAATTGAACTTATCGTGTCGCATTAACGGAAGCGTCTGAACGAAAACATGTACTCTGACGCATTAATTATTTTCATTTAGGTACCTATCTATATATGTAATCTACAAACTTCTAGATATTTGACACATATTGAATTTGTCATTTATAATTACCGAATTATTTAAAGGAAACGACGTATAGTCAATGACGATGAAGCCAAATATTTGTTAGATATATCATGTTTATTCTATTTCAATACACTTATTCATTGATAAATTTATATTGTCCACATTATTTACTTTGAGGCCGTCGTGGCGCAGCGGCATACAACTCGACGGTTGTGGGTTCGATCCCCACTTGAGGAAGTCAAATATTTATTCACGTTTATATTTCCATTTCTTCGCTCTAGGGTCGAAGCAAAGGGCGTCGTTAAGTTCTGCCACTCAACACGCAATGTCTCCAGAATTCGGCAGAAAGTGGGGAACAGAGTGTCTTAACATTAGACTCCGTCTACTTACCCTGCTGTGTGCGGGATACAGCATGAAGCTGATAAAAAAAATAGTTTGAAATGACATAAGAAGAAATGTAAAAAGGAGAGAATTAGCATTAATAATTATTACTTATAAGATGTTTGTACGTTCTACGTCATAAAAAATCCTTTTAGCCTTACTTGCACGCACGACAATGTAAGGCGACCTGTCCGCCGACCGGACTCCGGACGGTCACTGAATGCTGTTTCTATTTTTGGACATGAAAAAATCTACTCTATATTTATACAAAATGGACTAGATGAGCTTTTGTTTTTACAGAAAAAGAATCTCTTTATTTTTTCACCAGATATGACTTTGAATATTTGGCAGATGTGCGTTCAATTGCCATTCGGGGATATATGATTCAATATTTTATATACAAGAGTAAATACTTCACCAGAGTGAAGAAATGAAAATATTAATTATTAATAAATAAATATTTCATTTCCTCGAGAGTGAGTTGAGAGTTGATTGAGTGGGGATCGAACCCACAACCAATTGATTTCACAGCCACACTTTGTGCCCCTACGCCATGACTGGCCTCATATACAAATTTAGATGACCATATAAACACATTATGATTAAAGTAAAGATTTTTATTTATATAATAATAATAAATACAATGATTTATTTATTTTTATACATTTGCACGCAATACAAATATTAAATATTTTCAACGAAATATTGAATAATTTTATTGCATAGAATATAATACTTGAATGGCAAAGGTCGCAGATCGTACAGCCAGGAGCCAGCAGCCAGCAGCCAGTGGCCACTTTGTATTATTCTAAATGTAGGCGTCGATTCAAAATTCAAGAAAGTTTAATATTCATTGTCAATTAACTCGGTTTAATCAAAGGTTTGAGATCTAAACTTGTAAATTAGTTATAAATATTCATTCTCTATTTAAGCCTATAGTGGTGTCTTCTAGAGGCCCTCGAGATGCAACGGCCGATGGAACGGCGTCTGATTATGAGCGGGACGGTTGTGAGTTTGGTGCCGACTTAAGGGTAATAATTATTTTCATTTTATCGCTCTGGTAAGAAGACAAAGCGCGACGCACAATTAGGATAATTTTTATAGGATTTAGTGGCGGAACTCTCCTCTCAACCCATCAAAATTTATCCAAAATTGGGCGAAAGTTGGGGGACTGTCTTAGCACTAGGTTTCCCCAGTTTACCATGCTACAGGCGAAGTCGGGATACAGCGTGAGCTAAAGAACAAACATCTCAAAATTTACATAATTTATGACGAGGTTTGTGATTCCATCATAATATACTAACCTACTATTGTTTCATCATAAGTCTTTCTTAAATGGAGTGTCTTAACATAGTGTTATTACACTCCGTTTCCCACATTATTGAATTTACATAACGAACAGTGAAAACCACATTAAAATTTTCTACGTACTTTGAAATTTGGTCCATACACCGCTGGGAACATCCATCCACCCACACTCATTCATATTCATTTTCTATATATTATAAAAAGTAAGTTTCTGTATATATCATCATTTTCATTAAAAACAATGTGTAATAGAGAGTTCAACCTACATTTAAATAATGGTTCAACACCAGTATTATAATAATCGTGTAAACTGTAAAGGGATTTATTTGATCAACACATAGCTCATGTGTTGAAATAAAAAAATACTTTAATAACGCTCTAAACACTCAGAGACGTCATTTAGTATTTAAATGGCATTAAATTTTGACATTTGTAATCTGAATGACTAAGTGACGTGTTTGGGTGAGACAGTATTTATTGTTTGTTAAAATAGAATGTTTATTTTATTTTGTAAATAATTTGTAATGTAATATAATATTATAGTTTCTTTAAAGATAGCCGCTAAGTGTTGAGATGTTCACATTCTATTTGTGTTGAAATTACTTGGGAGGAGTGATAGAAACTAGTGTTGTCAGTAAAGTAGCTAATAACACCTAGTGAGGTGCCACGTTAATTTGTAACATAGAAGAGAAAAAAAAACTATAATATACTATTGTAGAAATTTGAAAATTAAGCACAGATGCTGTTATTTTTGTTAACGAAATAATTACATATCTATTAAATTAAATAATTTTTTGAATGTGTTGTGCACATAGAAGTTTATTATTTGGTCTGAAAATTCAAAACGCTTAGCTAATTTTCTATTTTCTTTTATGAAATCGCCAAATGTAGCCTAGCGTTAGTGATAGGATACTTAGTATTACTAAATATAACGATGGTTCGTAATTATCGTTCAGTGCGGTGGGTCAATTAACTCTTGTTGATGCACAAGCAGTAAGTATACAATGTGGGCGTCAGTCAACTCTGTAAAATTAAACGTTGTCAAAAAATTATATGATATGTTTCATTTCATTTGATTTGATTTGTTATTGGGGACCACTTTTTTGGGAGACGAGAATAATTATGATTATTAAAACAATTAAATGAATATTTTTTGTTAGTCAGGTTAAATTGCTTTTAAATGAGCTTAATTTCTATGTATCTTTCTCTATATTTTTACTTATTTTTTTTTCTTATTAATAATTTTTACTTATTAATTTTAAATTTATTAAATACAGGAATTAGTGACGTGGACGTGACATCTGTAAAATGGGTTGATAAACTATTTATGATAGTATTAAAAGTGAAAAACTAACATGTAATTAGTGAATAATGTAACAATATAATATATAAGCTAGCATTTACCTTGTTCCAGACTTCGCCAGACGACTCCCATATAAAATATTTTATAGACACTGTTTACATAAGCTTATCGGCATTTTCCTTACGAGTGAGATATTTATTTTATTTAAAGTGTTTTCCAATTGAAATGATAATGAATGGGCATATTTTAATAAAATAGTACAAGTTTTTTATGTGATATAATGAATTCGAGATTTGAGAAATATTTTGGTAGATGTTCTTTTAATCCTGATTTAATAAGTTTTGATATCTTTAGATACATACGTATGTGCAAAATGTAATTGTATATTTCTTCTTTTTAAAAATATATTGTTTTTCTACTTACTTTCCCTGTTTTGGAGTATTTTATAATGGTTGCCTAATTTTTTAATATATATTCAATATCCTCTATAGTCTATACGAAAAAAAACTAAAACGCGTATAATAGGGCCAAGGTCAACCAACGAAATGCCTTACAATACATGTTTAACAAAAACATATTACGTAGAAAATGATAAACGAAGGTTTTATGTCGTTGCAGTCGTATAAATATTTATTCTAAATTTCACTAAGAAGTATTATATTTAACGTTCAAAAATGATAAAACGAAAAATTGCATGTACCTAATGCGAACATAATTTTCTTTATTTCATATTCCTTGTTAAAATTGATACAGAGAAAAAACAACATTAAATGAATAAGTGGCAATAAAGGTAAATATTGTTCTACTTTAGTTACAAATAAAGCCAATGATAAATTACTGATATACAAATTTGAAAATAAAATTATATATAATAACAATAATTGTGAACAAAAAGTTCCATGAAAATCCGTCCAGCACCGTACTGAGGTAGCAACAGCAATTTAAATTTTGACTTTTTTCTTCAATGCTTATCTATTTAAATCAAAATATTACTCAAATCTCGTTATATATATTTAGTGAAATAATAATTCACGAAAATTATAGTTGCTGTGATTTGGAAAACGAGGACATTTGTAAAACAAAGATTCAAATCTTTAGCTATTAACACGATATTTAACATTCACATAAAAAAGTGGGAATATTTTTATTAATTAATAAGTTTTATCTAATTTAATTTTCAATTTAAAAGATTTTTAATTAATTTTGTAAATATTATAGTAATATAAAACGGCTAACGGTTTGAGTCTTTGGTGAGTAACGACTATCATATGCTTCTATGTTGAATTAATAAATCTAATTGTAGTCTATTACGTTGTTTCATTTTGAGCCCAACTTTCCTAAATAACTAGAAGTAAGAATTCATATGCGTGTGTGGGGATTTAATTTCACATATTCTATACACAGCAGTACAGAATATAACTAACTATGCGTAAACAAGGCAGCTTCCTTTTGGGAGAATATATTATTTTTAACGTGTGAACATAGTACATCCACATTCTGTCCCTCTGCGTACCGTGTTGTATGCGGGATGCGCGTGTTACTGAACATAAAAAGAAATATCTTATTAACTAATTAATAAAGATTAAGACCATGGGGCCCCTATGACCTTGAGAAAACTCTATTTAGTTATAATAGATAAAGAAATTAGACAAACAAGGTTTTAAATTTATTTTTATTTAGTTACTAACTATAAAAAAATAGGATACCTAAATATCGGTTATCATTTGGTAATCTGGCAGGAACTAGGGGTCCAACCAGTCAATCGCGGGGCCCTGGGCACGTGCCCATAGTGCCCAGTGGGGAAGAGGGGCCTGATAATAGAAGTGTCTTAATGAGAACAGAGCTAAGCCTAAGTTTCCAGGTTCCAGGTTTTTTCGCCTATCCAGACTACGGGGTGAAGCGGAGAAAATCCATTGTGGTATTCGAATAGACAATGTTCGATGAGTAAAGGGGACCGCACTTGAACTCTGCCGGTGGTAACAGCTCGTGGGCGCCGACGATTACTCACTACACTAGTCGCTATGATAAATGGGAAAGTTTGCTTGTAGTGTCGACTGCCGTCACGTTTGAATTACTGCCTACCTAAGTTATTGTTGAACGTAAGAGTCGATATAAATTAAAAATTTGTATTATTATTCGTACACGTAGCAGGGTAGGCAGAGAACTTGAACCTGGAACCTAATGTTAAGATACTCCGTTTCCAATAAGACAATCCCCTTTCCTTGCGTGTTAAGAGGTGGATCTCAACGCCTCGCCTTGTCATGGTGCAGAGCGAAGATGATGAAAATATTAATAAGTAATAATTCTTTCCCTCGAGTGGGGATCGAACTCACAACCGTTGTATTACAAAAAGGTGTTTTTAATATAACAAAAAAGAAAATTATTAATATAACATAAAGGTGTTTTTCTCAATGATAATATAATCTTAAAATGTTAAATATTATGTAGTTAGACATTTATTTATCAGCGTGTTGCAGCGTCAGTATCGACGATTGCAGTTGCACAGCTATTGTACGGCTGCCAACTATGAACTACCGGCGGCGGCGTGGAGCACCAAGGACGCTCCCACATTCATACATATACATAGGTATAACAGTAACATTATACCGAACATACTGCATAGAAATATGAATGATTTTCATGTCAACATTGAGACCTTGGCTCCGCTTGGGTAAATTTGGATATTTTTTCTATCTTCACATACTGTATCCCGCACATAGCAGGGTAGGTAGTGATAACCTAGGGATATAATGTTAAGACACCCCATTGCCATTCTCATTATGATACTTCTGTTCCCCACATCCCGACGAGTGGCGGAACTCAACGCCGCGCTTTATTTCGTTACCAGAGCAAGGAAATGAATATATTCAATATTTCATTTCCTTCAGTGTCGTTTACATCTGCGCCACGACTAGTCTCAAATACCCATGTTCTTATCGGAGCGGATAGTGGATACCGTGGTGTCATTTCTTCTTCTCTCCATTTCGTTTCCTTACTCCTGTATTTAGATGATAAGCATGTATGGAATTAATGTCTATTGAATGTAATGCAGGATAGCTGCCTTGCTGGCATGTATATGTAATAGATTGTACCATTGATTTTGAAAAGAGCAACTGTTGAGTTTCTTACCGGCTCTTCTCAGCAGAACTGCCTTCGGAACCGGTGGTAGCCTTTTGTTCATATATTCATTCGACGATTCAAAAGTGCTTATAATAATTGCCTATTTGAATAAAGAATATTTTGAATTTGAATTTGTCCTTGGCTAGATATGAGTTTGTTCTATCGCAGATTTTCCTTTTTTTCTGAAATTGGTGTTATTTAACTAGCTCGTACATCGTGTAAGGCAACCATTGGCTACTTGACAAGACTTGGTAGATAAATATAACAATAATAATAATCAGAAAATGAGCTTCACGCTGTATCCCACACAACAGGGTGGACAAAGAAAACATAGTGTTAAGGTTCCACCTTTTCCACCGAATTCGTGGGGCATTCTGGAGGCTGGTGTTGAGTGGCAGAACTCAACGCCGTGTTTTGTCTCGTTTGTAGAGAGAGGAGAGAAGAAATTGAAATATAAATTTAAATAAATGTCTCATCATTTGAACTAATCGCTATAAACATAGCCACGTTTTGTGCTCCCGCGCCTCGACTGGCCTCATATAATGATAATATATCAACGAATCCCGATAAGTAGTAATAGAAAATATAGAACTATATTAGAATATATTCTTGGCAAAGTGCGGCAGGGCTTCAGCTTTTTGTAATTCCATCTTGTGTCAAGTGCAAATAAGATTTTGCCACTATCTTTCCCAATATCTGTAATTTGTAGTTTGAAAAAAAAACATAATATAAAAATAATAACTTACTTACTATTAAATACTTTTTTGCTCTATACAGCTGTTCACTTTTCAGCCTAATTAGTGGAAATTCCGCCATTTTCGGTTTCGGCGTGAAATTAATAAAAATAAATATATATTATATAAATGTATCGTACGACTGAAGTAGCTTTATGCTGTATGTATGAATCGACTAATGTACTTCACAATGTTTGCATTTGTAATATTTCTTTTATTGAATGACGAATATTTCTTAGAAATTTAAAGGTCAAGAAAATGTTCAAAAAATATATTATGTCGTCTGCAGTATTTTGGTAGCACACTTAGTTCTGAGAAATATATTTTGTATAACGAATGTTTTGAAATATCGTACTCTCGGAATAAAACTGCCTTTCTTTAATAATTCGCGTAATTTGTAGGTAAACACTGTTATATTGTTTCCAGTGAGAACCTAAACATCGCTTCTTTTGGAACCTTTAATCTGTGGAAGAGGATTGTGATTTATATATTCTGGCAAGGAAGGAATTGATATATGACTACGTTTTCTCTACCTTATATTATTTTAAAATAATTTGTTTGTTTGTTTGTTTTAACGCTAAGATCTCAGGATCTACGTCGTAAGTTATACGAAAAACATCTTCAATTTTGTTAGACCTAAATAAAAATCCGCGACAATATTTATTATTTACTATCTCTTATAAATAAGGGACAATAAAACATTTTGCGACGAAAAATAATTGAAATCGTAAAGTGATATTTTATCGATTTTTAGATCCTTCCTTCTGTTGTCTGTTTGTCAAGAACGTTTGGGAGTTAATATTCAGATCTACGGCCCCATAATTTCCTCGAAATAAAACATATTTCCAAATTTACTTGGGAAAAAGATATGGCCCACGCGTAAAAACACGTACTTCGAGACTATAAAGGGAATTAAAATTAATAGGGTACTTTTGGTTGATCTAGAATTATGAAATTTGGCGGCTAGCATCAGATAGTATTAGTTAAGGAAAATATCTGATAACTATGTATATATATTGAAAACTTACAAGCGAAAGATATTTCATCATCAAGGAAATTTAATGAAGATAACCATCGGCTTTTATAGCATGTTATTTGGACGTATATTTTTCGCGAAAATGTAAAACTAAAATAATTCAACGCTGTTTACGGCCGTAAGTACTGTGCTCGAGTCCCGCAGGTGACGCCCTTTACAGTAAGCCGCGGTGCCGCTGCACCACGACGGCCTTAACTTTAAACATGAATATCTAAAATTATTACTTTTGATATAAACACTTAAAAAATAACATTGTAAGAAAAATTGCAATCTATTCATATCTTTAAAAGTCAGAATTAAAAAAAAACTAGAAATAATACATAAAATTTAATAGTCACTCCACAGCAAACCATATCTCCATTACACCCACCACTCTCTTCCATAAAGTCTCAAAACACTACTTTAAAAAACATAATCTTACTACAACACTATGAAAAAAAATAAAGTAAACTCTATTTCTCATTAATATTCCTCATTTTCATTTGCAACTCGAAGCGTCTGTTGGTCCGCACTCCCTTTATCACCGTCCTGCTTTCCTTTCTGTCGACATTCCGTTTCTCAGTGAAGGATTTCTCCCTCAACACGGTTTGTTTTGCCAGGATTCTCCGCATATTTGTAGTGCCAGCCAACGAAGGTAAAGTTGCTTGCCGTTTTAATGCTTTAGGGTTGGCAGGTATATCATTACCATTTTTTGGAAAGCTGAATGGGTTTATATTCATATTTAATTTGAAGCCAAATCTGGTATATCCTGATTCAGATTTCTTAGGAGTTTCAGCTTTCTTTGATTGTTCTGGTTGATTTTCTAAAACAATATATGTATTTGAAATTGGGTAATATATGTAGATAAAAAATGGTAATAATAATCAATAAGCTTCACGCTGTATCCTGCATACAGCAGGATAGGCAGAGGGAACCTCGAGTTAAGACGAATCACTAAAAATCTATGTGCATATCTTATTTATCGGCATTAAAATATATATTTTACAATGAAATATAGATAATTCTGTAGAATTACACGCGAGTCAGTGTTATCAAAATAAATATTAATATTGATAGCAATGCAACAGCTGGTGCTCAAACACTTGTACAAATATCTAATCAGATATTGATATATTGTGGTAATAAACATAATTTTATATTATTTTTTATAGGGGAAAACGTTCGAAAAATTCTATAAAGGTTAGGTAGGATTTTACTTTTCAAACGAGACCCGTGGGTTCTATTCCCACGAGGGATAATGAATATAATTTACATATTAAATATAATCATTTAATTAAGTTATAATTATTTCCCGTTCTGGTAGTTAAAGCGTTGAGCTCCGCTACTTAAAAAGCAATGTCTCGAAAATTAGGCAGAAAGAAGCAATAGGGGGCCTTATGTGCCCTCTGTCTCCTGTTCTGCTGCTGCTCTGTTGTCTTTCTTTTTATATATTTTTTAATTGTTTTAAGCGTCACATTGTATCCTACAGGATAGGCAGAGAGAACCTGGGAACTAGTGGATAAGTGGCTACTTTTTGGACTAGTGCTAAGACACTCCGTTCCCCATTATGACGCTTCCGTTCCGTAAATAATAATATAGGAAGATTTAAGTTATCGCTTACAACATAATCAGCTAACAATAAAGGCTCTGGACTCAGTGGAAAATTTTATATTTGCCATTAACATGACAAAGTGAAGTTAACGGCAGAGATGCGACAATCAATTAAGAATGACTTAAATAAGAAAATAAATAAATTCTGTGGACAAACTGAACAAATTATTTTAGTAGGAATTACCATATATACCATATAACATGCAACTTCTATATTTCAGTTCATCAGTGATCAGTGTTGTTTATTTATATGAAAAAATAAAACAAGTTTAACTAAATTTGATGAAATTATGTCAAAATATTTTATACATGTAAATATTTATAACACATACTTGGCAAATGAAAACATGAATTCTACAGTGTAATAAAAAAAAACATTTTTTTACAACTGTCAAACAAAACAAACGTAAAAAAAAGTTAACAATAGTAGTACAGACTATTTCAGCATTACAAAATTTAAACTGATAAAAAGATAAGACTACGGCTGATGACGCAGCGTCGTTATGAGGCAATAATATGTAATGTAACAATTTAAAAAACACGCTACCTATAACCAATTAGAGTATTATAGATATATGTTATAAAGATATTATATTCGTGATTATCTATACTATAATAAAACATGCAAATTGTTTCAAAGGGTAAAATATCTGTCCAGTCAAATGACCTGTTTTTTTTTATGGGGAGAGGACAAGGCAAACGAGCGTTCGGGTCACCTGATAGTAAGTGATCACCGCCGCCCACGACCCCATGCAACACCAGAGGAGCCACAGGTGCGTTGCCGGCCTTTAAGGTGGAGGATGTTGGGCGCCGGGGCCCTAATGCGAAACGCAGTGGCAAGAGCCACTACTTCACGCCGGTTTTAAATGCCGGGGGTGGTATTAATCCGGTCGAATCTGCCCATGCGTGATGCTATTACTGACGACATGACTCTACCACACGTACTTTAGTCGCCTCTTACGACACCAACAGTACTGGTACTGTTGGTGTCACCCTGGGGTGATCTTATTCTAAGCCGGGACCACACGGCTGACTAATAGCAGTCCGATATTATTTCTTAGACATACAGGTACGCGACCCCGGAGTCTATAACAGTGGTGTCCCCTTCCTTTAACCCTCCCCCACTTTTCGACATGCTTCTGCGAAGGTGATGGAGGAGTTACTTCCAGAAGTTGCCGAAGACTCAGCATCCATGCATGCTGTCTTCATCACGACCCACCTCAGACTTATTGCCCCAAATAACCCTTGACGAATCTCGTAATTGCCTTCGACGTATGAAGAACGGAAAAGCAGTGGGACCTGACGACATTCCGATCGAAGTGTTAAAATCATTGGGCTCTCTTGGTGTGCTCATACTTACTGACCTTTTTAATCATATTTTGAGCACTGGAAAGATGCCACATCAATGGCATAATGTGGCAATACACATATTGCTCCTCCGAGTCTCCGAGTGCTATCTCTGAGTCTCCATGTGGATTTCAGCCAGGATCGGGCACTAAGGACGCCATTCTCGCCCTCAAAACATTGATGGAGGGATACAGAAATAAAAGAAGAGTGCTGCATGTGGCCTCTTTAGATCTCGGGTCAGAAGGTCAGGAGCTGTTCGTCACGGAAATGACGATGCTGAGATAGATGTTACGCGGCGTTACGCGGTCTGACCGCAAAAGCAACACATTCTTTCGAGGTAGTCTTGGTGTCCGTGACGTAGCGGATAAACTAAAAGAGCGTCGCCGAGCTGGCTTGGCCACGTTACGTGTCGACCTAAGAACTATGTCGGATGCAAGTGCCATGCTATTTCAGTGCCTGGAGTTAGATCTCCCGAACGCAAAAGAAAGTACTGGTTGGATATCGTGATGCAAGACATGAGAGCTAATGGTCTAACCAATGAGGACCGTGCAAAGTAAAGTAGTTTGAGTAGGAAGGCAGTCCCCAGTATTAATACCAGGAATATTATTCAAAACAATGTCTGAGCAATCTTATTAATTTCTAGGTATCTCGCATATAACAATGTAGGCAGAGGGAACCTAGTGTTAAAACACTCCATTCCCTAATAGATAATGATACTAACAAAGCAAGGAAATAAAAATATCAAAGAATTCATTCACCAAAGTGGAAATTGAACCCAAAATCGTTGCGTCCACTGCGACTGCCTTGAAAAAATTTTCGTTTCTAGCATATCTGTAATAGGCATAAAAAAGAATAAAATAAAAAACAATACCTTTAGGGCTAGTTCTTTCCATTACATTAATAGGTGCTGTGGGAGTTAACAGCTTACGAGCCCTTTTGGCCTTTCTTTCTTGACATTCATCGAGGGATTCCATCTTCTCAAACTGTTTCTGATGAAGGGCAGCAAAATTGGGTAACCTTGTACGTGGTACTTTGTCCTTGGTCTTGGAATTAGTTCCGGTCTTCTTGAACGGTGTTCCAGGATCTTGGAGATGAACTGGTGGAATGTTAAGAAAAGTGTTAAGTATTTGAAATATCATTTAGAAAATGAATATTTTTATGATTTATATAAATTTGTGCGAATTTTTATAAGTAGTTTTGTTTCCCTGTAAGAAACATTCACAGCTTTGCGCTTTTTCTGACATAGGTAGGCAGAGACAATTTAGTATCAAAATCTCTTTGCCTTAGAGCAGGGAAATGAAAATGAATAATACAACCATCCCTTGCGTGTTGAGAGGCGCAACTCAACGCCACGCTTTGCTTCGACACTTAAAAATAATAAATATTTTTAAGTCAATCAATCAGTATCATTTAGTCAATTTACCTGTAGCACTACTAGAGCGAGGTCTGACCAGACGCTCCACCGAGTGCTGCTGATCCTCTGTAAGGCGCTTCCTTTTACTTCTGACTTGGTCCACCTCACTCTGTGTATAAGACCGCTTGCGAGCTGGACGGCTTATTTCGGATGCTGGAAATTAATTATATTAATATTTTTCAGATATATTATAATCATTAAAAAAAGCAGGTTCACACTTTTTTCCACATATAGCATGGCAAAAGATGCCACATACTATAACCAGTTGTGTTTGCAGTGACAATTGGAACCAGTTTGGCCTTATATTGAAAATGAAAATCTATATATTTTACAAAAACCATAATATAAAAAAACAAAATATAAACTTACCACTATCATCAAAAACGAAGCTCTTTTTAGAACCTTTTAAAGTGGACTTAATCACTTTACCCTTCATCTGAGTGATGAGAGTTGGATTGTCAACAGGACTGCAAAACATAACTTTAGTAGTTCTAGAAGGTATTTCTATTAAGGGAGGATTCTTTTCAATTGACCGAGTTATGTTCATAATATTTTTAGATGAACATGATTTAGATAGAGGAGTATGATCGGGGGACGGTAATGATTGCAGTCTTTTCTCATTTACTTCTAGAATTGAATCTTTATCTTCTGTGAAAGTACCTTCTCTTCTGAGTGGTATTTTATTTTCTTGTAAATTGACTTTTTCAGATGGAGTTTTCTTTATTTCTACTTTTTCATCTTGTTTACAAACTTTTCGTGCATTATTTTGTGTTATAGGAGTTTTGTCGCTAGTAAAAGTATTTTCCCTGATTGGAGTAGAAGGTTTTAAATCAGTATAAGTACCCTCTCTTTTAAGAGGGGTTGCAGTTTCTTCTTTATTAAATGTTCCTTCTCTTTTAAGTGGGGTTTGGGTTACTGGAGTACTTGGTTTTCCTGTTGGCTCATTAATTCCTGATTCATCTAAGCTACTTTCAATGAGTACTGGAGTTATATTAATTATTTTTTCTTTTGATTCGTCACTTGTTATACTTAAGTGAGAGTAGTCATCAGTAAGATCAGATTTTGAGTCTGTGTTATCTAAACTGATGAGAGAGCTTCTTCTATTGTTTGGTTTGTCAGTAGAGTTAGATTTCTTAGCAGAATTGTTATTAAAACTTTGATTCATATTGTCATTTTTGTTAAAAGTTGCATCTAAACATACAGTTATATTATTCGTCTTTTTGTCATAAGTGCTATTCAAACCGGCTTTTTCTTCTGATAACCTAAGACCTTTATAATTTTCTTGGGATGAAATTGGCTGCTCTTTTTCATATGTAGAGTCCAGGACTGTTGAGGGTATATTATCTTTTTCTTGTGATAATTTACAACTTTTATCTTTACAATTTTCTTGAGATGAGTTTGACTGCTTTATTTCATATGTAGAGTCCAGGACTATTGAGGATACATCATCTATTTTATCATAAGTTGAGTTTTTAATACTAGATTTATGTTTCTTTTTTGAAGGACTAGAATTTAAATTGGAAGTTGAAGAATTCTTCTGGTTAGATTTATTCATCTCATTTGTATTGTTCTTCTCATACATTGCATCTAAGTTTGTAACAGTTAAACTATTTCTATCTACTATTAAAGACTTTCTTTTTTTGGCACTGCTTGTCTTATTTGGAACAATTTTCATTTCAAAGGAAGTGTTTAAAGATGTTGATGATATATCATTTATATTGGTATTGGTTGCTCTTATGCTAGATTTTTTGTTTGTAATTGTTTCAAAAGTATTATCATTTATACTGATTGTATCATTTTCTTTTTCAATCTCAGATTGTCTATAAAATTGTTCAGTTTCATTTATAAAATCTTTGCGCTTCTTATTCAGTAAACAACTTTTTGTTGGTATTTCAGAATTTTCAACTTTTGTTTTAGAAGTTTTTTGTTTTGAACTTTTTTCTAAATTTTCACTTGATTGTCTGACTTCTAATGTACTTGCTTTCTGTTTTTTTACACCTGGTGATATATCAGCATTAGCGAGTATATTACAATTATTTCCCTCATTTTTGCCTGAGCTGCTATCAGCAATGTGGAAAGAATCTATAGAGGCACTGCTTTTATTTAAACTTTTATTAGATTCTGTACAAACATCCCCAGGTACTATAAAATTTGACTTCTTTTTAGTTTTTCTCTTGTTAGATTTTTTCTTGGTAGCACTTGAAGACTCTAATTTAGATTTCACTTCTATATTATCTTGTCCAATGGATGTTTTTTTCATTTTCTTCTTTTTACCTTTTTTGCTTTTAACGATAGCTTCATTGTTTTCCTCAATAGGTGGATCATTTTTAGAACAATCTTCGGTGTCAAGCTTTTTAGTGCGTCGTGTTAAGCGCACTGGCTTTCTTTCATCGTTAGATGTTTCAGAGTCCGTTATAAGTAAATTTTGTTCTTTTAACGTATTTCTTCTTGATTTACGAACTGTTTTAGTTTCGCCATTGCCATTTAAACTCAGCGTTTCATCTTCCTGAGATGGATATCTTACATAATTCTTCCGTTTCTTCTCAGTTAAAAGAATCTCGCAATTTTCTTTTTGGCTACGAGTTTTTCTAACGCTTTTAAGTTCTGTTACACCATCCAATTTATCATCAGAAGCTAAGCCATGGACTCCTGGAATTAAAACGTGGAATTATATTAGTAAAAATAAATTTATCAAATAAGCCTAAGAAAAAAATCCGTACGTCGCAGAATATTCACGATTTTAAAGATTAAAATTAATAAATTAACTTACGTTTTCTAGATATTGTTGACATTTTTATGACTTAATACACAAATAATCAACATAACATTAAAGTAACTGACTTGTTAATAATAATAAATGTTTACGTTTTAATTCTTAGCCATTGCCCGTTTTCAACGACAAAAAATTTAAAAATTACTGTCAAACACTGAAGCGTAAATTGTTACTATAGAGCATAGATAATACAAAATTAAAGATATTTCCATCACCTTCTTTAAAACGTTCTATAGGACGTTCTACATTATATTTCTCATACAGGACATTATTTAAAGAAAAATTCTGTTTGCAAAGGTAAAACATTTTTATCTTATTGAATACACTTTACTTTTAATTATAAATATAGTAGCTTCGACGGACTATTTATGTTTTAAGTATAACTTTGTTTTTGTTTTAAATATATTCAATTCTTCTTCCTTATCCAAAATTATATTTAATAAGAGGCTGAGATTCTATTAGTCTTAATCCGTCTCTCTATTTTAATTTCATCTAACTTCCAGAGACTAAATAAAAAATTATATTATCATATTTTAAATATATTTTTGATAACTTAAATTCACGCTTTATCCCTAGCGGGGTAGTCAGACAACGGAGTGCACAAACGCGACGGTCTCTATATACCTCTTTCGCCTTGTCCACTGTCACCAATCTCTTCATACGTGGCCTTCGGGGGGGGATCCTCATGCTTTTTGCGTGACCTTTCTACTGGTACTTTGATACTATGTTTTCGAAGATCACCGGAAAAGTCTCCCTACCCCTCTTACCACTCACTATTCCACGTTCTGCTTCATTATCTTCACTGCGAATTCGATCAGCTAAGCTGACTCCGCATAGCCTTCGAAGAGATCACATCTCCACTGCACTGTGTAAGACCAAACGCGTGGCTGTGCTGACGCTTTCTTAACGTTGAAGCTGTGCCTTCTTATTAATGTAGCTAAGGCTCCGTTAACCCTGCTACTACACCCATCTCGTCTCTTCCTTCTCTTCTGAACATAGTTCCCAAGTATAGCACTTCATTCACGTGTTCTATTATCTTACCATTCACATTGACAATGCATCCCGTCCTCTCTTCATTTCTTTCATATCATATCATATCTATATTAGTTTTGATAACCAATATTTATTTCTTATACAATATTACATTTGGTATCTGACAGGTATCTGACATTTTATTAGTCTTGTTTCTCTACCTTTAATTTAAAATGTATTTATTGAAATGCAAATTAATACCCAATATACATCAAATATATTTATAAGACTATGAGTATTTTTTTATATACTAAACTAAATTCGAAACAAAATTTCCATAGACACATATGTCATTTGTTTTCTTAAAATCAAAAGGGCTCATTATGAACTGTCAAAATAAATAACCGAAACCAAATCGCGGCTTAGTTCCGCATAGTGCACTGTTATTGATTATACTATTTTCATAAAAAGAATGAAGCAAATGTGCAAGTATTTTGAATAAACCGTGAATTTATCACTTATAAACATAAAAATTACTAAAAATATGGAATGTTGAAAGAGTAATGTACCAGTGAAGTCGGTTATATGTATGACTCAGAAACTCGAATAAACAATGGAGCGACCGTTTCTCATAGCTGCAGTGGTTACAGCTTTATATATTTCATATGGTACTACCGACCGTGGCGACTATATCGGTTGCTATAGATTTAAAGAGGATGTACTGAACACGCATACAGGTCAATCTGTAGATGTTTGCTTGTCTGCTTGTGAACAAGTCTACTACAAATTCGCGCTTATTGGCAACGAGTCGACTTGTTTTTGTGCAAATGACCCTGGACAATTTAAACTAGGCTTGGACTCTTGTAACACACCATGCCCTAAAAATGAAACTCAAAAATGTGGAGGTGATAATGCTGCTAGTGTATATGATACTGAAGTGACCGCTCCTGGTCCACCAATGTCTATAGACGTTTTTAATGTAACTGAAACTGCTATGAGAGTTAAATGGACAGCACCACAAGCTTTCACAGTTATCACAGGATATATTATTAAAGCAATTATTTTAGAAACATATGCAGATTTTGCCTTGCTTCCTGTAGAATGGTATGTTTCTAACACTACACTTGAATCTGAATTATTAAACCTTCAGCCTGGGTCGACATACAACATAAGTGTATCTGCAACATTCTATGAAGAAGAAGGAGCCAATATCACAACTAAAGTAGAAACAATTATTGGTACTCCAGACCCCAGTCCTCCAGATATTGAAATAAAAGAAAGACATGGTGACCAAATGTTAGTACTCATTCCTGAAGCTAAAAATGTAAATGGACCTGTTTCAATGTATAGAATTGTTGTATCTATTGAGTTATTTCAACAAGGCTTTATTATAGATAATTTAGGTAATTACACTTTTGCTCATGATCAAGGTCTACCTTATTATATAACTGCTGAATTAGATCCAGAGGAAATAAAAAATGACTTTATAATTGGTGACAAACATACATACAATGGGTTTTATAATGCCCCTTTGCCATTGACAAATGATATTGAAGTTTCTTTAGGAGTTGTGAGTGTTAAAAATCATGTGACAAAAATTAGATATGCCGAGTCTACAAAGAAGATTATTTTAAATATTAATGAGCCAGAAGAAGTGTCTCCAATGGTGGTTGCACTTGGTGCTGCCATTGCTATTGGTGTAGTTCTGCTGTTGATAGGTATTGGTTTGTTGATTATTTTACGTAAAAGGATCCATATGGTGCGCCTTCAAAGAGGTTCTCAGTCCATGCCCTTAAGCCTAAGTGAACCTTGTTTGGAAATAGAAAATTCAGGATTTCTACAAGATGAAGATGAAAGGGTTGACTACTATGGCAATTTAAAACGTAAGCTGTGGAATATTCCAAGAAACTTGATAGATATAGATATCTCTTGTGTAGTTGGCCTAGGAAGTTATGGCAAGTTCACAAGAGGTAAGGTACAACAACATGGTGCCTTCTCCTCTGGTCTAGTTCAAGTTATTAATGATAGGGAGCTGGAAAAATCTGACAAAAAACTGATGCTTCAGGAGTTAGATCTGTTAATCAAGTCTAGTGAACATGAGAACATCATATCTCTAATAGGAATTTGTGAAACTAGCACCACTTTACTGGTAGTCCTTGAAGATATAAAAATTACACTTAAAGAGCTTCTACTTCAAAGTAGGCAAAGAGACCTCCAAAATAATAAATTTTGTCTCATTTCAGAAAACAAAGCTCTTAAAACATGTCTAGAAATAGCCTGTGGGATGGAGTACTTACAAAATAGAAAAATAATGCACAAAAAGTTGTCATGTCGAAACATCGTCATAAGTGAAAATGGTCTCGCCAAAGTGGCTGGGTTTGGACTTTCCCACATTAGACCATTACATGAGACTCCGGATTACACAAGATGGACATCACATGAGATGCTTCGTCAAACGCGATTCAATCCAAAAGCTGATATTTGGTCATATGGTGTTCTTATATGGGAAGTGCTAACTATAGGAGCTACTCCATATGCCCACACAGGAAACAAAGATGTCGCGGCAAGAGTTCTGAGGGGTATGAGACCATCACAGCCATCATATGTAGGGGACGAACTCTTCCAACTCTGCTTACAATGTTGGCAAGTAGACCCTGATGAGAGACCAAGCTTCTCTTCTCTATTAAATGAGTTGACACCATTTGTTGAAGGCCCTGGCACCAAAAGTTTAAGCTTTACACATTTTAATGGATTCAATTTTGAAGCACATGTGCCACAGTATGAAGTAGTTTCATAGACAGTACTTTCTTAATAAAGGAAAGTTTCAAAACAAATAGATATTAGTAATTGCTATGCTTTTATTAAAGGACCATTTATACTAATCCAAAGATAAGAAGCTTTGATTGCAAAAAAATTCAAATATAGCTACAAATTTTATTATACTAGATCATATTTTTAAACTTTATACTTTTTTTTGTACATTCAGATAGAAAAAATGAATTAGTCTTAAAGCAATACTGTGTTACCTTAAATACTAGAATGTAATCTCATTATCTAGGTAAATCTTACTTTAGGACATATTTTTTTATATTAGCGATCCACACCAGCCATGGCAGACAGTGCCTTTGGTGCACAAAAATCATTGAGCTTGATGAAATAACAGCAATATAATTAAATATTAAATATTTCCGAAAGAGTAATTTTAAGATTGTAAACAAATTGTTTTGTATCTAAAGTATGTAAGCACAATTTATTCTTAGTGTTTAGTGTTTCAGAAGTTTTCATAATCTACAATTGCTAAAAAAAATCTAGTTTTAGTTATGACGGCATAACAATAATAATTTACAAATCGGTAAATAAGTGAAATGGAAAATGTTATGATATATTATTCCTTTAATATTTATTATATAAATAAGGTAAATTATAATAAGGAATAAAACTAAAACCTATCAATTTTTATTTTATTGCTTGCCAAGTATCCATCATTAATAGCAAAATAATATGAATTAGATATGTATCGTACAACTCTTCTTGTATTTTTTCAAGTTGTATTCTTTTAAAATGGTAATTTCAATCTTATTATTATTGTCTTACGAAATATAAAGATTAACTTAAGTATGTGCCTTCATATTTTGAATTTTCATTTATGTAAAAGAAATAAGCTGTTGTAAAGTTTGACAAGCGTTTTAGTCAAGTTATATCCATATAAAATGTAACTTTTATTTCAGGACTTATAAGCTTTAATTATTCTTTATAAAATATTAGTTTTGAAGAAAAACAACAAAAATAAAGATATTATTGTATTTATGTGCAGAAGTGCTTACTATTACATACATTCCTTTTTAGTATCTAATATATTTTTTGTTTTAGTTACTTTTACACCTGAATATCGTCCGTCCGTATATTTTATATGAATCTCATTAAGTTATGTAACGTTTACACATATGAAACTAATAAATATTTATATAATACTTTTGTTTTATTGATACTTCTTATTAAAACAGCTCCCACATAGCAGGGTAAGTAAAGGGAACCTAGTAACACTTCCCGCAAAATGTTCGAGACATCGCGTGTCGAGTGATGGAATTTAATATCGCCCTTTGTCTCCCAGACCTTAAAAATGATAATCTACATATGGAAGGTAAAACACGCACAGCTGATACTGCTGTGCGTTGATTTTTTAGTAAATCTGCACCGATTACAAAATTTATAAAAAATATTCTTTCATTTAATACGTGTTTCACGGTTTATTAGGGAGTGTGAGCACCTAAACTGAAAATAATTTCATAAATATTCGTGTAGTTCAAGCGGGCGAAGCCTCCAAGGTTGGCTAGTAATTTATATATTATACCGACTCGGAAAGAATAGACACTACAACAACCACTACGTTACTAGACAAGGTATTCCAGTTCAATAACTTATAGAAATTTATTATATTATTTCCTAAAAAACATTATTATAGTGAGCTACGTTCAAATTATTTTGTTTTTTAAAAAGTTTTAGTTTATAGGAACTTAATCATAATTTTTGTGGAGGACTTTATTGCTAATTTATATTGTGTCGTTCCATCGGATTTCATCATAAGTTTTCTTTTCTTTATATTTCATAATGAGGTATACTATAGAAAACTGAAATAGTTTATAACTTTTTGTCAACATTTATAATAACAAATTATATAATGTAAATAGCCTTAGAGGCCAGTCGTGGTGCAGGAGCACAAGTGTGTGACTGTAAGCGCGACATATTATAATCCCCTTTCGAGGAAATGACATTAAATATTTTCATTTCCATTTAATCCAGTCAACACGCAATCTCTCCATAAATCGGCGGAATGTGGGGGATAGATTTATGTTGTCTATGAGTGTGACTTAGACTTCAGTATATTTTTTTATTTAAAAATTATTTGTATTTTGAGTGATTTATCATAGAAACCAACATTAAAATAATATAGAGAGTGAGGTGAGTTTGGTGGAAATAATTAAAACAATATTGAATAATTTTTCATTTATTTAATGTTAATATAATTATAGACAATGTTCAAGGTACCCTTTAATTGGTTTTCGAGCTTTAACACTAAGACATCGTAACCTTCATATCGATCTTATCTGTATTATATTGCAGTAAAAATAACAGTAAAATTGAAAATCATGTCCATACAAACTAAACAATCGTCTACCTAACTTTGACTAAAATAGCGAATTCAAAATTCAATATAACACGTCAAATTCAATTACCTACATATCAATTCATAACATTGCATACCCGTTTACAATAAACCAAGTTAACAAATTAAAAAAATTGTAATAGAATAAAATCAATAATATTAATAATAAAATACGATAATTCAATCACAATCTGTACAGCAACAACGCGGTAGGTACAATTCAATAGAATTAGTTTAACATATCAATCTCAACATGTGTAAAGGTATATGGGCGACGCCCGCGATGCCCGCGACGCGCGCCATGTCAATGCGGCGTTGATTCCTCAGTCTTTAGTCGATTGATGGCCATGAGCGAGAGGAACGTGATGAGGCGAAACGAGATGCGCTATGTACAGCCGGCCCGCCGCGACCCGCCGCCACCCGCCCCGACCTGTCCGGACGGGCGCGGACGGGCACACACGGGTCGCGGCGGGCCGGAGCGGGTCGGGGCGGAGGCGGCGGCGGCGTCGCGCGGCGTCGCGGTGTATCCCCACACCGTAAAACATCAACTGAGATAATGTCACCGCACTAAGAATCATTATTCATTTATTTATTATTCACGACAATAATATACTCTCAAATATTGTAACAACTTCAGTATAACAACATTAACATTTTCCAGTAATTAATTAAAATTATCTACACGTACACGTGCGCGTACCCCACCGTACTGCTTCGATTCGTTTAATTATTAATTATTAAATGTGATCAATTCGACTAACTATAATAGAATGAACTGTTCGACGTCGACGTGTTCTTTACAGCGCCCCGCGCCGTGCGACGCGTATCATTACATTAAACATATTTCGGATGAAAATTACTTTGAGAGAATATAACACGACTAGAGATCTATTATATATGTCAACAATCTAACATCTGTGTAAGGCTTTCAACGAAACGTACGTACGTATTCGAGGAGGAGAGTGTGAGATAGAGCGAGAGCGAGAGAAGAAACGGCAAGAAGACAAGAAGGAGTTGACAAGTTGGAATGTCTCGAGGCGGTTAGTCTGGAACATTGTAAAGAACAAATGAACGAAGCCGAAACAACAACGAAGGGAGGCGAAACGAGCGGGCGCCACTTCCCCGATCAGTAATTGACCTAATGACTTACACGTACTGACTAATCGAGATAAGTTCCGATAAAATTGAGCTTGTAAAATCGCCAACCGACATAATTGACAAGACGGCCTGACCACCGAATATAAACACAACGCTCGTTTCACACAAGAGAGATGAGAAAGACCGAAAAACACCGGAACAGCGTACCTATGAATACGTTAAAGATTGAATATACCCTAAACTAGCTACTCGAATGGAACTACGGCGTTAGCTACGCAGCCGCGGCGCACACGCACGACCCGCCGCGTGCGTGCGGCCGGCGCTCCTCTATACTTTATTCGTTATTTAATATTTAATTTACTTTATAATATAATTAATAACGTGTTCATCGAAAGTCCGAGGTCACGGCGTCGCCAGCGTGATGGCCACAACTCCCTGAGTATCGTCTCTCAATTCCTTTACTTACGAACTACTAGTTTTAAGCCGATTCACATATTATTATGTATATATATATTTATTTAATATATTTTATTTTCTCCATTATGTTTTCTATTCATTTGTACTTGACTCAATTTGAATGAACAACGCCATGGGACATCGCTAGCGGTCGCTATCACTTCCGGCTATTAAAGGCAGAGATCCGAAGTCTTATTACAATAGACTATAAATATATTTCAACAAATAATAAATTTATCAAACAAGTCCTCCTTAACAAGTCGATTAGCAGATATCACATTTGTTTATTAAAGAAAAACTATATGTATAGTGATGACGAGCGATGATGTGTTAAAATGACATTAAGACTACGCATGACACTAGAGACACTAGGACACTAGAGACACAACCAAACGATCAGAACTCTCCCTGTAACATCCGGCGTAGGTGTAGGGAGACGTATATATATATATACATACATGCATATAATATAATACAATATGTAGTGTATCAACTATCAACACGATGGCACTTGAAGCGGCAACTAAACTACCGACCCGCGATCCCCTCCACTGACCGAGTACCTTGACAGAGTCCAAAACGATCACAGCTCACATTATTATGTCCCGAGTTCCCGACCTTATGTGGCTCTGACGAACGAATAAACAAACGCTGTAAATAAGAAACATTTCATATTGTCCTCTCGAGTAATATATAGAATTCTGCATTAAAACATTTAAAATATATAACATCTATATACTATTATGGACATACATTTTATTATTAAAATTGTACTTATACGTTAACATTAAAAGAATTTAGACCGACTGTTTTACGTCGACCACTGACCACTGACCCACTATACCCAAACTTTAAAAAAAACATAAACATATAAAAAAATAAACATCTTTACGCGAAAACAAGGAATGAAGACGAGAGGGACGAGGCAACAAACTAAACACCCACTTTGGTAAAACATCTGGCTCGCCTCGACGACGACACAATACAATACAATGCATTTAACACTAAGTAAATACGCTAACAATAACTTATCAATGGTAACATTTACAATGAAAATCAACATCAATATCAAAGAACATCGGATGAATATAGATACTACAGCAATTGCAATAATCATTATTATAATTGAATACAAGAAATAAAAAAATAAAACCGTCCGTGGTGTAGGAAATGGCCCGGGGAAATCCCGGCGGTGTCCCGGTGATGTACAGCGATATCCCGAGGACTCACGGGCTGTGTCCGAGGGGTGACTAGAGAGGGGCGGCTACTGCATCAGGCCCGAGATAGCGTTGTGGCGGGTGCGCTTGAGCTCCTCCTCCTGTATCTTCTGCTCGATGAGGTACTGCGCGTTACTGATGGCAGTCTGGGTGCCGCTGATGGTGACAATGCGGTTGCGGGTGCCGGGCGCGAACGTGCCCTTCTTGGAGATTTGGATGTTGGCGCCCGACATCTGTTGGATCTCCACAAGGCTGCGGCCACCAGGGCCTGGAACCATCGAAGTTAAAGACATTTAAATTTTAGTGAAATAGCAGCTTCAAGTTAATCCCGTTAGATTAGGCAGGGGGACCTTAGTGTTAAGACTTTCTGTCCCTCGCGCGTCGCCTATTTTAACTATAAAAGGTTATTTAATTTCAACATAATCGTTCGTAACGTTTCAAGAGTCCGAAAATATGTCGTGACGTACCACGACGACGACGACATACCTTGCTGTTGCAAGTTAGGAGCTCAGTATAGTACTGTAGTCGTGGCCACCCTGAAATCAGGTTTTCTGATTTTTGCGCTTTGGTCACCAGGGAACCAAGTAATGAAAAGTAAAAAAGTTCTAAGACAAAATCTGCGCAGCCATCTACAGCTGACGTCGAGGCGTCCACGACTTATTGACCCTACTACTACAAAGTAAATATATTTCATGGCACAAACAAATTACTAATTAAATTAATTGTCATACTAAACTGAAAAGGTTTTTAGTTGAGACTAAAAACATTGTATCCCGAATTTCAGGTATATGCGGCAGGCAGAGGGAACTGAGTGTGAACAGATTTTTTGTTCCCTTTGTCTTGGAATGGCAGAACACAACGGTGCGGGGTTAGTCTTGTTAGCAGAGTACGGAAATGAAAATAAATCCCCGAGTGGCAATCAAACGCACCATGTTGCTTTTCAGCCAAACAGCAGAACTGCCTTCCGAGCCGGTGGTAGCTTTTTTGTTTATATTATATGTTCATTCGACGATTCAAAAATGTTTATAATAAACTATTTGAATAAAGAATATTAAGAATTTGAATGAAAATACCCACCCAATATAGCTCCAACGATGACCTCGGCTATCTCCACATTCTTGGAGTCCTTGGCGCCCACGTCCGCTGGCGTGGGGCTCTTGGACAGCGGCAGCAGGCTGGCGGAAGGGAAGGCGGGCACGCCACCCACGCCGCCCGACAGCGAGATGGGCGCCACGGCTGGGGGGCGAAGCGCCTCGAATGCAACCTCCGCGAAACGCTCTAACGAGCCCCCGCGCGCGCCGCCTGCGGACGCGTCACTGTCACTGTCCCCCCTCACTGCCCCACCCCCCCGACTCCCCCGCCGCGCTCGAGCTTACATTAGAACGTTTCGCGCTGCCGCGACACGACCAGCGTTAGTGCCGCGACCCCCCCACAGCGCCCCCTACCCCCCTAGCCCTCCGCGGACACCGCCCGCCAGCGCGGGGGCGGCCGGCGGTGCCCGACGGTAGCAAGTGACAAGTTCGAATCCCAGATACAATTACCAAGCCAATCACGCGACCCCCGGGTGATGCTAATGCACGCAGCCCCCGCACTCGACTTATATGATACCAAGTAAAATTTAGACAAAATACTGGACAGATTGTGTTGCGTTTTTAATATACAAGAAAAAAAAACAAAACCGTGTATGAATACAATATTAAAAAAGTGCGAAGAAAATTGTAATAAAAATGGCAACCAAATTTCTTTGGCAACTAAGCTGGCTAGTCTACTATAATAATAGATAGTATATAAAATCTTTTGTTATTCTACGGTAAGTACACGGATAAGATCTAACTTTGTATGTGGATGAGAGTCAGTTAAAGCCAATTATCTGTTACTGAAGAGTGGCAACTAAACGCACGACGTACACCAGCATGACCCACGCTAGTCAATGAATACAGTAAATAAATGAGGAATTTTGATATTTATGCAAATTGCAAAGATATCGGCAGCGCTGTGGTGCGGTCGAAGAATTATGTCAATTAATGAATATTGAAAGAAACAACTTTATACTTAATACAGAACATTACTAAGAAATAAATTGAAATGAAAACTACAAAATAGTTTACAATTTAAAGTTGTTGCTTCCACTTCCAAATGAGCAGTGATCTAATATTTATTTACACGAGGTGTAACACTACGATCCTTTAGCATTTTATATTAGCATGTCATACGTGACAGATAAGAGATGGCAAAGTATAACCAAAATAAAATAACGATCAAATGGGTCTAAAATGTACATATATATAAATTTGAAATTTAAAATAGCAAAACCATTTTTTCCGATAGCATAAAAATGAAATATTTTAAAATTAACTCAATTTATGTACATCAAGTAGTCGCACAGTTCAAGAGATATACATCCTTACAGAAACTAAAATAAATAAACGAGTTACTGTGTTGATGATGGTTGCAGGTTCATACTCAACAAGATGTGTATATTTTTAAATTATATTTCACATTACGTGCAGAATATGGTTAAGAAAATATGGCTAAGGCTAAAAGGAAAGTAGCGCAATACAATCACTGCTCAAATAATATGTATTGCCGACAAATGATATGAAAATAAGCCGAAATTTTGATTCAATTTAAATAGAAAAACAAAATGAATAAGCCAATAAGTGTTATATATTTATATCAGCAATACAGTACATGCAGTAAAGTGTACACATATACGAAAAAAAAATGGTTATTTATATAATAAATACCTAAATGAATAAATCACACATTAAAATAATATATGAAATTATGATTAAGCCATTTTTAATTGATAAAAGAAATTATTTACTAATTTATAATTGACATTAACATCAAAATCGGTTCAGCGTTTTACTAAATATAAAAAATATTCTTCTTAATAACCTAAAAATAATTAAATAGGAAATATGTAGCAAGAGTATTTTTTGTGTATAGTGTATTTTTGTCTAAATAACTTATATAAGAATTGTAGAATTCGGCGAAAAGTGAGGACGGTAGTGTCTTAATGGGAACGGAGTGTCATAACACTTAGACGACCAGGTCCTCCTCATTCCCTCTGCCTACGCTGCAGTGTGTGGGATTCGGAGTGAAAATAGAAAAAAGTAACTTGTAAAATCCATAATAAACCAATTAATCAATATGTTAGCACTATCTTAGTATAATTTAATTTAGAAAATAATTATACGGATTTTTTATTAACTACACTATTACCAACTGGGTCCACTTATACATGTTCATTTGATTAAAAGACAAATTTACAAAAACTAAGATAACAGCAGTATATTATTCAATTTAAAAAAAAATATTTCATGATCTCAAAGCTCTCTCAGTACTTTTTCAAGCCTTATTTATATGTTCAATAATCCGGTTAAAATAAAAATAATTCATTCAATAACAATTAGCGGATAATCGTATTTCTACTGTAGTAAAATCCCAAATTTAAATCTACTTAGATTTGAACCTGCACCTAACACCGAGCATACGATGTAACTAAACTTCTAAAAAATAATATGTAAATAGATCTATTATTGACCACAATCGTTGTGATTGACTACAATTGACTAGAATTGAACGGCCTGACCTTGTGTTGTTGACGTCATACCTTGTTACTACCTAGCTATGAATAATGAATTTTATATAATTTAAATTATTATTCATAAAAAAGTAGTTTATGTCGTATCGTGCGGATGTAGGGTAATTTTAATGTAAGATGTTATTTTAAAATATCCTTCCTTATTCTTATTTTCGTAAGTAGCTTAACTTAAAGATTCTACTATAATTAAATTTCATTTCAATTCAGGGCTCATATTTAAATTAAATGTTCATTCTTAATAGTCTACATCTACCCATTTATAAGCAAGTAACGTACCAAAGAAAAAGCTAGATAAACATAAACTAAGTACCTAATGACCTAACGTATCATTACAAATACATCGTGTTTAACACAATATAGTAGTTTGTAGTATAATAAATAAGTAGAAATAAAAACAAAATATAGTGTAGTGTAGTGACAATGAAAAGAACACAGAGTGATGAGACTGTACCTATAATATATGCAATGTATTCGACAAGTAACACAGTAAGTGTAGTATATTAGGTTCGACGTTTGGTATTGAATGTGAGTGCGGCCACGTGCCGCACGTGCACTACATAGTATAGTGTAGTGGTACTCACCAAGCTGCACCTGCGCGAGGGGTCCGAAGACGGCAGGCGAGTCCTGCGCGGGCAGCGGGAAGTAGGCGGTGGAGAGCGGCGCGGGCAGCGCGGTGGGCAGCGCCAGCCCCAGCACGCCGTGCTTCACGAGGAGGGACAGCGCTGCGCCGATCTCGGAGATGCCCGTCTCGGAGTAGCCGGCTTGGCGAAGTGCTACCTGTAACGCCAAATATGTATAATATAGTGATAATTCCAGTAAATATTACTTTCAATAGTAATATATTCGAATAGTACTTAAAGGTTTCATTATTAGAGTTAAATATTTTTTATTTCTACTCTCTACTTAAGTAAAGTTAAATAATGTATTTAGTTTAAGACTTCAACATAAAAAAATTTCTGGCTATCTTAATACATGCAATATTGTTAACCTACCTTTATATGATCCAACGTATGCTGAGTGAGAGGTGAAGGTGGTGGTGTTCCAGGAGGTGCTAAGGACAGGGACAGTGATAGGGCTCCGAGGCCGGACCCGTTGAGGAGCACCGAACCTACACCTCCCACTCCGCCTACACCGCCTACACCGCCCACGCCTGCCACTGAGCCGCCGCCTACTAGGGCGTGACTCTGAAATATACAAATAATTGATTTTGTAAATTGAAAGCGTATAAAATGTTTCTGGGACTGTGATCACTAAACCATATGTTTATGTAGCTACGTCGATACATTTATGTAAATAGGCTACATTACATTTTTTGTTTAAATAAAAACACGCTGGTGACCTAGAAAAATTGTGGGTTTAAATTTCAACAAAGGTAAAATTTATTTGAAAGTAAAAGTGATGGTAATAAAATTTACATTTAATTGTAAGAAAAGTTTAATCACGTCTTTTGTTTCATGAATTTATAATACACATTGGCTTCGAAATTTCAACAATATATTTTACAAGGACTCATCATACTCGTATACATAATTAACAAAATTAAATGAAAGAAAAAAATATATATATCACATAATAATAAATAATAGTAGTAAATACAAGCTTTTATTAGTTAGTAAATATATATATATATTTATTTATGTTTTAAATAGATACATTTTAGGTTATGTGATATTAAATGTGGCAACCACTTAAACACGTGCCCGCAAGTGTCATACACCTTGTGCTGAGGCTCTATAGGTTGTATATTATATATACATACATACATATACATATATATACGATTTAATATTTTGAAAAATCTAATAATATTATGCTTCGAATGGTCTAGAATGTATTGTACTAATATATGTAAGGGGGTCAAATTTTTAGGGTAAAATTAATATTTATAATTTATTTAATTAAATGTCACTTCGTATCCACCAATTAGGCAGAGATAACCCAGCGTCAAGACGCACCGTTCTTCCATCCGACTTTGAGACATTGTAGGACTTTATGTTTACCGAAATGGAGGAATAAAAATAATTAATCGCCCCGAGTGGGAATCGAACCCACGGCCATAGTTAACATACGGAAGCGGTTCCACTGCTTAATAATGCCCTCAATGTTTATATGAATTTATAAATATTTTTTAGGGCTCCGTACCCAAAGAGTAAAACGGGACTCTATTATTAAGACTCCATTGCCAGATTGTATCTCACGACAGTCGTTAAATTTTTTAAACAGATGATGTATTTCTGTTGCCGCTATAACAAAATATACTTAAAAAGCAGAATAAAATATTGTTTTTATGGATAGTGGTACAGAAGTATAAGTGTGTGTGTGGGTCCGATTTACACTTGGCCGGTTTATTATTTTTATTTAAGCGACATTCAATGTCTTCAAAATAGGCGGAAAGTGGACACACCACATTTTTAAAATCATGATTAAGATATTTAAGCTTCTAAAGTATAATTAATTTGTATACGTTCAGTTCAAACGGCTTCTCGTCCAGTGTGTCAAGGCGGCTGTCACAATTTGCAATACTTTCATCAGAAATCTTCGTGTCAAGGCAAAAGCTGTAAGAAGCTAACGCGCGTTGTAACGAACTTACTTTCATTTAATTTCGTTCAAGACGGAGTGTCTTAGTACTAAGTTGTATGGCATATAAATAAGTAGAAACAAAACACAATTTTTCCCTTAAAAAGTAAATTCAACATTATCAACTACTATAAGACTATTCTTAAAATATTGACAATAGGTATTAGATACGTGATAAAACTCTGATGGGCAACAGAGTGATGACATCTTCATGTGATAGTTGGCGGAGGGCCAGGGCTTTGTTTAGTGGATATTTTGGTCGATAGCTCTCGTCGATTCAATTTATGGACGCCATTAGAACAATAAACGTGCTAAAAATACTATATGGGTTATCGTGACACTTACTGATTTTGATGATAATTTTGTAGTTTTGAAATATCATGAAGAATATTTTTAGATAGAAAGTTTATAATACGATTAAATTTAAAAATGTTCCTATAATAAAAAGAAATAATCGTATCAAAAAAAAAGTGTATATAAATTTGAAGGTTAAAAATATAGCACAATATAATAATTTTGAAAACGTAATTAAAAGCCAATGTTAGTCAGAGCCTCAGCGTAACTGAGTTGCGTGTTCAAGTTGTCACCTCGGTCACCTCGGTAGTGGGCACGGCGTAGGGGGACCCCGTGGGGTTGTAGTTGGCGACGGGGCCCGCGACGTCCGCGTACGACACGTTCGGACACGACCCCGATTGGGGATCGTCGACCACCTTTTGTAAGATCATGAGGCATGCCTTTTTATTGTTCTCCTTTTCACCTGGAATTTGCAAAACCATCATCATTGTAGTGAGGAAAATAGTAAAATATTTAATGGTAAATTTGTCTTATACTACAAGTTGTCCAGTTACCATATCTATACTAATATTATAAAAGTCAAAAATGGAGTGTTTTGACATAAGATTATTCCACACATAGAAATGTGTGGAATACAGCGTGAAGCTAAAAAAAATATTTGTCATAGTCATTTACTGAGGCAGGTTACGGGTACACATCACGCTAACCGTTTTGATATAAGGCCGTGCTTTGTCCCGATACCACAGAGAAAAAAAAATTAAATATTTAATTTACTCGAGTCGGAATCGAACCCACGACCGCGCCACTACTGGCCTCAAGGATGAATAAATATAACATTGTACTCGCATGTAAATTCGCTAATAACCAAATTATAATAATATAGATATATTAAGATCTATAAGTAATGTGAGGTGTCCAAATGATTTATTAATTATAATTTAAGTGGTTCGTTTATTGTTCATAATAGCTATATTAATTTGAAGGTAACGAGTACTGTAGTGGATGCCATGCACGTTATTCTGTGCTCAATACGTTCATCTAATCCATTTTATTTTTGTTTTTAAAAAATCACATCAATATATTATACTAAACCAGTCTTAATAGACATTTTCGACGTGAAAAGTGGAAAATAACGTCATAAATGAAAAAAATGAGGCCGTCGTGGCCTAAGGGCCCGTGCGACTGTAAAGGCCACATATTGTGGGTTCGATTCCTACTCGAGGAAATGAAATATTTAATATTTTAGCTGTAATAAGACAAAGAGCTTCGTTATGCCTAAAAGCCTATGCCTAAAAAAATCGGCGGAAAGTGGGTCACAGAAGTATCTTAATGGGAACAGAGTGTCTTAACACTAGGTTAACAGGCTTCCTCTGCCTACGCTGCTATATGCGGGATACAATGTGAAACTACAAAGAAAATAAATAAAAAAAATCCAAGGCACTTATTCTAAACACTTAAGCCACAACAGAACAAATAATAAAAAAACAACAACAAATTTTCGAACCGGACTCAACAACAACAACAACAAGCGCCGCGAGCAGTCTGACCCGGTAACCGGTAACCGGTAACCGGTACAACAAGTAGGCCAACATCCCCCAAGTGTTCATGACACGGAACTCCACAATTAATTGCGATAGTTTCCATTGTGGCGCGCATTGTTGCGAGCGCATTAAAGGTATAATCGCTTTGTAACATTTTAGTCGTTTAAACAAATTTTTTTGCAAATTTTAGCGTTGAAATTAAAATGTTTTTTGTTTTCAATTTACTTTTTAAAAGATTTTATAAATTATATCAATCATTAAATTTGGAAGGTGGTCATTTGGTACCCATAATCTCAGTCTAACTTCGTTCGGATTGAAAAAGAAAATTTTTTCTTCATTGGGGATAGATAAATGATCCAGGCTAAAGGCTGTGGGAAGTGTATTATAATATAGCCCATATTCTTCCTAATAAATAAATCGATAACGATAGCCGTTTGAATGTAATGTCGCACGCTTGCATCCTCAAAAAATAAAGACAAACCAAAAGACGTTAAAAAACAAAGACACCAAGTGCAGGGTGAATTGTCACAATTGTATATAAAATAAAAATACATTTTTCCAGTAAGTTAACTGACTGCGGTAAAATTTAACCTATTCAGTTAATTTCCACTCGTTGATATAAACGTTGTGCTGGCGTAGCGTAGTGCAGATGTGATGCGGGCATTTGCTCTAACTTGGCTGTACTTTTTTTAATTACTATTACAGTATTAAAGTGCGAGGCAGCGCTACATATGCGACCTTGTAGAGTTTAAAAAAAAAGGTTATGTATGTATTATATTTTTATTTTATGGTATTTATTATAAAATAAAAATATACGAGCTATAATAAAAAATAATTTCAAATAAAAAGCTGTATAATTTTTTTGTTAAGTAAACTTTAGATAATTAAATAAAATATATATTCAAATAATTAATTAATAAAAAATAATAATTTTCGAGACATTGCGTGTTGAATGGTTGAATTTAACACCGTTTTTTGTCTAGATACAACAGCGAAACAATGTAAACAAATGATTCGATAAAATTTTCTAATGACCCCATTACACGCACCCCATTTACAGCGTTAAAAAAGAACAAACATATAAAGATGATCAAACGAACTAGAAACACTTTGAAGCTCCTTGCGCAACGACTGCAGCAGAGTGCAATCTGACAAAAGCTTAATGTCCATAGATTGCGCATTTGCGACATTTCTATATATCTCATGAGAATAAAAAAAATAAATAAAACGGCCAACCAGCATAAAGAGATGCAGTGGCGCATACAGCCATTTCGCGGTTCTTTTAATTATAGCGAGAAAATATATATGAATACGTTTATATGGGTCACGTTCCAATTTCGCTTATTACGAGATGCTTTTTGCTCGCGCTGTGAATGGGACATTAACTAAATAGTTTTTTTTTTACTTTCATTAAAAACTTAAGGTCAACGTGATGCTGTATTTCATGTGGGCACGTGAGTGATGCATATAAAGATTTACATAAGATTCTATAGAGGAGAATATATTTATTAAATATTTTAATTTGATTCAAGTTACGTTATAACGATATATTCCTCGAAAGATGGCCTATTTAACACAAAAATATTTTTAAAAATCAAACCAGTAGATCCTGAGATAAGTGCTATCTATTCTACCAACTAAGAAAATTATTGTTACAACTTACTTTTCTATATTTAAGCTAACTTACCAACAACCGTGATGCATCTCTCCTGAAGCGACAGCTCCTTGGCCTTCTGCGATATCTGGACGTAGCTGCCACTCTGTTCCTTTATCTGTTTTATGTAGTTGCCGCCTTTGCCGATGATCATGCCCGCCGTTGAGTTTGGTACCAGTATCTTTACCTGAAATCGTATGTTATATTATAAGTATTGGTTTTATAGATTTCTGGGCAAAGGCAATCTAGTCATAGGACATTGTTTTCTGCCTACCAGTCAATGTAAAAGGAATTCATAAAATTCTGGGTGGGCGGGCAGCATATTATATAACAAATATAGTATATTTTATATATTATGTTTTAACTTGAACTGCCATGTGCGGATACAGCGTGAAGCTAAAAAAACAGTTTAAATTGTTCAATTACTGTATAACCGACAGACAAAACAAGTCTTCACGACATAAAACACAAAAAAATGCATGTAGAGTCATTGCATTTTATATAACACACAAAAGAAGTTTCAGCCAACATTACGTATGTAAACATCGCGTGCAAGTATTTATAAATTTATTCTCAGTTTCATTTATCTAATCTACTTCCGGCCACTTGAAGCATCGCATGTTGAATAACTAGATTGGGGAAACGCCTGTATTTATAAGAATAACCTGAATCACTGAATATTATCTATAGGTCTATTTAATCTAACCTTACTTCTAACTTCTAAAAATTTATAGGTATCGATTTTTTATGTTCATTTATTATTTTTATTCATATACAGCTACATACATATAGATAAGACTAAAATATTCTTTTCAACATCAATTACAATAATATATTCATTATTAAAAATAATTATATTTGTTATTAATAATATACAATAACATTTTTGAAGAGGAAAATATAAATTACATTGAAACAATTTTATTTATTTACAATTACAATATAAATTATATTATACCTGTCTTCTAAGTGGGGCTGCTATAAATATATTATTTGAAACTTTTCCGGTATCTTATCAAAAAATATAAGAATCATCTATATCCAGAATAATTTATTTTGGTTTTGGTGTTAGTTACGTTATCCTTGACGTCGATATAATGTATTCCTTAGAGCGTTAATATTACACACATTGCACATTATGTTATTATAATGGCAAACTGACGGGCTTACTTCATTTACTTGAAGCTACAAACAAGATCAATACATATAACATTATAATTCAAATCTCGTGGCGCAATTAGGAGTATGCCTCCCCGGGGATATATATTATATATATATATATATATATTTAAATCAAAAGCGCGGCGTTGAGTTCCGCCACTCTATTCTGAATGTCTCAAAAATTGGACGGTGCGTGAGGAAAGGAGTGTCTGATTATTTTCCGTGGGTGGGCAAAAAGGCGAACAATTGTTCTTTCGTAACGTTTACGTTTGTTGTATTTCTGTATTGAATCCCCCTGCTTATTTCTCGTATTTACTAAGCCTCGCCTGCAGCAAATTGAAGACCTTGTCGGTTTAGATTTCACGCGTTAGATCGACCAAGCTGACAGATTTAAATTGCAATTTATAAATATGAATATCCCCTCAAGTAAAATGCGTCTCACAGCCATTGAGTATTGCGTCGCCTCTGAACTAACTTCTCGCTTCGATATATTCGATAAATATATTTGATGGTATATTTAATTGCGATAAGAAAATTGAATCTTTTCAAATATGACACCATATAGGAAGGTTTATAATATTATTATATATTTTTAACTTCATGCTGCTTTCCGAATATAGCAGGGTAGGCAGAAAGAATGTAGTAACGAGTCTCCACTTTTTAAATATTATAATGCGTTTATCGTCATTTAGACAGTCATTCAATGCCGCACTTTGTCCTGTTACCAGCGAGAGAATGAAAATAATTAATTTCCCTGAGTGGGAATCAAATCCACAACATTGGCGATGTGTACTGTTGTAGTTTATCTCATATAGATCAATGAAAGACAAAAATAATCTTTCAACGTACTGCGTTCTCCAGTTATTAAAATTGGCCGAACTATAACAGTGAAAAATATACAAAATAAATACTTTTTTTAATAAATAAATAATACACAAAGATTGTAATCCATCGGTACCGCGGATCAGCTATCAATGAGATTATTAACAAAATGAACGGCTGCGGTGATAACGTTATCGGCAATCCTCTGCCCACTGACCGAGCAACGATAATCCATTATATTAACGGACTTACTTATTTAGGGGAAATAACCGTGTTCTGTAAGAGGTTTGATGGATGGGATCGATACCACCCACTCGAGGAAATTAAATATTTAATATTTCCATTTATTCGCGAGGTTGAGTTCTGTCACTCAACATGCAGTACCTTCAGGATTCGACGGAAAGTGAGAAGCGGAGATTCTTAACACTTAGCTCCCTCTGCCAAATCTGCATCAAACAACCGCAATTATTATGTGTACATGTGTAAATAAAAGCGTTACACTGAATGACGACCATTAGGGCGCTCGAAAAATGAACGAAATAATTTATGGTTGAGCGACTTTGTTAATACGCTAATATTAAAAATATTTTACGCTACGAATAGATTACATGAAACCGTCGTGGGCATGCCACAGTGATACATCATCTGACTGTAAACGCGATTGTTGTAGATTCGATTCCCAATCGGGAAAATTAGATATATTTTTAAGCTTCACGCTATACCCAGCAACTGCCTTTGCTAGGTATAGGGTCGGCAGAGGGAACATGGAAACCTAGTTAATCCGGAAAACCGGAGTGCCGTTAAAAATCACGAACAACAACAAAGGACACATAAATCGACAAACAATTGAATGTGATTTATCACTCATTTTTATAAAGTTTGATTACAATACAAATAACGTCTCAAAGAAACAAATTATTATATACTTTCCAACAAAAAACCCATCATTATAAATGAAAATATACAAAAATATACAGTGTACCTAATTGTCAATCGGAGCGAAGAAACAACCAAAATATCACCGAGAGCTTTCGAGCGCAAATAACTTATTAGCGCATAATTTCAAATAAAAATAAAAGGAAAACATTAATTGTTTATTGAACGAGGGTCTCAAAGGCGCGCCAAGATGAAACCCTTCCCTGCCTATCTCGGATACAACGTGAAGCAAATAGCGTCCGCGCGGGTAGTTTAAGCTAATCCTGGCTCATCCTGTACTTTACCCAATTCTACAAATATGTATATCGATTTTAGCTATCGGTAAATTTGAACAATGGTAAACGCTATAAAGATATATGTAATATAACAGAGGTACATAGTTTAAGTATAAGTCGATTCAAAGTGTTTTGAAATAAATCTGCTATTGGCACTGCCATGTTTATTATCGCACCGTTACGCCAATGCGCCACTAGGTATTAGTAGTTAGTTGGTAATAGACCTCCTAGGTATTTAATGATAAGATCCAAAATTACAGTACGATAAAATAATTCTATTAATATTATACAATTTAATGAATCATTATGAGTATTTAAGTACTAAAATCCACTCATGTACCAGCTATCAGCTCAGAAAGTGTAAGTCAGTCAATATAAAATATGTAAATGACGCCGCTTCTCCACCGCTGGGTGGCAACTAGCAACAAGGTCGGCAGTTCTTAATCACGTTATATTATACCTTATTTTATTCGTCGTCCGCGCCATCTTTGCGCCTCTTCAGCCTACACCAATGGCTACTCAGATTTGGCTTTTTTTAAAAGTATATTTACAAGTATTTTTATCAACGTCATTTGTATCCCGAAACCTATTCCAAAATAAATCCATGAAAGGCTTATCGAATTCGATAGGCACATAAGAGTGATGAGTGGTGGAACACCACCACCACCATACTTGGCCTGAATGGTGAAATTAACTTAAACACTTCCCCGAGCAAAGATCGAGCCCACAATCCTCTTTTTAACTCCGCCACGTTGGTCTCATGAGATTATTCTTAAAAAACCTTCTTCAAAAAAACAGTTTGCCTTTGCGTTTGTACACGCTAATCTCAGAAACAGCTTAACCGACTGCATTTATGCAGTTTGGTGGATCACTTGAAAAGACAATAAAATAAAACATAGCACCTAAACCGCCGACACCAGGCGCCTCTGTCACTTGCATTCCGTTAACGGCGTTATTGTCATGTCACGACATTTTACGACACCAACTTGAAGCAATAAAATAGTTTAAAAAAGCATAAAAGTCACTATAAATAAAAAAAGTTTGTACAAATAGTCCAATGTGGGTGATTTACGCAGCGCGTTTGGTGTGTTGGTTGTTTGTTATTGTCGTACAGTTATTAGATATTTGCATGCAATATATGTATGCAGATAGATATATTGAGATACAATATTCTACAAAGTAGGAAGGAAACTTTAGCTTTTTATAATAGTAAATATACGAGGCTATTGTGGCTAAGTAACACATCATTGAACTGTAAGGCTACAGTTGTGATTGTATCCCCACTCGCAGTGTAAAAAGGCGGAGTGTAAAAAAGAGTGTTTTGATACTAGATTTTCAGTGCAGATTCCGCTATTTGCAGGATGAAGCGTGAAGATAAAAATATAGACAGCCAAACTAATTATAACGTATTAAAGTAGAATATTCATATGTAGCTCATATATGATGATGATTAAAACGCTAGAAGAATAGAATTAAAGATAAAATGTACTTTTATTCTGTAAAATAAAATACTGAGAGTATCAGTTGTTCAAAGTAACCATCGTTATAAAAGGCAGTTGTTGAGGCCAAACATATCGTTAAACGACCGTTTCGTATAGTGACTTGTTTATACGAATAGACGTCAAGAAGTCAAATTTAATGGCCAATTTAAAAGCTATAGCATTATTTGTATTGTTTTGTTGTTGTTGCTTTAAAATATGTTGTATTTCACTGCCAGGCGTATTGACATTTTGAAGATCGTTTTAAGCATTTTGCAGGGTCACGTCAATGGCAATTACGTTATACACCAATAGCTGAGAACTTGGTTAAAAACTGCAACCAATTCTTTAAAATTTAAATAAAATAAAAACCTACTATACAATTTATTATGAAAACAAAATGTATCTTTATGAATTAGGTTCCCTCTGCCCTAAACAAAAAAAACCTATAAAGTCTATAAATCATATATATTATATAAGATGTTCCCACTATCTGAGGTAAGACGCACGCACAGCCGTCATAATATGGACACCCATTAAGAAGGGATTTTGAAAAATTTTAACCCAATGGGATGAAATAGGGGTTAAATGTTTATATCGGATATTTTTTTTAAAACCGGCACCGATTTATATAAAATTTTAAATTTCGACTCTTAAAAATATTTTACGGAACACGTGTTTCATGGTGTTTTTTAGCTAGTTTCCCGTACAGAGAGGAAGCACGTGGTCTATGATAATTTCATTAATTGTTAAGTCGTATTTAAATGAGCACCTGGTCGGGCAGTTGCGTCGTTTGTTTATTACTAATACTATTAAAATCCATTATTGAATGGGAGCCCCTTACAATAGATAGGTTAGGTTAGGTTAGGTATGATACGTTACACTTCGTGTGTGAACCCGACTCGCACTTGGCCGGATTTTCTTGCTTTTCTCCCGGTCAGTGCTCTCGGTCATAGCAAAAACGAAAATATTCAGTGCTTCCTTTGTTCTTGTTTAAATTCAAAATATCCATTACTTGTATAGTAAGGACTGTTTCTTGACTTCATGAAGGGAACTCTTGTCTCACCATACACGTTCATTCATACTATGTGCAACGTATTAACTAGCATTAACTAGTTTTCGCCAGACGAGACGACTTAATTCATATCTACAACTACTAAAATGGGAAAGAGAATTTAAGCTTAAATTTTTATTCGTACTTTATAAGGAAAAATAGCTAAACGATACGAAATTACTTGATTAAAGTATTAGTAGTAGCCTAAAGTATATTATATATTTCATCGCATGGACTTTAAGAAATAAAATGGAATATAATTTTTTTCCTCGTTTTCACAGAAATTTCGGTAAATCCTGTCTAAGCTACCTGCATCCCAAATTTCAACTTTTTAAGTCCAGTAGTTTCGTATGTGCGTTGTCTGTCAGTAGCTCACTTACGAAATCGTTAATTTAAGTACTTATGTTATGTTATTATCTTAAAAATAAAATCACAATTTAAAAAACAATTCTTGACGCCATCATACGTTGAGTTGCCTCGTCATGTGCGGGATAAAGCGTGAATAAAAAAAACTTAATATGTCTCTTATAAAAATATGTAGAGCCAAATACAGTTTGTTATATTATACATATTTAATGAAAATATTTAAATACAATATTGTCTATACACACACAACTATAGTGGGAAGAAAAGTTCGTTCACACAAAATCCCTAATTTGCATGTACGACGGTGACGTGACATTATCACGCTACCCTCGTTACGGTCGCGAGCTTTCCTCTTTTAAATTTATTAACAAATCCGAAGCGATGATAACGAAAAGTTGAGTCGAAGAGATTTTTTAAGCTTTTGTTTTGTTTTGTTAGTAATTTATTAAATATAATTCAAATTTTATAAGTTTTAAGTTTTTGACAAATAATTCAAATAATTCTATAGTAAAACAATATTTTTCTACTCTTCTTACTATTAAATTCATATTAGATATATTAAATGGATTCCGCATCATTTAGTATTTCTTATAAATAAGAACTATCTATAACATAAAGAGAATAAGAAATAAATTATTATAGTAACAAATACTTTTTTTCTTCATTTTTCGTCCAAACATTGTTTGAAACATTTTATTAAATATTTACATTTTCTTAAAAAACATGTTGTATTATGTTTTGAGACAACAGACTAGACCAGAACTTTGTCCACATACTTTGTGGTAAATCCAAAATTATGAATATTAATTTTCAAATTCAAACTAGCACCCATTACGTTCAATCAAGATATATCCCAACACATTATTTATATTAAATCCCGCATTATACTTATTTTGACCGCATGTTTTAATAAGATCTCGTTTAAGGCCACACGTGCCCGCGGCGTGCACGGCCGGCACGGGTAATCCCCGATTTGCATGTAACAGTGACGCGGTGACGTGACAAGTATTACGCTTGCCTCGTTACTCCTGAGCTTTTGTCGTCCTTATTACGGAACTACTTGTATAATGACTATATAATTTTACTAGCTTCTACATGCGGCTTTGCTTGCGTGGTTGAATGGAAATACATGAACGTAACTAAGCACAACAAGGCGTTTGACAGAGTTGTGAGAACAAAATTATGGGAGATACTACCCCGGTACACTGTGAGCGGGCCCTTGCTGCAGGCTGTAGTCTCTTTACAGAGATCATTTGACATCCAATCGGACGTAGAAAAAAGTTGCGCCACGTCGGCTTGTTTGATCAATTTATATTTGGATAGCTGTGTCCGAGGAGTAAAACAAAGTGATATGTTCAGTAGACATGGAAGATTCGAGATGAATGTGGAAAGGCATGTTGTTGCCGGCAACAGGGTTAATGGTGCCTTAGTTGCATTGGTGAGTATGTTCGTGTACAAATTGTAGTACTGTCTTCCTCAATACATCTTAAGAATAGCGCGTTCAACCAAAGAAAACAGTAAATCAAAGGTCGATCCGCAGTTCACCAATAAACTTGTACTACGGAAGTATTTTAAGTTATTCCACGCTGTACGGTGTGTTTTGCAATTTAAATGTTCTTTGACGTAAACTGTTAGGAACGAATTAACCTGCCACTGGCTCGGGTCAAACATCGATTATTACATTTGTACATGCATGTCGCGGGTTCACTTTCTGAATTGAGTAAATGTATTTTTTTTTGCTTCGGCCCCAAATTAATATTTACATATGTGATATAAAAAAAAATTAAATACAAATGTAATTGAATGAGTGGAAAAGTGATATAAATCAAGTCTGCTACGGCGCGAACAACTGCAAATATTCATTTTATTATACATGCTTAAATGTTAAGTATAAACCAGTTAAAGATAAGAGGCGTAGCGATAAGAAATACGTGTATTTAGAACGGGCATGCGATATTACTATTTAAATTATGTTCATATTACAAAATGAAATGAAAGTTAATTACTGTGACTGGTATAATATATTGTTTCGACAAATATTTAAGTACCAAACTTATAGCATTTCATAGGTGGGAGATCGAATGGGGGATCGAATCGACAACCAGTCGCATCACAGTCACAGTTTGTGCAACTGCGCCACGACTGGCCTCACTACCTATAAACATTTACAAAGCAGCGAACGCATGTAATTAAGTTTCCAATTCGGCTCAGTCATTCGAATATTGATTGGTTGGTGGTGACGAGGTTTGAACCTGTGACATCAATTCTGTCGTGACCGATATTAATTCAGTTCACAGTTCGTTTTGAACGTAGCAATTCCTGAGATTAGCGCTCTTATAATATAAGTATAATAAATAAACTAACTTCAAGTTGAGTAAAAATATGACAAAAACAACGTTATTGAAAAAAATCATTAATAACATTATTAGTTTCCATAATAACAAATGAAATAGGAACGCGGCTAGATCCTACAAAAGAAATTCAAATAAAAAGACTGTCTACTGTTTACGCAATAAAAGCAGGTGTCAGTCAGCCTTCATAATGTAGGTTAAATGTTCGTATAATTGCTTACACAGTTTACTGCACTACCTAACTTGTAAATATAGAGGAAATAGTAAATATTTTTTTTGAATATAATATATTTTTACAATGACGGTTTGTTTTCTATACCATAAGCGGTGAAAGTAGTGTTTTGTCACTTTTCCACTCATTCAAGGTCAATATATACACATTTATATATATATATATATATATATATATATATATATATATATATATATATATATATATATAAATTTTTAACGTCACGTTTAATAGTGGGGGCAGGCAGGCGGAATCTGGAAACTAAGTATTAAGATAATCCCTTCCTACGCCACATCTCACCGGATTCAGGAGTGGCGGAACTCAACACCGCGCTTTGCCTCTTGTATTTACAATGGCACGCTTGACCACTAGCTTCATTTTATTCTAACAAATTTCGTAATTTCTTTATTTCTAGTCCACGTTTAATGAATAAATAATAATAAGTAATTAGTGATTATTGTTCCCAACAACTGATGTGCACGTATAACGGAACTAATAAGAGCAACCGATGATTTAATTTGTATCATAATCCCGGCCCACCCGCGTGCGTGCGCGGATATTGCGGACACGTGGCACGACGCATGGAGTGGGTATTCTATTTCACTGATCTATAATTCACCATAAAATATTGAACACGACTGATGGTTGCAGGCTTTAAACTCTTTTTAGCAAATATGCTTACACATTTTTAATGAGCATCTGATGGTGACACTTGGTCTCTAACATGTGAAGCGCAAATTTTATTTTCCGATTCACATACATACATACGATTACAACACAAAAAAAAAAGAATGACTTAACACTTTTTTTTCGCCCGATTTGATATACTTCTTGTTTAGTAGAGGAATTCTACACCTCACTTTGTCCAGAGCGAAGAAACGAAAATAATTCTTGTTTCTGAGTAAGGATCAAATCAAAATCTCCTCATTTGTAGTAGACGCTTACTTGTTGCACCACGATGGTTTTCGTTTTTATAGTAAGAAAATAAAATACAACTGACCTGCTTATCCCTATCCTGTGGCATCTTCGCATCTACACCTTCCGGGAAAGGTTTTACAAGTTCCGGCTTCTCTTTGATCTTCTCCATGATGAAATCCAGGACCACCATGATGCCGTCTACTGAGCCAGTGATGAGGCACGCCCGTTCTGTTGTACCTGGACAAACATAATATATCGTTTATATTTGTTATATTAGAAGACCGTGCAATGTTGTAAGAGATGACGTGCGAGATTGAACAGAAAGGCAAACCCTGGCAACAATCTCCGGGATTAACGCCAGTAAGAAGGAGAAGATATAAGTCGAAAACCGTGTAAAGAATGTGGGTTCCAAGTCAACTAAAGCAAGATTGTTTTTTTTTTCAACTATCTAGCACGAATTATCTTAAAACGTGTTGAAAGTTCAATCGTAACGTGATGTGACTTGGATCTCTCTGCGGAATGCGTACGTACCTAAAGATACTTTGATAAAATGAAAAAATAAACGTCCCGTATATTAGTCGTGATTTAAAATTCAAGGCGTACCGCGATTGCCGAGCGGAATTTCCTTGATAAATCTTGAACAAAAAAGAAAAACTCTGTTAATTTGAAATGTTAACAATCCTGCAAAACAGAGCGATCTTTTTTATGTTAATAAATATACATATGTACATATTATTTAAATTAAAATTTAAGAATTCACGATTCTTTTCTCTATTTCAATAAATGTCATAATTACAGAATTATAAAAATACTTATACATATTTGTAAGGCAAAGGTTATCTTAAAAGCTATTATTACTTATACAAGTTCAAAAGGGACAAATTAACATTTTTTTACATACAAGTGAACGTCGTCGTATGATTCAAGTGAAACTTTTGGGAGACCTGTAAGATTAAATCTACGTATAGTGTTGTATCTTGTAGATAATACATTCAGCATGGCTGGCAAGTCTTATGTAAAACTCGCTACATGTACGTATAGCAACAACTTTATTAACATACAATGATAAAGCTTTTTTAGGAATCTCATTTTACACGAATTTGTGATATATTTCCACATTTAATTAGATCAGCCGACGAAATAAGATTTGGCTTACATTTGGCTACCCAGATGAGTTAAAAGCGTGAAACATAAAAATCAACAAAAAAATATATATTATATGCTTTAACTATTGTAAGCTATATTATTTGGTTAATATATTTAGTATAGGCCTAATCAAACAGGCTCTAAGAAAATCTTAGTAAATGGACAAAGAACAAGAATTGAGACTTCAAGAATGTTACGTTAGTGTATTATTCCACAATAATATTCTTTGAATAAGGTTTGTTCATGGTGTTATTATATCTAGTTCTACATAAAAAATTGAAAACATAAAAGAAAACGAGGAAAATAAAAATCATAGCATTGAACAAATGGGCATCTGAAAGAATTCAAATGAAAACTTCGGTCCCAAATAAAAACAATAACAGTTGTACAATATTACCTATATATACGAACGAATAATACACATTATATATGTATTTTCTAACAAAAAACGCGACGGTTCACGATTCGATTCCTACTTGGATAAATGCGATTATTTCTCCAACAACTCTAAATGTACCACATAAACATGAAGCGTATACGGGTCACCTGTATCCGGCATATTGCACATTGCATTTGCATATTAAAAAGCATACCTGCTCTCTTTAAATCATAACGTTCCTAGAATTGTGAAAAATATAATAAAAGCAATATCGACTCCAACACCTACAAACAATATTGTAATATTGTATTTGTCAGGGCGTGTGACCTCCATAGCTAGTTAGCCTGCGTGGCGTGGCACGCAGTTGTAGGGGAGCGAGGCTTCTTGAGGGGCGCGCTGGTAATAATACAGACGACACCGTTTTGTCTTCGTACTTTTACTAATTTTTAATAAGTGATTTTTTTTATTATAGTAGGTTTTCCCTTTGAAAAGGATTTTATATTTCTGCTGTTTGTTAAATAATGTATTTATGAAAGAAAATGTACGGACTAGTCCACTGTTCTCAACCTTTACATACCATTCTCTCGTCATTATCAAAATAGGTACTATCTCCCCCTACTATTATGTATTTGAATACAAATCTGAATACGTAAATCAAATTCAATTATATTTTCGAACGAAGAGTTAATGTTAATATTTAAGATAGTTAAACCTATGAAAACACAAAATAGAGAGCCTATTATGAAAGGGCCAAGTGCTAAATAAAAATAAAAAAAAATCTTATTTTAACGCCACTTAAACGCAAGCAACGTTTCTGAGTGTGACAGTTCCCTCAGTAAACATAAAGCCGTTCCCCAACAATGGAATCAGAAACATCAATTAGTGTTGAACAATAGAGAATAATTCGTATTAAAAACTCATTTAATGGAAACCAGTTTCATTATGCGCCCAAATGAGCGCGAGCGAAGGTTAGGCTTTATTCTAGATGTCGCCCCTGGGGTAGGCGGGGCCCGTGGCATGGGCAAAAGGAGGGGAGAGCCGGGTGGGCCGTGCCTACTCCAGAAATTTTACTTAAAGCTAAATTTGCCCTGAAAAATAATAAATGAACATATCTATTTTAAGCTAAAGTCCACACCAACCCCCCCAACCTTCCAGAAAATGTCTCAAGATACGCTAATGGCCCTTGGAAACAATAGCTATGTCACCGTAGTCGCTGCCTTGTAATCCTCTACAAAATGTCCTTTTTGTTTTATTTCTACGTAAACATTGACACGTCTAGTACTCTAGATGCGTGGCGCTACAATTTGAACACAGCTGCATTGCGTGCTCCGGCATCGGTGTTGTAAGGAAATTGTAGGCAAGTCATGGAAAAGTTATACATTTTAATTGTTCAATAGTTTACATAAATGGTAATGTACGTACAACTACGATACGTATAATATTAATATTATTCCTTTACTCTTATATAACGGAGTCTGATAGTAAAAATGGTGTAAGTTCAATTTCCATTCATGGAAAATAAGAGACTACTCTTAACATAACACTTATATACATAAACATAACACTTTTGGCTTTGCCGCACTCGGTTAAAAAATATTAGAAGCGAACATTGGACATATAATAGACGTTTTTAATAAATCAACAACAACAACAATAGTAATGAATAATATATAGGACACGTATTACCATACATAAATGTAGACTTTGGTCACAGAACATGTACGTGACATGAGATCTCTTGCTTAGGAATCGTCTTCACGATGACGAGAACCGGCCTGCCTTACGCAATGCTAACCCACTAAACCGGTCTCCCTCCACTCCCTTGACCTTCCACTCTGCCGCGCAATTATATTATTTATTTGCGATAATTTTAGCGCATATTTTCGCGTGTAACCGGGTCATTAACACTTGGTGCCAATCCAACGTGTCTGTAATTAGGAGCAGTGGGCCAAAAGTCAGTGGTGTCACTTTTCGATCACTGATAATATTAGTTTTACGAACTTTTTTGCCATTTTGTTGCAGGTTGTATTTAGTTTTTCATATTTATGTTTTTATTAATTAAATCATTAAGCTACTCCTCTTGTAAGGTTTTGATAGAGCTGGGAGAACATTGCCAAGATCTTATTTTTATATTGAAATTATAGATATATTTCTGATTCTATTATTAAAACACGACAAGGTATTCTGTAAATCAGTTAATGCAAAATAAAATCGGAAATAACCTTCTGTAGGTCATCATCTACCTACAGAAGCTACATGTACTAACCGTCAAACATACATTTTTGTTTGACGTAATAAAAAACAGCAACTGCTCAATACTCGCAGTACATACAACACTAGTAAATACATACATCCAATAATGCAACTTACAGCAAAACAGTCTAGTGACGTCTCATGTGCAAAAATAGAACATTTGCACCAACGTTTGCGCAATACTCCAATAATTAGTTTAACATAATAATAGAACTGTTGGTGTTTATTTGGCCCAAGCGCTGGCCAACGATAGTATTAGCCGGCCATGTGTGGAAGTGATGTGCAGCGAAGGAGGAAACGTGGCAAGCGCTTGCCGCGTGAATGGTTCACGTTATAGCACATTGTTAGGCGCAAGGCCACGAGTGATTATCAGCCTTATCCAATTATGCGCGCCGCTGGCGAGCGGGACGGAGATATAAACATCACCCGCTTTAGTTGTGGCAAAAGGAAATCGTGATAAATATATCTAAAATGGTATACATTTTGAAAAATGGAGTGACTAAATACTCTGTTCTGTCTGTTTAATATAAAGATTGAAATGACGCTTCTTTAGATATATACGTGTAGGAAACGTTTTTAATTGTGTTTACTTCACATAAAATGAAAATACATTAAACTCAAAGAAAAACTGGCAAAAAAGCAACTACAACTAAAAGCGGAACGTGTCATTAATCATCACAACGGTTTTTCCGAACTTGGCGGGATAAGCAGAGAGAACCAAAGGTGACACTCTGCTCTCTACTTTTCTCTTATTTTAAAATCCTTGTATATTTAATGTAGAGGCGACATATGACCGCATTAAAGGTTGTGGGCGAGACGAATCGGGGTATAAGCTCTCACGCCTGATCACTTTACGCTTTCTTGTAAAAAAATATTGCTACCAAGTTCTGTGACGAGACTGCATCTAACAGGTTATATGACCCGACGACAGTGGCTACGGGAAGTAACGAACCATACATTATTATCATACACCGATAATTTAAAATAAAGAAACTTTACGCCGAATTCTGGTAACATTGCGTGGCGGAAACGAACACCACGCTTTTCATCGTTTCCCGAGCGAGGTTGATTTCATTTCCTCGAGTGATGATTCAATGTTTAGTTTGTGCGCAAGACAATAAACATCTCAAATGCATTCAGCGTCTCAAGAGCGAGGTGCGGCACTAAGAACAGGGCGCGCGACGTAGGGAGGGTACCTAGCGGGTGCTTGAGGAGTCATTGAGTCGAACAGAGACTAGTGCTAGTTTTGGGTCAAGGACAGACAGTGCCAAGTGTAGCGTTTTAAAAATTCCACTATTCAAACTTGTTTTTTTAGAATATTTCAAATGAAAAGCGTGTTGGAAGAAATACGGTTATTTACTAGATGAAAGGCCTGCTCTGCGCTCGATCTAAGAAGGGTTCTTTGTATGTTTGCACTAAATAAATACACACCAATTTTATAATTATGTTTGAGGTAGGGTAGGGTAGAGAGGTAGAGATTTGAATGTTCGCCTTCTATCTATCATCGCCTGTGTAGCAACCTCACAGCATAATAATTTATGAAGTATATTCATTAAAATTGTTGCATCATACATATTATAAAACGTTGTCTTCTTTGAGTGTGTCATTTATTTTAAATTATTATCAAGGCTTATCATAAAAGTAGATTCTTCATGTTTTACAACGTGCTGTTTACATTACAATTTTATTATAAATGAATTGATAACGAAATATGAAACGTGTTCATTTCTTAGCGGAGTTTTCATTAAGTTTCACACTTAAACCCGCATATATATCAGAGGTAGCTGTCAAAGTCGTCATCATCAAAGCAGTCAAACAACAGTACAGCTGTATTATAAATTAAAATTTGTACAAAGTGTATCTTTCAATACATTTTCATCTTAAATTATTTTAATTCAAACAATTCTATAGACATAACAGAACGAAGAACACATGAAATTTGGCAACAAACTAAACAACGATGACCCAATACGTGCCACTGCTGGGCACTGCTGGGCTGGTGCTGTAACGACAGATGTATATTGCGATAGTGATGTGACATACTATTTTAGATCTTGTGTTCTTGTATTGAATGGCTTGAATCGCTTGAGCTATCGATAGTGGTGACGCTATTCGTAATCAGTTAAAAGTCGAGATCGCTTCCAAATGAATAATACTTGCTATTAATTTGATGAAATAATATTTTTGTGTTTAAACGAGTTTTTTGGTCTCTATTGTAAAAGTCAAATCCGCTTCTTGCTGTATCCCGCACATAGCAGGGTAGACAAAGGGGATCTAGTGTAAAGACACTCCGTCCAACACTTTCCGCCATTTCATGTTATGTAACGGAACTCAACGCGGCGCTTTTGCCTCGACACCAGAGCGAATAATTGTAAATGTATATTTAAATAAATATTATAAAATCAAATAAAGAAATCTTAGAGTGGGGATGGAACCTACAACCAGTAACGTTTACAGTAAAAGTCTTTGTGCCCCTGCGCCACGACTGGCCTCTTGGTTTCTATTGTAATCAAATCGACCGCTCCGAGAGTAAGATAGAATTTTTACTAATTTCCAAGCAAATTTACTATATTTGGTTTCTCTGTTTCTGGCCTGGTATAACAAAATACCGTTGGTATTGACCACACAAGCTCATCCAAAATAACCTAAAACTTATATTACTAGCTTTCATTTCGCCTACGCCTCTAAATCTGTGAGTAAATATAAATGGAAACCTGATTTTATAGATGATGTCCTCGTGTTCGGTGCGACAGTATACTCCGCCACTGAACCGCTATATCCCGAATATTAATAGTAAGCCGTACTAATTGTACAAACTTAGAACAAGTAATGAGAGTTACGAACTTAAAGTTGTAGACTGCATCGAGTAGGAACTCATATATCAACGGCTATTTGCCGGTGAATTTGATACTATTTAGAATTTGAACCATTTAAAATATCACCGTAATGGAAATGATAAAAAATAACATAAAAATCTATATTTTAATTATATTTTTGGTAATTTGAATCATAGTATTCACCTATGATAAATAATATATTTAGTGTGATGAGGCATCAGCACAGCGTCCGACCATCTATAAACGCAACAGTTTTGGATTCGATCCTCACTCGTAAGAATGAATTATTTACATTTCCTTGCTCTGATAAGAAGACGGGGGTCTCCACTCAACACACAATGTTCTGTTAGGTTCTCTCTGCCAATCCCGCTATATACGGAATACACAGTGAAGCTTAGAGAAATATATATTACACCTACATAATATAACACCTCAACGTTACATTTATCACTCAATTAACAAATCCATACATGGACGACGGATACTCGTAGACGCAAAGTTCTCTAACAGTACAATATGAGAAGGTCATTTGGACACACTGTAATGTTCTAAAACTTTTATTTTCGTTCCGATGACATCAATACACAACAACCTACAACTTGAGAGCCTTGAGTGTCCTGACTCCGTTGATGAATTACGCAACTGGCGAGGCAGCCCATACACTTGCCTAGTGGTTCCGATATCGCTTTAAGATTTGCATTTTTTAGCATAATTAGATTTATTTTAACATATTTTATGGATTTTTTTATAAAAATATGTCAAATTTTAATATTTGAGTTTTACTTATATATCAAAAGGTCATCAGAGGTCGTTTGATAGTTTTAAGTAGGTCACACACACAATTATAAAATTGTATATCAAATCTAATAATATATTCACTAAACAAAAAACAAAACCAGCTAAATTTTTACCCTTTAGGTACGGAATCTTTCAAGTATGTTAATGGAAAATGCATTTTAGTAAATATTTCTATATTTCTGCTAATATATAAAAGTAATGTGTGTTCCCAATTTCCACCGAATTCTTGAGTTATTTGCATGTGGAATAGTGTTTTTGTTTTACATTCTTCTTCTCTTCAATTCTTGAGGTCTTCAATTCTCGTTACCAGGGTGAAGAAATGAAAATATTAAATAAAATAAACGAACCCATAAACGTGGCGTTGTCCCCACAACATTCACACGCTTGTTCACCAGCGCCGCGACGGCCTCAAGTCTCATCACCAATAGATTTACAAAATTTGCCAACATTTTATAAATATATTGTTGTCACAGATCGACCAACGCTATCGTTCGCGATCGTTAGTATGTCATATTTTTTGTAATTTTTTTAATAAAAATAATATTTTTTTTAAAATTTTGACAAATATTTTGCAATCAAAATTTTTTTTTTAAATACTTAAAGTATATCAATCTAATAATAAATAGAAATCAATGCAAAAGACTGCTCACAAATTGGATTGCCTCTCCTACAATATTTGGAAAAGTATAAATTCGTCATTGATGTAACATCAAATGAGCAAAATATATAAATATAAAAACAATAATAAATATTTAAGGAATAACCAGGTATGAAACATAATATAATAAAAGATAAATACACTTATAAAGTAGCAAAGAAACCTAAGCGATAAAAATAATAAAAAATGAATCAAACAAAAAAAATGACAGAAAGCTCGCCGTTCGGTCATCGCGTGAGTCGCCCGTCTGATGTAATCGCGTTATACAAGAAAACATAATGTAAGAACTAAGGACGCCCTGCGGACTTACATTTCTTTTATTGAATGTACGTTGTTATGTTACGCCGATAAAATAAAATACAGAATAAATAAATATAATATATTACACTATGAAGTTGTGTCAATTCTTAGAAATATAAAAAGATGTACTGAACCCATCACAAGAAGCATAATCTCTCTTATCTTTATTTATTATCTCTTAGAATCACTAATGCATATTTGACTGTTTTCGCAATCACAACGTCATCAACGAATAAGTGAGTTGCCAAAATCTTAAAATTAAACGCGCGTATGACAGACAGGGACGACGTAATTCATCCACACTTTAAGATATGTCGCGCGAATTAACTATTTGTGTGATTGCATACGATCTGACACCTCTTCGTAATATCATATTTTATGATGCATTAGATGAGCTTTTTCTAGCATAGGAAGAATAAGCACAAGGAGCCTAGTGTCACGACACTCCCGTTTGTTTTCCAGTGCGAAGTAATGAAATAACTCATTCCTCCGCATGGAAAAAACACTGTGCCGCTGCCGCCTCTTCAATTTTAACGATAAATGAAATCAATAAAAATGACTTGAATAAAAAAAAGACTAGAGCTTTCAGAGAGTAACAAGTAAGAGTAAACTTTTAAGCGGCACTAAAAGCACATCAACTCAAAAAGTAGATTTCCCGAGTCACGGTAAAATTGCAAGAGGATACAGCTCCAGAAGAGCTTAAACTTTTAATTGGTTTATGAATAATTTGTCTCGGCGGTATCGGGGCGAGGTGACTTTGAAGTCGAGTTATTATTTTTAATCACCTTTAAATATATCAAATTACTGAAATTAAAACATGAATCTATAGATAATGTAAGAATCTGTGCTATTAGTATATACAAGGTAGGAAACGTAGTGCTATATACTGGTACTACTTACTCGTAAAAGAAGAAAATATCAAATTAACTAGTTGTATGTAAACATGTTGTATGTAAATACCCTTATTTAAATGCTGACCATTCCGAAACCGGATTTCTACCTATTACGTACGTACGAATATATGAGTATTAGTAATTGCCGCCGAACACGCCTGACAAGAGCGATTCACGTCTTTTGGAAAATCACATAAAGTACTTTAATAAAATAACTATACTCGTATATTAAAAGGAGTAGATAAGACATACATAGTTTATGAATAAATACACATTCTTATTTTCGTTTGACCGTGCTACACAAACCGACGTTGAGTCCGTCACGCACGGACCACGGAAAGATGGTCGTTCCGTGGACAACGGAGTGATTAAACACTAAGTTAATTCTGCGTACTGTATAACACAGTATACTAAATATAACACTGTATAACGCAAAAAGCGTGAAGCCAGTTTATATCCTTACTCAATGTCTTGGAAAATAGACGCAGTGTCTTAACACTATGTTACCTGTACCCCACAATACTAGATGCAGCAAATGAAGCGTAAAAATTCAAGTCAGTACTTCAATAAATTCAAGTATAAAATTACACATCCAACCAGCGCGTCTACTTTTTAATTTCACATTACCAACTCTGGGGACGGCGTAAATTTCAATAATTTCCTTGTTAGCTCCTGTCGCAGGAAGTCGAATAATTAAAATGATGAAACTGATGAAACGTCGCTACTGTCATTATGACAGATTACTTCTGTTTCGCATACTTTCATTACACGATATGGTTTTTCCAGTAAAACATTGTCGAAATCAATTTTATGGTACGTCTATTTTTTAGTTAATAAATTAAATAATATAATAAAATTATGTGTACTTAATAGTGAGAATGAAGAAGAACGTGCTCAGCTGGTTTGGCCACTTCGAACGAATGAGTAACGAAAGAATGGAAAAAAAGATCTATGATGGAAAAGTGAGCGGTAACAGAGGTAGAGGGAGACCTCGGTTGACCTTCGAAAACACAAAGATACTGGAGGAAGGTCACGTAAAAAGCATGAGGACCCCCATGTTGATGACAGCAGACGAGGCGAGAGGTATGTAAAGACCATAGCGTTTGGCGCTCCGTTCTCACTGACTACCCAGCTAAAGATAAAGCGCGAATCTGTGTTGTTGTTGTTGTTATGTGAAACTTACATGTTTATTAAATATTTCTTTTTAACGATTAATATAAATCATTAGAGCTCGAATCGGAAACGTCTGCGTTCTTCCGAAACTACAGACACATTCCAATGCTATAGCTAACTGAGTTTCACATCCGCGTCCGCCAACAAACAACATAAAACTAAAATATATTATAATATTTTAGTTAACTTTAAAAAAAAAAACAAATAATTACAATGTCAATGGGACGAAAAGTAGCTGAAAATACATATAAATGGCTGTCATACAAAATATTAAATGGGCCAATGGGTCTAGGCAGTAGCATAAATCGTACAAATGTATTATAAACCTAATGTAAATTTAGTACCTACATGTGGATGACATCACTTTTGTGGCAAGATTCGTTACGAAACATCACATACAAAAATGCTGGCTCTCCTCTAACGAGAAAAAGAAACGATTGTCGAAATAACAAAAAACCTTGGAAGCACCTTCGAGCGATCAAACTAATAAATATGAATACGTTGATGAATAAAATTATACATTTGTATAATACAATATGATACAAATATTTTTGCTTCACGATGTACCCGGCATGTAACACGGTAGTCAGAGCAAGTCTAGTGTTAAGACACTTTGATCTCTACTTTCCGTCGAAACCTGGAGTCATCCTCTACACTCTCTATATACATTATACATACCTAAAGCAAACAAAAATATTAAATTAACGGCATCGATAACTGATAAGTAGAATTCAGTCTAACATGCCCCAAAATTGAATAGCATCCATACATCACTGACACGAGTTTATTTGGTAATCTTCAATATTCCCTCGCGTTACGGAGGCACGCCCCGTCTAAGTAGGCCCCGAACAAAGCGCCCCGAATCACTTCTGAACACATTTGGGTCACTGCTTGCTCTCATATACCGTTTCATGGCAAATCCTACAGGGTTGTTACCAAAGTCTTTGGGATGTCTCTTGTTTATCAATAATTAGATCTAAATGAATGTATTACAATTTTACTAAAAATTACAAGATTCTTAGATCAAATAGAAAGTTACACTTTAAGGTTAAATTCAAGTATCGCTCATTAACAAAAACTACGCATTCAAAAATATTTCGAGAGCACAAGTCACACTAACCTTTAACTTTTCAATCTGAAAAGTGCAAATGAATACAATATGAACTCTCGTTAAATGATATATTAAAAATAGCGACAAAAAGCTAAAAATATTTTTTATTTTTCGCTCGAGTTTCATGGCGCAAAATTGTGTGGAACTCCAGTGGTACTTAATTTTCTGGTAATTAATACATATATTTATCATTCCATATATTAAATGTTGGAATTAATTCATAGCGTTTTTTAATGAAAGAATGTTATTTATTTCACATGAGCACTAAAAAATACATTAATGAAAGTACTTCCCATCACTTTCTACTACTTTGGACAATCTTTCAGGGAGTGAATAAATATCGCGTCGGAAGAACTATTCGTCTTTAGATGTAATCCAGGAATTGAACCATTTTGTACAATCTTCGTAAGATGTGAACTTCTGCTTACACAAATTATGAGCTAATAATCAAAACAAGTGGTATTTGCTAGGTGCAATATCAGGAAAATACGGCGGGTGATGGCGGATAATGTCCAAATTTTTAAGACGTTTTCGTATTGTAGAGAAGTCAACTACTAATGACGCAGATAATTAATACATTCATACATCATACGTCCACTAAAATATGAGAAGCTTCAGCTGCACTTTTGTTCATCAACATCAACTCCACGCAAAAACACTTTATCTGGCACAAATTTTGACATATTCAATGAATTATACAGTGTTGTTATTTATGATTTCAATAAAGGTTATGTGCGGCAAATGACGTCCTATGATAGATGCTTTCAATGTATACAGAACTATAGGTATCGACGAAATAGTGTATTGCTTGTGCAATTTCTTGTAAAACGCTACGAATCAACTCCAGCACCTAATAAAAAATACTTGATGTGATAAACTTACCAGGATAGAAGTCGTGAGATTTGGACATCTTGACTCTCGCCCCAGTCTCTTTCTGGAGTTGCGCAATAGTCTCTCCCCCCTTGCCGATGATGGCGCCGGCCACCATGGACGGCACCAGCACCTTGAAGTGGTACGTCGGCTCCACGGCTGCAAACCAAACATTATTTACACTGTGCAAATCATGAGGAAATATTGCGTCTTGAAACTTGTGCAACGAGGAAATTGTTTTAAATATAGCTATTAAGTTTAATAACAATTACATTTCAACTTGCACTATTTAGAAATTTCCAAATTTCAAGACACAAAATTTCATGTTAATTGGAATAGTTTTATGAGATAGAAATGTTTGAATAGGGTCCTCCGGCCCAGATGTTACAGCGGAGTAGAGCAGAAGCGAATTATACAGAACGACTCATACTCGAGCATTGATACGTAAGACTCGACGGTCTGTGTAGAGTGCATATGTATGTATAGTAAGTAACCACGCCGGTGCTGATGTCAGTCGGTGCAATCATGAATAATGACGATAGAACAAATAGAATCAGCAGTTAGTTGCAGTTGATAGTTTTTCCTCGTGTTAATGTAAATATGCACTTTTTTACATTTTATAGCAATATTATCTATGTCTAAGCCTAAACATATAAACAAGATCTAAAACAAAACGAACGGTGATCTATACAGTTAAGTTATTTCGTGAGTATTATTGAAGGCTACAATACAATACGGCGAAGTCGTTTACATAAATTATCATCATGCATAATTATATTTAGAAGTAGAATAGAATACGTCGACAAACGCAGAATATGCAGAAGATTAATGCTTTACAGACACTAGCTAACTCAAAACTAACAAGAACACAACAAGTAGATGATATATTATTAAAATTAAAATGCATTATTAATATTGTATTTCTTAGCGAAGAAGAAAGAGCTTGGGCACTGCAAAATGAAAGATTAAAATTACCCGTCACATGATACGAATGAATTCCCTATATTATGTGAGGTGTAGAAGCTAACAGCAATCGAGATAACAACCCTAATAAATTATGTGACACATATATAAATGTTGATTTATAAAAAATATATAAAGAAACGACGACGTATTGAAATAAAAAAATATCAAGAGACTAAACAAATAAGCCAAACAAAAAAAATTCAAATAAAAACTGTAATTTTTGATATTTGAGCTAAAATTAAAGTTCATGTCTATCGCAGTCCATACTAATATTATAAATCTGAAGAGTATGTTTGTTAGTTTAGCCGCCTTTATCGGGAACCACTGGATCGAATTGGAGAAGCAGAATGAGAAGAATTATAATGGAAGGTTATAGTCTACATTACATTTATAAATAATAATATAAATTGAAGTTTTTGTCTCACATTTTATTGTACTCGCCTATAAAATATATTATATCAGCTCAATGAGCGAATCGCTTCACGCAATGTTTATTTTACAATCAACATTAACTATCCAGATAGTGAATTGGTGTAATAGTAAAGTAAATCTCTGTTACAAACAAATAATTATAAGCAGACTTTTTTGAATACTCTGCGTTACGATAACATAGTATTAATGTGAGAGAAAAGACGTGTAACTTATATAACTCTGTCAAGTAATGTCATTGGAAGTGTTTTAACTTTATGTTCAAAAACTCTAACACTACTTTTTCACGTGTTACAGATTTAATACTTTTTTCAAAAGTACATTAAGGGCAAGTATGACAGCCGTGTTTTCCCTCACGCATATTTTTATAGCTATCACAAACTCCATCATACCTTATTTATTTATTCTTTAACTGAATTTAAATCATCAATTTTAAGTCTGAATATTTCAATTTTAATTCTATGATATAAAAGAAATCAAGGTTATTCCGTCAAGTAATGTCATTGGAAGTTTTTTAATGTAATATTCAATTATCAATACTAAAAAAAATCTTCAACTATTATGTTCATCAAACATTTTTTGATGAACATAATAATTTATCATGCACTCTTCAAAAAAATTATTGAATGAACCACACAATTTTTTGTAGCATCAAATACAGGATAGGTCCACTGTACTTGCCCGGGCCGTCTTGGTCATATTGATTGATTATTGTAACTGACTAATGTGATCAAAGTATAATGCAGAGAGCCCTATATGATTTTGAATGAAAATTAGCTTATTAAATCGTTATGCGTAAAACTATCTTATGTTAAATGTTTGTACTCACTAAACAGATCGGTAGTATGATGATAATAAATAATAAAACGGAAGCCAGGGCTTGTTGAAAAATGACCAAATATGGTTTTCGAAATCCAGAACGAAATTTTTATATAAACACTACCTGTTAAAGCTATCTTATACAAGTAAGGAATATTTAAATAGCTGAAATGGAGGAAAAATGAGTATGCCCAGTACTTAAATAACATTACATATTTTGGTTCATAAATGTTTATCAGACTACAAGGTCAGCTGTATTTGGATGTACTTTTTAATTTTTCATGTTGAAGAACCTTAATGATTATTCAGCTTATCAAACCACTTTGAACATGACGGAGACGGCCCGGGCAAGTACAGTGGACCTATCCTGTATTTGATGCTACAAAAAATTGTGTGGTTCATTCAATAATTTTTTTGAAGAGTGCATGATAAATTATTATGTTCATCAAAAAATGTTTGATGAACATAATAGTTGAAGAATTTTTTTAGTATTGATAATTGAATATTACATTAAAAAACTTCCAATGACATTACTTGACGGAATAACCTTGATTTCTTTTATATCATAGAATTAAAATTGAAATATTCAGACTTAAAATTGATGATTTAAATTCAGTTGAAGAATAAATAAATAAGGTATGATGGAGTTTGTGATAGCTATAAAAATATGCGTGAGGGAAAACACGGCTGTCATACTTGCCCTTAATGTACTTTTGAAAAAAGTATTAAATCTGTAACACGTGAAAAAGTAGTGTTAGAGTTTTTGAACATAAAGTTAAAACACTTCCAATGACATTACTTGACAGAGTTACCTTGATTTCATTTATATCATAGAATTAAAATTATAAAATTAAATTTTAAACTCAATTTGAGGCACAGAATAAACGGCGATTGAATTTCAGTTTTAGAATAAATAAGGTATAATTGATATTGTGATAGCTATAATTATGTGTGAGGGAAAACTCGGCTGTCATACTTGCCTTTAATGTACTTTTAAAAAAAGTATAATATTAAAACTGTATTTATTGTATACGTTCTAGGAACAAAACTAGGAACAAAATGTATACGTTGTTCGATGATCTAGGCCAGGGGTCGGCAAACTGCGGCTCGCGAGCCACATGCGACTCTTTGGATGTGAAACTGCGGCTCTTAGTTTCATATGCAAATATTATTTATTTTATAAAAAAAAAACATTTAAAAATCGTTATACTTATGTTTTTATATCTTCGTTTTTATATAACACTACCTATATATGAAGAAATATATTTATTTTTTCTTATGAATAAATAGATTAATTTTTTTGTGGGCAAGAGAAAATTTTGTGGCTCTTTAAAGCTCTTGGCTCTTTTCTAAATTGTAATTTTTGGCTCTCCCGGCTCAAAAGATTGCCGACCCCTGATCTAGGCCAAGATTTTTGTTCTACAATTTCATTTTTTACGAAAATCCATTTTTTTTTCGCGATTCTTAACACATTTCTTTCTCTTTCAAACTTGTTACTCTGGACAAAGTAACATAAGTCTGACCATCTTCGAAAATTTCGTTTCCTGCATCAATAATAGTATTTTCTTTTCCTTTCGTAACGAGTCGTTTGTATTCTGAATTACATGCACGACGTTTTTCTCGAGAAATTAATACGAACAAAAATTATATTTCATATGAAATATTAATTATTTTATCGGTGGCAATTGAATCTTTAGGTCAGGGCTTCTTAAACTTTTGTCATTCACGACCCCATTTATGATTGCGAGTTTCTTAACGACCCCCCATACAAATATAAAAGAAAAATAAATTAATATTTTTTGATGATTTATTTATTAGGTAACAATATACGTATACATATGAAAATATATAGTTTTAGAATTCGTTTTGAAACATACAAAAATCTAAAATTAAAAATTGCACAAAAAATTATAAAATTTTATTTATTATAGTTTCAAAAATAAAAATGGATTTTGAACGTCTTAATTCGCTCGAATATATTCAAGTAGTTGCGTGGTAAGTATTATTGTGGCGGTCCGAGTGGGAAGTCAGCGGCGCGCGGTTTATTCAACATGTATGATACCGACAAACGCACTAACAATGTATAGCCATCAATAGTTTACTGCTGTCGGTGGAGATAACTCAAAACCTTTAAAAACGCTACAAGTCCACTGTATTCCACCAACTCTAGTGATGTTATATTTGACATTAAAATCTCTCGCGACCCCAGAATTTTGCTACGCCCCTTTTGGGGTCGCGACCCATACTTTAAGAAACCCTGCTTTAGGTTATATGGTTATTTTTTGTTTATATTCACTTTTTTTTATATGTAGAGCTGCATTTTTAAATCTTTTGTTTCTTTAGTATTAACTTACTATGCACGGTCTCACTTTAAGTCACGTACGGTTCTCAATGAACTATATCCTTCGTAGTGTCAGTTCTCTCCGTTTTCGTAGTGACAGGACTCTTTGTTTTAGTAGTGTCATTTCTCTCCGTATTCTTAGTGTTACTTCTCTCCGTTTTTTGTAGCGACAATACTCCGTTTTCGTCGTGTCACTTCTCTCACTCTCGTTTCCTTAGTAGCAAGTCACTTATCTCCGTTTTCGTTGTATCACGACACTCCGTTTTCGTATTGACAAGACTCGCCTTTTCGTAGTGTCACGATATTCCGTTTTCGTAGTGACAAGACTCGCCGTTTTCGTAGTGTCACGACATTCCGTTTTCGCAGTGTTGATGCGTTGATCTAAATGATCAAGTCCCCGCATTGCGTGAATGTATTTCCTGACCACTTCGGGGCGTTCAAGACACCAGACACCATACTCAAGACACCAGACATCAGACACCAGACACCAGACTCAAGATACCGGAAACCAGACACCGGACTCAAGACTCGAGACACCAGACACCAGACACCAGACAAGACTCTCCGTTTTCGTCGTAGTGTATAAAGTACACCAGAGGTCTCGCTGGCATAAAACGTCATATAATAATATTAAACAAATTGCCGTCACCGTCCACCGCACGCCGTACTACAATCCCGTACATCAAAAACAATATATTGGTTATATAACATACATACAACATACTAATACTAATATTTTAATCGGTTTCGCCCAAATTTGTCGTCAGAACAACATGTCCGGTTGTTTGAGAATGTCAACCTAAAGTTTAGATTGGACATCGGATGACCTTTTTGAATCTGGTTTCATTTCGTTTTGATATTAATAACTATTACAACTTATTTATAATGTTAGCATCACTGTAGGGAGATTTGTAAAAAAATTGCGCCTGCTCAAAAATAATAGCCAAGAATTATCGTCTCGCAAGAGAGAATATTATTTATTAAATATATTTGTATTATAATAACTTTATTACGAGGTACTGCTTTCACTTGAAAAGTAATGTCTTTTAGTCTTTGATTTAACAATGGCGAATAATGTTCATTATTCAACAATTTTTTCATCCAAAAAAGTATGAGGTCTACGTGAGTGTCAAGGAGTCTGGAAGAGTTTGTCATAATCATATTTCTGTGATTTTCAAATAAATCGTAATTACTGGGATCCATAATGATTTATTAATTTAACAATATATTTATTTTTGAATCTTCTTTTTTTATAAACATATATGTATTAATATATATAATAAATATATAATATATAATATAATAAATATATATGTATTTTTCTTATTATTATTTTAAAAACAATAGTTATTTTTAAATCCGAAATATATTAGTTATTACAATATTCGTTTGAAGTTGTTTTTTTTATATATGTATTAATTATGAGCTTATCGAGTATATTTTAAATATATCGACACTCGCAGTCAATCGATGCCGTGCTCAAACACAACTGATTGAAAGAAAGAGCACGCGCTATCGTCTTTACGAGGTGTAAAAGAGATGCGAAATGACAAACGGCTATCTTATCCGTGATAACTTTATCACGTGACAACTTTCACTATCAAAATAGCACTTTATTACTGAGGATTAAGGGCGTTTTTCTATTGCGTATTTACAACCTGACGTTGGCCGTGATAATTTTCTTGTAGAACACTAAACGAAATCGAATAGTTAACTTTTTTTTTCATTTGGCTATTATTAAACAATTACAGCATATTTTCAAACATGTGAATATACTTTTGTGGCGCATTTTTTCCCAGGAATCGAATGCGCTTGTCCGATTTATTCTATCATTAATAGTTTTTAAATGGGGGCAGAAAATAGTTTTCGCGCCACTCCAAAAACCCGACTTTAAAGTATATAAGGAGTACGCTATCGCGCTCCGTCTGCCATACTTGCCAGACGGAGCGCGATACCGCGCTCCTTGATGAATCTGCGATATTTTTTTAGTTTCAGGCGGGGAAACCTCACTTTCTTCCTTCCTCATATAAAGAAATCGAAACAAAACAAACAAGTTACGTTACATATAAATAATAGCGACGTTGAATGGAGTGATCCGTCAGAACGAAGTCAAACAGATGCTGTTGACCAGTCGGAAGAGAAGGAGACAAAGGCAAACATAGATGCATGCACGGTACAATTGACTCGCATCCCACGGCCGCATCTCATTTGGCCTCATTTCAAACGGAGCGTGTCCTACACCTGCCAGTCGAGTCAACACTCGACAGGGCTTCCGATGTTCGATCACTATTATATAAAATACTGCATTTTCTGCTTAAATTCAAACTTTTCTACGTATTTCGTGCCAGATAAAAAGTAGTTTCCAAGTTTCTGTCATATCTTATAGATCTTATGTTAGATTTATGTTGGAATAGTTTCGTTGTATTTTATATATATAGTAAAATACTGTAATATTAATGTTCTACGTTGTTTTTCAATTTGAGCAATATCGCTCAATGTGAGACGTCTGACCATAAGTGCAATCGTTGTAGGTTCGATTCCCATTCTCATTATATTAACATGATATCTGTGTACTAATAGACAAAGCACGGCAACTACAATACAAACAACTTTGTAATTATATGACTATACATACAATAACTATAACCTTGCTCTCTGATACAAATCAAATGGAAACATCATCTTCGTTTAGTTGATGTTAACATACATATTTTTTTATATTTAATAAAAATTACGCCATTGTCACGTAAATGGGCAATACCTATATTCAACAAAACGTGTTTTTCTCGCATTCCATGGAATTTTACATAGAGTAGAGAGACACTCACTCTATACTCAAAATACTCGTATTCAAATACAGTAAAATATCAATGGATTTCTTTGTATAGGTCACAAAAAGTTTACAATATGTTCTTACTTCTTCTGGAACTGGAACCTTTCGCGTACCTGCGCCACGACTGTGCATGTATTGTCAGAGAAGTAGATACTCATTAAAATCTATTAAACAGTTTATTTAAATGGTACAGTTTAGAGTTTCATAACATACAGCAATAGATATAGAAGTTAGCAATAGTTAGTTAGGAGTACGGAAAATGACGCATTATACATCCGATGCACAACTGCGTCGCACATCGTTGTATGATGTAATGTGTGAACTAAAGTCCATTTTTTTTATTTGATCCTCATATATATATATATATACGCCAGCCAAAGGTCCCCTTTTTGGTTGAGCGCTAAGGCCCGTATTCATAAGCCGCTCTCAAATGTGAGATCGATCTCAGACTTGAGAGCGATTTATAAATGCGGGACTAAGTTCCCTCCGCTAGTGAAGCTGGCATCCATAGTTGTAGTATCAAACTTTAAGCATGTAATTAATATTTGTAATACATTTTTATTTGCTGTAATTAAATAAAACAATAACATATCCAACCAACAACAAACCTCTCATTTAACTCTAACTTTTTATATATTATATATATATATATATATATATATATATATATATATATATATATATATATATATAGTTGTATATATTATATGTATATAGTATAGTTGTATATTATATACTTAAAATGTTAAAACAACAACAACCTTGGAAACATTAAATCACAACCGACTCAAGACAGAATATTTCTTATATAATTTAACCTACATTTTAGAGCGCATTAGTTTGACGCAGTCGTGTAGTGTATGACCGTGTTCACGATAGTTAAGAATTCTGAATTTTTGTATGAATATTAATATTATATAAAAACAGTTAAGAAACCATTGACGGTAGTTTGATATAATAATTATGTCAACTGACAGACTGATGCCCCCCATTTTTGCGTTAAATCTACCAAATAATAATGATGTACAAAAACCGACCGGGCACGCTGCATTACCAAGTAATGACGTAACGCATCAAAGTCCCGCTCAAAGTCAAGTGCGAGAATACCTTTCATCGTTCGAGGACCCTCTGGACAATGGCGCGAGAATGTCTTGCCTATGAAGTGTGAAGATTCTTTTGTTGGCTGACCTCGTAGAAATTTACATTGTACAATATGCATACTCAAGTAAACGGCGTATGTCATGTACATACGCCGTACATACACTGAGGCTAATTGACCTGATTTTCTAACATATTTGTGACATGTTTTAAATGATCTACGATTTTGTTGAAGAGCTTATTTGGATAAAATCCATTAGTCTATACAAATAGACATGACATCCCACTGAAAGTGGAGAACGGAGTGTCTAACATTTCCTGCTTTTTCGCTAAAAGGGGAAAATAAAAGATATAAATTAAATAATAATAAGTATAAAAGTCTACGAGCAGAACAATTAAGTAACTAAGTCATCACGAACTTATGAATAAAATGACTAACCACAATTATTCCAGATTTATTATGCGGTAAATGTATTCCACTCATATTGTGCTACTAATCGACGTTGTGTATACAAACTTAATATAATTTATAACATATTAAAAGATATCGAGGTCGTCGTGGCGCGTTTGACTATAAACGGGAGATTGTAGGTTCGATTCTCACTAATTAGTAAAGGGAAATAGAATTTCTTAATCAAACATCCTATCCTTGCCTAGCCTACTATAGGCCGGATACAGCGTTGTTTTTTTTTTTAAATGCCTGCCAATACCTAAGCACACTTTATGGTTAGAAAAGTCAAAAATGCACTCTAATCTTCAATTTGATCTCAATTTGTAAAGAAAATATATTTATATTTGTATAATAATAAATAAAAAATATAGGTACAAGAGAGAGCTCCCTGACATACTACTATGACCTGTGAAGTTACTTTTAAGACACCCCGATCTCATTAAGAGGTGTTGAGTGACGGAACCTCACCTGCTGTACTCGTATTTTGTTAATTTCTGATAATAAATATATATCATAAAATTCGTCCGACTTCATCTTTAAATTATAGTTATCTACATCCGATAAATTTATATTATAAACTTCAGAGTGAAAAAACTTAGCTATAAAGTGGAGGCGTGAAAAAAAATTATTTAATAGCAATAAATAAGAAGTTAATTGGTAACAGAGATAAAGTGTTCAGTAGTTGCCTAAAGCCTGGCAGTTTCATTTCTGTTTGATTTACAGCGTTCTACGCTCCGTTATCTCTGACTACCCCGCTAGGGATAAACCGTGAAGTTAAGTTTAATTATTAATTACTGTGGAATCGCTAAAAACTAAATAACTATTTCTAGTATATTCTAGGAAATATAATAATTTTTCTTCTCACTCAACACGGAAAGGCGTGAAACAGCGTGAAACTGATTTTAATTCTTTTTTTATACATAATCGATTTATGCGTACCGCGTGTTCTACGCGTAGTGCGACAAACTGACGCCCACGGTAAGATGCTCTACATCCAATTTTTCTGTACAACTGCTAAAAATAAGTGAATTATTTTTATTCGGCGAATGCTTGCCAAACCGATAAAAAGCGAAAACACATTAACCGGTCGTTGGCGTCTAGATTAACGTTATCTCTCAGTGAGTCGATCTTGCCGTGTTCGTTTTTTTATATGTATAATATCTTTATTAAATATATAAAATTAGGAGCAGTCAGCGTCTAAGACAAACAGCGGCGTTAAGTTCAACCATTCAACACGCAATGTTTCATAAATGGACAACGGAGTGTTTTAACACTAGGCCTACCCCTTTGTGAGGAATATAGTGTGACGTCATGTTTTTCTTATTAAAAAAAAAACAAATATGCATAATTTATCCGGCAAGAGAGATGCTGCATATAGTCGTAAATTATAATACAAATTCCATGTAACGTTGTAGTATCGATTTGACATTTTCTCATAAATATAAATAAGCTTATAACGAGAGGCCGAGCAGCAGATGTGATTGTAGCCGCATAAATCCTTGCATGACATTTTATTTATAAAATGAAAACTTATACAATATCAATCAGGTCACAGATTCCAATATTTCAAATTTAGCCGGGAAATACTTTCCAATTCATATACCACTTATGTGATTCTACAAACTAATATGAAATAAAAATGTCTGTCGGTATTTGTGACTGAAGTTACGAAGCTCAAAACCCGACAGTACTCCCTAACTGCGGTACGTTCTAGTGCCTAGCAATTAATTTTCGAGACAAGACATCCAAATAGAGCTAAAATAGATTACCTAGATTAATTTATCTTTGCACAGATCCATCCGGTCTAGACTTATCAAGAATAGGTTAGTGCGACGCTAGTTATTCTTTATTTATGTATCCTACTTGCTAGTAATAATATAAATGTGTAAGTTTGTGGGGTGGACGCTTGATTCACTTTTACCTAAAAACTACTAAACTGATTTAGATGAAACTTTACACGTAGAACAAAACCTATGAATAAATTAGCTATAGATAATATAACTATCAGTTTAAGCAGGCGCAGTCGCAGGTGGTATTAAATTAAACAAGTTTAATATTTTCAGTATTATTTTCACATTAAAATAGTGGTTAACGCAACATAACGAGAAAGAGGTACGTAAGTATTAAGTACATCAGCTACATTTGATACGCTCCAATACATTATACTATAGAAGTAACCGTTTTACGGATTTCACGCGTCTCGCGTTGGATAATAGATTGCCAATAATAATTTAGCGACGAAGTTTTCATATATTATTTAGAATGGAAAATGTTGAGACTGGAGATCTACTTTCAATAGCTACGTGAAGGTCGAATGTGTGATCGGACGCGATAACTGCGAATTTAACAAGAAGAAAGGAAAGAAGAACCTATCTTTTCTGTGTAACGTAGGAGCTTCTATTTATAGTAGGGTACGTAGTGTTAAGACATTCCCCTCTATGCTGTCTGCCCGAATTTCTCATAAAGTACAAATAACAGAAAGATATTTAACATTTCATAATACATTTTTAGTTAATGTACCGAAAAGAATCTACTTAAACGAGTTTTTTTTTTCTACAATTTCATTCAAAATGATGTATTCGGTACAAACTTCAATTATCATAACCCAAACATTTATAGTGTGTCTAACGACCATTGTATTGGCAAAACCGTCATGCACGAGCGGTAACAGTTTCACATTATAACCTGAACATTTCCTATATATAATATAATAGTAAATAAAATATGAATTAAATTATTATTTATTCAAATTTCTACCCACATTCCTCGACTCACGAGAAATATTATTAGGGAAAACCAATTATTTAAAGAACTGTTGTCATTTTTCCCAAATTATCGTGGCGCAGTTAAAATCTGCCTAAATACAGTCGTATGTCCGATTCTCCTTATAATTTCGTAAACGATGTATACAAAAATGTCTGAAAAAAAAATGAGCAAATACTTTAGAACGGTATACTTAGTACTTTTTCTCTTATTAATCAATAGAATAGCCAATATTTCCTTCAAATGAAACACAAAAATAAAGTTTATTTAATATACAATTAAATAATTTTATTAAACCCATTCGATTTACGTGGTGCTCATTCATCACCACAACAGACAACTGGTGTTATCGTGTTATCCGCAGACCTGGCCAATACTCCTGGCCCGGTCATGGCCGCCATGAATATATTATAACATATAATCGATACTGTGATACTATTTATGTATATAATAGATGACCTATTATTTTTTTATTGTTCTCATCATAATAGTTAAAAAAGATTTTGTTTTATATTAACAAAAAAAGCTATAAAAACAATGAAAATATTTGAATTTCAATCATTTATATATTAATTGTTATTCTTATTAATAATGTACATTTAGTTTGAAAAATTTAGTAACGTACACTCTTTTGTAATTTAATTTCTATGTATTAATAAACATATCTATTAGGCCGTCGTAGGTTCGATTCCCCACTCTGGTCATAAGAAAAGGACGCGGCGTTGAATTCTGCCACCCAATACGCAATGTCTCTATAGTTGACAGCTAACGTCCGAAAATGGGTTCCATCTTTGGTTAAACTCAACGTGGTAAAGCTCAACGACGCACTTTGCCATTATAAATACATATAACTTCCTTGAGTGGAAATCAAACCCTCAACCTGTCGCGTTTACAGTCGCGCGCTTGTGCCCTTGCGCCACGACTGGCCTCACATTACATTTGATATATACATTTTTTTCATATTCGCAATAAAAAGAAAATAAAAACATAATACAAACATTATACAAATACACATTTTTACCAAAACCGTTTCGGCAAAAGGATACATTTTTAGGCTTCAACAGTAAACCTTTTATTTCAATGCTTCAGTTTTGTGCCTCAAAATACTGTAGATATATTGTCCAGTTACCTGTCGCTGCTATCGTATTGTTTTTCCATACATTTTCATATACAGAGGCATTTTTACACGTGAATTTTTATATTCGGGTATGAATAAGAAGAAAACAGTTAATATAGTTGACACTTTTGTAAAGTTTAAAAACCGTTTCTGTCGACGACAACGCCACCGAGAAAGTTTCATAAGTACATATACGTCGACGACACGTGCCGTTGAAAAATCACCTGCCCTCATATCAGTTTTGAATCTTTTGGCTAGCAGTGTCAAAAAAATTAAGTTTCTTAAGTTTTTACTTAATATTTGGCACAGATCGTTCATACTATACTAGAGGCTGTCGTTACCTAGCAGCACATACTGTAAGCACGACGGTGCGATTTTTATTTAATTGTTCTGGTAAGACAGACCACGGAGTTAAGTTCCGCCATTCAATACGCAAAGACTGTGCCGCTGCGAAACAACGGCCTCAAATACTAATCTCGTAGCACATAAGTACTAAAATATAAATACATTTGCATCAATCGAGGTTGAACCCACGACCTATCAAACAACCCACCAAATACCGTCGAGCCTTACACAAGTCTACAAAGCATTGCGCTTGCGACGTACTCTTAGGTAAGTCACAATCGATCGAGCCCGCAGGTTACCGCAGTGCAGGCTTGGCACAACCACCCACCCACGCCACACTTTATTAAATGACCATTACTAGTTTAATATGATAGAAACGTTTTATCTTATCTCTTGTTACTGGAGCTAACGTAGCTAAAATTAAATTGTTAAACGTATTACTATTGCCTACAATCAGAAATATATATATATTAGTTGTAAATTAAAAAGGACGTCGACGTGGCACACGAGTCACACGACTCGTGGCGTTGAGTTGAGGCCTGAAAGTGGAGAACGGAGTCTAAACATTATGTTTCCTCTGCCACCTTTAAGCGGGGGTGAGCGTGAAGATGCAATTTAAACACTATGTTTAGTGACCATAATAATATAGTAACAGACGCTTAGACAGTAAAGTTTGTGGGATTTTGATTTCATTCATCAGATTTTAGTGTATCGTTCTTTTCTTTCTCTCTTCTATCAATGTATAGTATTAGTACTATTTTCTGAGTGTGTTTCAATATTGCTCATATAAGAAACACTCTACTATAAATACTTGAGTTATTGATTGAAAAAAAAAAAAAAAACAAAATTTCAAAAATATATTCGCGCATTCCTACACAACCGTGGACTTAGATAAATAAAACTTTTCAAACTAAAATTATTCACATAACATGACAAAATCCCAACTTTACTAAAAGTTAGGTACATTTATAATGTCAGTGTGCATGTGACAGGCTGTTCAACAAGAACACGTGAACTTTGTGTATGAGGAAAACTTACTTCATTTAACGAGTCGACTACAGACTACTAATAATTATATATATACGAGTATATAGAGGTGTTGATGTCTGGTTTTCTTTGAATCGATATGCAAATCTTGTTCTCATGCGGTTCTTAGGCTCGAGTTAGGGCTTATTGCTAAGTTATCGCTTAGGTTTATTCTATATTAAATATTGACATAATTGGCTCCATGGTTCAAAGTACGGAGTTCGAAAACTGAATAACGTTAGGATTTTATTTATTTATACTTCAATAATTGTCACGCTCCCCTAATCTCAAAAAACCTCCAAATTACATACGAATCTCGGTTATATGTTTGCAATTATTTCAAGAGTCGTTCATTGTTTAGAATCCCTATTAATGCCAAATTAAAAGAAAAATCTGTTATTACTTATTAAAGATTATAAATTTTATACGTGTGTATTTGTTCTTCTCTACTTTCATGTTGTATCCTGCACATAACAGGGTAGGCAAAGTGAACTTGGGAACCTAGTGGTAAGACAATCCGTTACTATCAAGACACTTCCGTTCTCCAGATTCCCCCGAATTCTGGAAGTATAGCGTGTTGAATAGTGGAACTATACGTGAATTGCCTTGTTTCCAATCCAAGGAAATGAAAATATTAAATATTTCAATTCCTCGAGTGGGAATCGTACCCACAACCTGTCGCGTTAACAGTCATACGCTTGTGCGCCACGACTGGCCTCAGTCATGTACCTACTTACTAAACATAAATGGCTACTTTAAATACATTCGGTATAAATAATTCATATACACAACAGACAAACAAACTAGGAACAAGGCATATTTATTAATATAACCAATAGCCTATAAATAAAAAATCTATTTTCATATTTTATAAAAACACATTTCAAATGCTAAAAATACCAAGTTTTATACAAAAATTTGCGAGCACGTATCGCTTTGTAACGGGGGTGTCGCAATGCGCCCGACGGTACGGCCTCACCCCCTTTCGTGCGCCCCCTCCCCCCTTGTGCTGACCGCTCACGCTTGATCGATGTAAGCCAGATAAGATATGACTATTAATATTATCGATGTTGAAACCATTTTAATTTCACGTTAAAATGAGGAAAGACATGTACTATAATTTTTATTAATATTACCTGTAAAATTTCGGAATTAGCGCTAGAGAGTCGGAAAATAATTTACATATTTCCTCGTTTGTCAATTCATAGACCCATTTTTTTTTATAATCAGATGCTGTGCCAACACGCCATGACGATCTTTACCATCATTACAAAGTGAGAAAACTGCAACAATATTTATCTCGAGCCTTATTGGCAAAAATTTATTAAGCATAGCGAAAATAGACGCTACGCAAATAATTTTCCAGTTTCGGGATAAATTATTATATCTATATACGAGATTCGTATGTAATGAAAACATTTAAACATTTTATATATGTTTAAATATTTCAGAGCTCGCATATAATTTCCCATTTTAAAATTTTCCATCTGTATCAAAGAGAAATGTCAACATAAAACGACATCTTTAGTTCACGTTTTAAAGGGCTTTTTGAATAAAAAATCCTTTTATCTACAGCCTACTTGATGCTTGACGATTACAAAGACAAAGTCAAGGACAGCATCACAGCATCTACTGTGAAATAAACCAACAGATGTGTACATATTTTTTCCTGCGAATTTTTGGAGACATTACGTGTTAAGTGGTGAAATTCAACGCCGCAGTTTTGGTTATATATAAAAGCAAGAAAACGAAATTAACTCATCCCCGAGTGGGAACCCGGTCTCGATTGAGTTTATCACTTATCAAATTCGATTTATGTTTAGTAAGTAGGTAGTGACCATCGTGGCGCAGTGGCACAACGGTGTAGCCATGTAGCCAGGTGAAATATTTCTTTACGTTTATATTTCCATATTTCTTCGCTCTGGTGTCGAGGCAAAGCGCGGCGTCGAGTTCTGCCACTCAACACGCAATGCCTCCAGAATTCGGCAGAAAGTGGAGAACGTAGTGTCTTAACACAAGATTCCCTCTGCCTACCCTGCTGCATGCGGGATACATCGTGAAGCTATAAACATATAATTATAAAAAGTACAAAACAAACAAACAACTCGCTACGCTAGTATGTACTATTAAATTAAAATGGTATCAAGTTCATATAAACGCGGTTAGATGAAAGGGAAAGCACAGCTTGTAAAGCGGTCGACCACGCGTTTACTCGAGCACGTGCTAAAAACAGGAAAATGTTAGCTCTGTATTCGGTATTACATGTTTTTGTACACCAAAAAAGTGACTGCTGGTCAAATATGTCATTTCTTGTAACAGTTGAAGGTGACACTTGAGTGTGTTGTAATAATAAATATTAATAACTAGGGCACGCAAGCGGGGCCGGGAGTTGCTTACTGGTTAACGTCTCACACACGACTGACGTAAAAGCACGTGCGACACCTCTGAGGTAAAGTAGTAGTAGTATGGGCGCGCGTGCTAAGAAAATCAAATGTCTCATAGACTTTGTATGGGAAAGTTTTTATTTATTTATTCGAAATTCGATTCCAATCCAGAATAAATTTTCCTCATTCTATTTAATAAATTTTCGCAAATTGAAGGAGAATTAGAGTAACAAAGATTTTCGATGAAGAGTAGATTAATCAAGAAGTTGCATAGTAAAGAGCTCAGCTCAATGATGCCTGCTGTATGCGGTATACAGCGTGACGCTGAAGAAAAACAACTAGATATCAGAATTTGTCATGTTTTATTTGAGCTACAATAACATTAATTTCTTTGCTAAAACGTAATACTACGTAAACTTTGCAAATAATAAGCAATGTCAATAAAAAAACACTTATGCCAATATAATTTCATAATTTTCCATCCTCAAACAAACTTGAGTTTCGTGAAAACTTTTAGAAAATATATTCAACCTTAGCGTTGACGATAAGAAATGAGCGTAAACTCCTGACAAATAGCGGTTCCCGAGATAAAGCGATACGTAAATCTAAACAATTCATCAGCGCCTCACGAAAATATATCAAACTCAAGAAGTCGGCACCGTCTAAAGTTTGACGAGAGAATATTCCACAAAGGGCTCCTTCCTTTTTAAACTAATTGAAGCAGGCCAAACAAAGCAAGTAAACGTTGCTATTCCAGAGTTCGGCATGGAAAAAGTACCTAAAAACTTTAAATAGAACAAAAGAAGACGTTACACGGTTTCGTTTTCTTAAATGATTAAAAACGTCGCAGACCGTCCGTCGACTACAGTTGATGCTTTTCAATAGAATGGCTATTTCATCTTGAATTTTTAAATTCCGACCCAGAATTCCGCATTTCTTTTGTTAGTCGACACTAAATCATTCCCCTCGGGAGACCATTACGGCATTGCAGCATTATGCTTCAATCATAACCGGGTCATGTGGTATGAAGTCGCTTAACTTCACGTGGCAACAATATAGGTATTTAATATAATGAACACTTTAACATAAATTCATACTCATAACGCGCCCAAACTCCCAACATAACTAGTTTAAACACAAAGCAATTACTGGCATCTGACCTCCGCACCCTTTTGTGAGCCGCAGGCGAAACTCCTTTAAATATTATAATTTAAGCATTAAAACCTTTTTATCTACAGTGACAACATTTTAACACGAAAAAATAACGAGGATGACATATAAATTTTTTCTTTACATTTTAACTCTTTGTTAAAAATAATTTAACTTTATTTCCCTTAAAGATATTCTTATATACGCTTAAATATAAAGTAGAAATTAAAAGAATAGAACAGGGCAAAGTGTTTTATTCACTAACATTTACAAACGAAATCTTTTAAATAAGAAAAATGTAGGTACACATTGAGAATTTAAATTAGCCTCATGTGCATAATCTATTCCGGTATCGGCCGTTCTCTGACCATACCGCGGTCGGGTCATAAAACGGTCCATATTTTTAAATCACGCAATGTACGCCCACATATAACGCAAATCGACCGAAAACGGGTCTCGCATGATTGCTCGCAGGAATGATAACTGCTATCGATGTTGCCAGAAAATACAAGTCACGACTCTACGATGTGCGCCCGAAAAATTCAACCGCATTGCACCAAAAGGCACACTCTAACGAAATAGAAAGTCATTCTAAATAGTGACTAGATATACATAAAGTATGTTTAAAAATCTCTCTCCTTTTATAATTGTGATATACGTTTATAAATACAACTATAACAGAATTGTAAGTCATCGATGTTGAGCAAAATGGAGGGGCACGGTAGGGGCCCCCCTACCGTGTCCCCGAAAAACTCTCGACCGCATTGCAGTAACTTACAAGCTGTTGTATACCGAGTGGATTTAACAAAGAGCAACGTCTTTAACTTGTGTAGGAACAAGGTGGGTAGTTTTACATATATGGGTACATATAATATAAAATAATAAGATAATATGTTCATTACACATAATTGTTGCAAAAACAAGTTTCTCTTAGTATTTATCAAACATCTACGTCTGGTTTATTACAGGTACATTTGTTTTTACAAGTCGACAGTCACGACAACGACATACCTAACAGAAAACGTAAGCGAAATTCAGGTGAAGTTTACACCAAACATTTGGCTGGCAGTTACGAGCGACACCGAAATTCAAGTAAACACGTCCTGTGACGGGTCTAAGTCAACAGAATTTCGAAATAGGTTTCGCGCTAACCACTCAACCACTCATTATAAGGGTTGTTATGCGTGCTCGAAAGTATCATTCCCAACGTAAACTTTAACGGCAGTACATTCGCAACCATTTCTGACTGAATAACTAGAGTTGTGACGCGATGCCTTTAGAAATAAGCATCGAATGAATAATGCAAATACACTCAAGATTTACTTGTATGGTATTGCGAAGACATAAGAGTTTCAAGATCGTAAAATAAACGCCTTACACGACCGGCTTAGAAGCGAGTCTAACGCTCTCGAAGGTAAAGTATAATCCTGTAGAAACTAGCACAATTATGAAGATACCATAAAGATTGGAGGCAGCCAAGAATTTTTGGGGTACTTTGCCAAATATGTCAGCGCCCAGGTACGCTAAGACAATACAAACTTAGTTTAGAATAATATCTATTGAAATAAATATATTGCGCAGGCGTATACAGCCAACAACTATAAAAACGAAAGTACACGATTACTCCCCACCCGCAGTACGGCCGTTGAATTTAAATGAATTTGTATGTTCCTGATCGAATCTTTCAATAGATGTAACTTGAACATTTTTTTATATACTTTTGGTCGAAATGGAATGCGGAATTTAAAACTATTATACGCTTGTCACGTTTTGTACAAACTACATTATAGAATATTTTAGTCGCTCACGTTTAAAGTTTCGCTTGTACATATCCGATGTGTAATTTTACTCAAGAAAGACTTCTCTATTAGACACTTATCTATTGACATCGATCATTATATATAAAATTGTAAAGAATTAGTAACCTCTCTGCTATCTAGCTACCTTAAGAGTAAGGAAGGTTACAGGAAATTCTACATCTACAACTTATAAATCAGATAGAATTATTCATGTTAGGAAAAAAAATAAAGGATAATCTCTATAATAAAATGGTAAAATAAATAAAACGATGAAGATAAACAAGTTTTAATAAAAAAACAATTAATTATTTTCTTAATTAACGTACAAGTAAATTAATTTGAATACAAGAGAGTTTAACAAGAATAAGTATTTTAAAGTTCGGGAATTCAAAATTAAATCAACAGAAGTTTATTCCCCAAGTCTTTGTTACATCACGATTTACTGAAACAAAGAAACTGATAAAAGTATTATTATTGATATATAATCCTTGTATATTTTTCATCGTGGCTAATGGAAATTGTTTTAATAGCCTTTATTAACTGTGTAATATATGATAAATATTAGTACTGAACAGAATATAGCTTAGCTTTAGATAATATATAATTAATGAAAACAAGTCAAAAGTTTCTATTATTAATGTAATTATATTGTCCTACCATAATATTTTGTAATAAAATATAAAAGAATGTAAAAGAAAATAGAATAGCGTGTATGTTTAAGGCCTAAATCTAAAAACTAGTACATCGGGCTCTTCGTCTAATTGGACGGTTTGGAGCGAAAACCTCTTTCTCGTTCAAACAAGTTTTGCTAAAAACATCAGCTTCTTTTCACTGGCTCACTACTTTAGGGTTATGTACAAAATAATCATCAAGAATCTAGTTTCTTTCACGTATCTCGAAAATACCTGTATTATACTTATTTTATTCATTTTTAGCATAAATTTATATATATATATATATACACACATTCAGACAGTCTTTATCAATATTTATTTGAAAGATTTCCAAGTTCTATAACATTCCAAGGTATCACTTAAGTATTAAAATACAAGTAAACAGTGTGAAGAAGTTCAACAAAAACTGTATTTGCCTTCATCTAGGAAGCACTGTAGTCGAGTATTTGCGGATAGAGATATCACAAATTACTTTATAATGTAACGATATCTTGAGATAAGCGACAATCGTGTCAAATAGCGATAAGACCAACGAGTAGAAACAGAAGTTTATCTAACCTTACTTCAACATTAAACGTGGTAAAATATTTTTTTACCAAAATTTGTTAATATTACTTTATTTTTATATTGACTAACTTCGATTTCAATAGTACGTAAATACAATGATTAGTGACAATAAAAAAAAATCATTATCAAGTTTGGAAAAAGAGATAAAGGGAGTTGAGAGAAATATATATTTTATGTTTTTTTTTGCATATCCCTCTTAATTATTTTTTTATTTTTCCTACACATTTTAAGTCGCATTTAGCAGACTAGATAAAGAGAAAGTAGTGTTAAGATACTCTGTTCCAATTAAGATACTTCCCTTCTCCACTTGCCACCAAATTCTGGAGACATTGCGTGTTCAGTAGCGGAACGCCGGAGTCCCGGAAATAACCTATAATAAATTTTTATAATTAAAAGTACGGAGAGATCTACAAATGATGTCATTAGGAACGCTCCATAACCATTGCACTACAGCCTCTTTTACGTTCTAAGAAGTTCTTTCTGCTTAATAGGAGTTGAACGCCAACGCCTTCGCTGACCCATTTAGAACTTTTGTGGTCTGGACTTTGCGTAAATTCTGCTTTAACTTCTTACTAATTTGCTAAGTTGCGCTAACATTTTTTACTTTACATTCTTTGACCACTTTTCGTGTAATCTTAAATAGATATAAAACAGATGTTCGTACAATAATAAATATTTAAATAGCAAGATAACTGATTGTACTCGTATACTGTTCGAACTCTACATATAAAAATTTCTTTACATTAGGTTAGATAAGTAGCACCGTCCAACACACGTGTTCAAAATATGTGAAATAGAAAGAAATTAAGTTAATAACACTAATAACGAGGTTAATTTTATTTTCAATATGGCTACAAATAAAGAGACCAAAACTCTACTCTTCTCTACTGTATGTCATGATAAAATAAACATAGCGAACGTTTACAATATATACACAATGTTATTGTTATTTTTTCATGCTATTGCTCCAGAGAACCCCTTGTTCACCCATTAATAATCTACCAAAAGCCTAGGTCCCTAGGATGATCATTGGAGGAGTGTCCTGAAGCTGACAAGATAAATGGGCCCATTTCCTGGATAAATACGTTGGTTTTAGGTGTAATGTGACAATTTTGTCTGTCAGGTAAGCCTAAATGTACGTTAACAATCGGGTTACCTGCTCATAATATACGTGTTTAAAAATACATTAAAAATAAAGCAACTTGAAGGTAGGCAGAGGAAACCTAGTGTACAGTTCAATTTTCAAGAAATTACATTAAAATAATTCGTCAAAGCATGGCTAGCGTGGAGTTCCGCCGCTCAAAAATTGGGAACAAACGGAGTGTTTTGACAATAGATTTCTTCTGCGTTCCACGTTTCATGCGGAAAAACTACAACGTGAAGCTACAACAATTGTCTTTATTTCATATTTTGTTGTCATCTCTTTAATATCCAAAATTTATCATAAAAATTAATTTCAAACAGTCTTGCTTGAAATAAATTTTTATGATAATATAATATAATTTTATGATAATATAATAATCTTGTATGTAAACGATTTTTACGTTTTACGTTAAATCTATTTAGAGTAGAGATCTCTACACACTTCTGGCTGCACATATATTGTTATAACGCAATCAATGAAAGACACAGAAAAATGAAATTAACTTAAATAATTTAAGCTTATATTGTTATTATCTTAGTTTCACACCGTATCCCGTATGTACTCATAGCACATTTATTCCGCCCTATTATACAACATTGAAAGCGTGCCGAGTTGCGAAGCTCCACGCCGCGTTATGTCTCGTTACCGGTACGAGAAAATGGAAATATTTTATTTTCCCGAGTGGGAAACGAACCCACAAGCATCACTTTTACAAAATAACATCCAAACGTATCGACGCTTACTTGAAATTGATCGCCACATTCTCATAAAGTCTCGAGTTTTATTGAGTCTTGAAAAAGTGTAATTCAGGGAAGATCAAAGGCTAAGCAAATAAACCCTCGTTTCTCGACCGTTTTTTGTCTATCTGTTCATTCTAGAGACGGCGCGGGTCTATTGCCGAGTTCGAAGAAAGTGTTGTAGAATAATCGTGAGTCTATAAGGAATTCGTCGCAGTGACGCAGTGGTATATAATACTGTAAGCGCGACGGTTTTTAGTTCGATTCCCATTGGGGCGAAACAATTATTTTCTCTGGTACAAAGTAGTAGCAGCAGTGCCTGGATACCCGTATCTCAGAAACTACAAAAGCATATTTGATTAAACTTGAACCTGTTTATATACCACAGGTAAAGCAACTATTAAAATGTCAATCTTCTTTATTTCAAAGTCGGTTTAAACCATTACATACAAATTGTACTAACGTGTAATTTATTTTTAGTCTTTACACAGATATTATTACAAGTAATTAAGTGAAAGCGTTTCGTTAACTGCCATCTAATTGGTTGCCGCTTATGACGTGTTATTCATGTACAAACTAATTACGACAGTTTTTATAGTTATAGAATTGTTGAAACATATTATTATTATATATAATCTAATATAGAACCTTGACTTCTTATTCCATGCGAGTTAATTATTATATTTGACCAAAGTTGAAAACTATGTCCTCGGCTGTCGAGTGTAAACCTGCCAACAGCCTAACTAACCAAGTTATCAGGAAAGATTCGAGAGTTTCAGAGAGAGAGAGAGAGAACGGTTTTAGAAACATATGAGTATACGTATATTATCAGAAAGTTTTTACAATTTTGAAAAATAATTCGTATAATCTACTATATTGTATTGGACACTGTATGATAAGAAAACCGATTTAGTAAGTTTACAACCTTAGCCGATGATATACCATTTGGTGTTACAAGGACATATATTTTTAAATATTATGTACAACATGCGCTATCGAAAATTTGGTAACCTTTAAAATAAAGTTAATTTCAGTCATTCACCACCTGAACTAGGCCATATCTGAGATATTAAAAACAATATTTGGATACTCTCACATTCTAATAAGAATCTAGTAAGCTGTTGCGTGTTGTCATATTTTTTGATATGATAGCAAAATATAATTTAACCCCTGCATTTATTACTACGAAATGTTACTATATATATATATATATATATATATATTCAAATTTATAGATTTCATAGTATATTTAAAATAAAAACGGCAAATACGTGGCGTAGCAGTCTGTACCCTAGGTTCCACTCTCTGCTAATATAAAGCAATAAATTAATTATTAATTAATAATAAAAGAACAGTTCAGAAAAGAACGGAAACCACTTAATGAGAGCGTAATAGTAAAAATGTTGATATATTTTTAACGAAAACAGAACCGCATGTGTTATCATAATTAAATCAGCAACCCCTACGAATGGCAACGTATTCAAATGAGATACGAGTAGATATAACTTAAACAATAAAATGCCGCTGGCGAGTCGATAAAATAGTGTCCACGAAATTTTATAAACAAATCGTGGATTATAATAATGTAAAACAGATGTACTAGTTGTTACCTACGGTTTTGCCCCTATATTTGAATATATGATCAAATTTTGAACTCTGATGCAATATAACCTGCCTTTATGATTGTTTTGAAAATTCATTTATAAACTAATTGTTTATAAACCACGTCCGATTTTCGCGTCCAATCAAACAAACTCTTCATCATTATAATGTTAGTATGGGTTGTAGTGTCGATTGTTCAATCTTTATTTAAATGGCGCAAAATTCTAATCAGAATAATTGATAAAGGCCGTTAAAAAATATTTTTCCTGTATTTTTATTATAGCACATAAAATTATCGTTAAGCTTAACTTTATTATAAATCGATAAAGTAATTAATATGATTACAGTTTGAAATTTAAAGAACAAATTGTTAAGAAACAATAATGAATTTTAATTTGTTAATTTAACTAATGGATCCTAAAGTTTAATATTTGTTATTAAATATTATTCCTTACGATTTTGCTTCCAAATAGCTAGCTTCCAACTGTTTCCTGCGTATAGGGAAGGCAGAGGGAACCTAGTGTTAAGATGCTCCCTGCCTCATACACCTCACATTTTTAGTGAAAGAACGTAACGTCGCGCTTCTTATAACCGATCGCAACGAGTCTTTTAATGCTTAGACTAATTTTACTTGAATAAAACATTCAAGTGATCGTATACAAAATTATTAACATTTTTAACGTAATATGTTCTCGACAGATAAGATAGACCTTTCAAAAACACAATAAAGCCCACGCAATCTAGCTTCCTTTACATCGCATTGTGATTTAAAACAAACAATTTTCACGAAATAGAAAGATAAAAAGAGCTAAAATCCCACTTCAAAGGAGGTCAGAAAAAGTATTCATCTTGGAAAGGAAAAGTATAATTTTAGGCAGAACCTGGGAATATAGTGGTAAGACACTCTGTTTTCATTAAGACACTTCTATTTCCAACTTTCCGATGAATTCTGGTGGCATTGCGTGTTGACTGGCGGAGCTCAGCACCGCGCTTAGCCCTGTTAATATTAAACCCCACAACCTATCACGTTTCCACGCACCTTTGTATTTCTACTGGCCTCAAATTAACTGGCGAAAATGAATAGGTAATTATTAATTGGATTTAAAATTGTAAACATAGATTATACACTTTTTTAGCTTCACGCTGTTTCCTGTATATAGAAAGGTAGGAAGTGGGAACCTAATTTTGAAACACTTTGTTCCCCACCGCTCAATGCTGGCAGAATTAAACACAGCGCTTGGTCTTATTACCAAAGCAAAACAATGATAATAATAAAATCAAATACCAACAGAGCGCTAACAGTTTTTTAAAAAGACAAGTTTAATTTTTAAACTATTATACTTCTTTATTATACAGCTAGCTTTAGACTAACTAAAACTCTACTTAATTCTATTTGGCTCCACATAGAGATCATCCTAGTAATGAAATTGTCATGAAATACAATAACAACCAGTAAAGAATGTGCTCTACCTTCTGGTGACTACATGTGAACAATCATAGTGCCCATTGGTACTTGTTGGGTGGCCAGGGATTTGTATTGCTAACTACCTAAAGCTGTGTAGCTTTCATGTAATTATATATAGTAAAAAACATCATAATAGTCATAAAAAAATATTTCTTGCACAAAGTCTGAATAATATATGCATAATACGTAATATTTATTTAAATATTAATAATTATATAAGTTAATTAATAAAATGTTTTATGTCCTTACAACTATGATAGAGTTATAACTTTAAATATTATTTCTACTAATAGCACCCTTGACATTTAGTATTTGTAACAATGCTGTAGTTGTATAAGATGACATAAGTTATTTTGTGTTATTTGTTATAAATATATACAATAATAAACATAAACTAACACAAACTAGAAGAAAAAAAATGTTTCTTATAACTCTTCAGACCATCCCACTAAATTATAATAGACAATAAATAAATGTATAATATGATCATAAAGTATAACAATTAAGATGCATTTAAGATAGAGTCTGTAAACATACTTGCAACGACACAACGTAACATCCATCAACCTTGCAGTGGTACCAGAAAATAACCAGCTCTAAGTTTGAAGCAACAGAGTTCACAGTGGGAGTCGCATAACTCATTAGACCGACACTGACCTTGTTGTTACCTTCACACAAAACTATTCACTTAACATACTATACAACTAAATTTCTTACATTTAAACCGTGCGCTAGAACCTAAATACAGTGAAATTATTTAAAAAAACTTTCAATGGAAGTATAAAATGCAAATAATGTTAATTCGACTTGTTAGTTTAATATGACTTTCAAATAATAAAATAAGCTAATAAAAGCGATCAGATGTGAAATAAAAATTTCAAGAAGATTTGCGAATGATCCTAATAGTAATGTCTCAATGTACATATGAACACACCGACAATGGAACGACTAAGCCATGAGTGGGTGTGAGGCTAGGTAGAGGCTCACAGAGGCATGTTTACTGTGCAATGGAGGTTGACGGGAGACGCTAACCTCTACGCCGGCTCACTCTGATGTTGATTACTTGAATTTGCAACAATAGCTATGTAGTTATCTCCCGGGGAAGGCCGAGCAGTGAGCTTGAGGAGGCGTGAGCGTGAGCGTGCGCGCCACCAATAACCACAAAGCCAATGAGGAGAGCGAACATAATTATTGTGACGACTCACCGAAATGAGACGTTATATTGCCATGGCCGTTAGCCAGTGGCAAGGCCGTCACCAAGTCTTGAACTAAAAAACAACGGCTCACTTTTAACATTGCATTCATTTCAATCAAATAATATAACACAAAACCGCGCGCACGTTATCGATTTCGACAACACAAACATCTATTTTTATGTAATTTATCGAGAATTACAGTATAACATCGTGGCTCTACATTTTACGCTCTATTCGTCGTTATCCGAACAGTTTTTACATTATTTGTACTCATTAAAATCGAAATCGCTATATTATTGTCATTAAATAGGTCAAAGTGATAAGAGCACAACATTCTGATAAGAATCTCGTCTACAGCCGCGTAGGTAGGTACGGCGGGGTCGGCTCGCTATGTCAATGTTAACGTTTACTTGCCAAATACGCAATCGAGGTAAATAAGTAGAGAGCACGCGAGTACTCACCGGAGCTAAAGTGGGACCTCTTGACGTCCCCGTTCTCGGAGTCGCCGTCGAGGGGTCGCTTCCTGGAGTCCGTGATCTCCGGACTGGGGCAAGTGTCCATTCCCGTGTCAGCGGCCATGTTGGATTTCAGGGCAATACTATAAACCTCTCTAGCATAATTCCCATTACGTAATTGCTTCAGAATGCGTGTAAAGATGCGGCACTGTACATTATCGATATATTTTATTGAATTATAGACACACTCAACACTATCTACGATCTACGGGGCGAGTGAATGATGTAATAGGTGAAATATAATAAGAGAAGTGACACTATAGTGAGGACGTAATGTAATGTGAAGGTTTATCCGCTGTCGATACTGCGCCGGGCGCTGCGGCTGTGTGGCGGCTGGCGCACCGCGCACGTCGCTCGCTGTGAACCTGCCGCGGGTGCTCGCAGCGCGCGTGGGTTGGCAGCCCTGCCTCTGTTGACAGCCACCAGCTGATTACGCTAGGGCTGCGCCTCGCACCACCATTGTTCATATTAAATGCTTGTTAATATTAAACAACTATCATTGTTTAGAAAAAATGATGGATTCTTATAAGAGACGAAACGGATTCCAACTAGATTTCATTGTGGTAATAAAGGTAAAGGTTCTTTTTATTCTCTATTTTTATTTTCTATTTAATGATTATTGTTTGAAACATTTTAAAAAAAAATATTTTTTTAAACGTATTAAAAATATACATATTTTCTACTATGTAAATTTCTTAATTTTTATTTGTATTTACTAATTTGGCCTTCTTAATAAGAACGATAACATAATCAAAAACCTTTCATGTCATAATAGTCAGAGAGTTATATATAAAACATACTTTAATAATTATTATACAGTCTACTAGATTTTCATTCATTGGCATCCCTATAAAGAAAAAAAAATGTGCAAGGTCGTTTGACTTTCGACCAATCAGCTTTCGCGCGAACTTCATTCTTGTTGAACTAGTTTTTGCGCCACTTTTTGTTCTAAAATAAAACATAGCTCATGTAATTGTGCATTATTTAACATACTATTATAAAAACTGATATATATTGACTTTGTTAACCTCTATAATAGCGGAATTGAAATTTAAATAAGTAACAAAAAGCGTAAGTAGCAGCAATACATTACTAAATACATTAGAACATATATACCCAAACAACTGCGATACATTGCAAATCTAGCTTATTTATGTGTAAAATAATAAAGGCATTGCAGTCTAATTATATATTTACGGATAAACAACGAAAAAAAATGGAGAAACATACGTTTCATAAGTAGTTAACAGTAGTTGAGTATCGCTTTGTGATTTTGAAACATGGCGCGAGCCCGCCACCTACATAGCGAAGTGGGTCAAGGTTCGTTGCTCTCTGTCGCACGCAAATAGCGCAGTGCTCTCCGCACAATGGGAGAAAAAAAAATGGGGCCGTTCAAGCAATTCAGCCGGGCTTGCTCTATTCAAGATAACTATGAATTAGCCCTCGGGCTTCGGTGTTCATGTTTTGACGCCTAATTAAAAACTAGAAAAGTTACAATTTATTTTGAAAGCCAAATTATTTACATTGTGAATGTTATTCACAATGTGGACGATTCGTCGTGGTTGTTATTATTTTTTAATTATTGTTTTGTTGGTATTCAGAGTAAATATGTATATTTATTATAAATACACATACATACTCTGGTTTTGTAGAGACGATTTTTAAGTAATGAACAATTAGATATTGGGGAAACAAACAAATATTTTGTGTCGTCATAGTTGGCATTACTCTTTTTGTCTATACGATGGTTAAGGATTCGGTTTCTGCGAAACATTCATTATTTTATATAATGTGAATTATCGGAGATTGAAAAAAAGAGTGGCGTTAATACACAAACTTCTGTAAATACAAATCATCATACATTAATATTTTAAAACTGAAAAATTTGTTTGGTTGAACTAGATAATATCAAGAACTACTGGTTCGAATCGAAAAAATATTTTTGTACTGGACAGTCGGTGTAGCGACGAAGGCTCTATTTCAGGCTCGTGCACGTTAATTATCTCGGTGTAACCCACTGTGCCTGCGGTTAGACTAACATTCTACGGTTTTCGTTTTTTTAGAGGTCTGTTTTGGTTTTTTTAGGGTGGCTTTCCGTCTTTTAGAATTGTGCTTTTATAGAGTAGCTTTCGTTTAGACACCAAATCATTTTTTCAAATGAGCATCGAACTCACAATTTGTCGAAAGCCGGAAAATGTGAAAACGAAACAAGTTATAGGTTTTTGTTAGCGACGCCGATCACCGAACGCGGACTTGATACGACGTGCAGTTGTATGGTGTGTGTTACGTCATACAACTGTCGTAGTTTTAGATGTTAATAGTTGTTTGTTAATCTTTAAATACTTTTATATTATAAATAAATGTTAATATAAATAAAATTATAAACAGATTTAAATATCAGTCGTACAACCGTCGTACAGACAACCGTACAGACAACCAGTTCAAACACATACAGTAATAGGAAGAAATATAGGAAGAAAAACAGATAAATATGTTATACGACTAAACTTCCATATTACCTTTACTTTCTTAAAGGCGTGTAGTACACGAGTAATTACACACGTACGGGTCGGGTTTTCGCCCTTGTCACAGCACAGTAACTGCAATCAACAAACTATGTGAGGATATCAGATATGGTGTTGATAACCAGCAATTAATAGCCAGCTGTATTTGCTGGATTTTCTAACGTATTCAACACACTAGATTCTGATATCCTCTTAGGCGTGTTAAGATCTATTAACTTTTCACCAAAAACTACTGAATGGTTTTACTCATGCCTTCGTGGACGCACTCAACGCATTCAATTTGACGGGAAGCAATATTCCCAATGTAACATATCGGCTGGCGTCCCGCAAGGGGGTGTACTATCTCCGTTACTGTTTTACATTCTCATTAACACTTTAACTCAGCTCATAACATCATCTTATCATCTCTACGCCGACGATATACAGATTTATGTGAAAATATATTTCAGTATTTATTTATATAAAAAAAAAACAAAATAAGACAAAACCGTATATTTCATATAAAAGCTGTACAAACACGTATTTGGAGTATATTATATACAATTTTAACATACATTTAAGTCAAATACCGCCGACTGACTGGTGATTGTCACCATTGTTATAACACAGAGTGTAACTTATAAAAATCTGGTCAAAGTTTGTATTATTATAATTGACATAATAAGTTTTGGGTTCAAATTCCTTTGGAAAAATATTTTTATTTAAAATAAATGCTCTTGGTAAAAAGAAAAAAATAGTGTTAAGTATTATAATTAGTAAGCAATTGTATAATTTATTTTACATTACCAAATATCAGAATGGACGACGTCCTACAAATATATTGCACACACAGAATAATTACATAAATGGAAAAATTATAGCAGAATCTTAGAAAATATACGCCTTGTGGACAGTTTTTTGTGAAAATCAAAATTTACTAAAACATTGGAATTAGGTCACTTAATTTTTAGAAATGCGATATTCAACTAAATAATATTATTACAGTATAAATTGATGATGATTGTCTCATAATAAAAAATAAATTCAAATTTTTAAATTTTAATAATAAAAGCAAATGATATATTATTTAGTCATTGTTATTTGGCAAAATCATGTTATTTCAAATTGTCTAAAAACTAAAAGACCTTGATATAAACTTTTTATGTAATTTTCTATGACCAATGTATCCTACACTGGTCGTACATTTACATCAAATAAAGCATACGCTTATGAACTTTGTAAAATTGTGAGGCTATCGTGGGGCACAAGCGTGCGACTGTAAAAGCAACCGTTGGGGTTCGATACTCACGTATTGGGGTTGGGGTTCGATTTCTTGGTAACGAGACAACTGCGGCATTGAGTTCCGTAACCCAACACGCAATACCTCAGATTTCGGCGGAAAGTGGGCAAGCGGGGAATGTTTAATGAAAATGGAATCTCCTAATACTATGTTCCCAGGTTCCCTTTGCTATGAGCTGAATTAAGCCCGAGACTAAAAAAACTAAATTAAGAAATAAAAGAAACAAATATATACAAAAGTCCATTTCAAGGTCTTTATTAATAATAAAATTAGATCTGATTTAATTAAAACGTCTATATAGTACATAATTACAGATAAAATATATTATGATATATATTATAAAACAATCTTGCAAAAATACAAGTACAAAATAAAATATTTTATCTGTGATTTTAACAAATTTTCTTACTGTAACCAAATTCAATTTTAGTATTTAAATTAACCATTTTATTACAGAAACCTAAAAGAACAAAGGAAAAGGCTTATTGATAGACAATAATGTATTATTGTAATTTTCCTAATTAATAGATTCAAATTTGCATCTGCCTCACTTCTAAATCAGTAGAAGCTTTTATCTCACAAAAAGGAAGTTCATTTTACATTAGAAACTGTCACTATATAGGATTTCTTTTGATCTATTTCATTTTAATTTTATTGATCCATTTTATACAATACTGGGGCAGAATCTGTTCGGACATGAAACCAAATAAAAGTAATATATATTTTTTTATAATATCTATTTCTAATATTTTTTATTTTACTTCCTGAATACTTATAGTTTAGGTGGTCTCAGTTATAAATTGAAACCATACCATACTGGCCCATTAAATATAATTATAAAATTACATCAAAATAGGTCCAATCATTTAGGAAGTATAGAGTAATAAACACATGTACAAAATAATAATAATAATTATTTAAATAAAATATCTTTATGACCTCCATTAAATTTAAAACTAAAATTGAATTTTAACATTATTTTTTAAACAATCAGTTTTTTAAAACTATCCTTCAGATTTGTACCCGCTATCGGCTTGGAAGCACTGACGGGACAGTAGAAGTAGACGGTACTAAATGGTAAGTCAGCCACCACGATAATAGTGGTTGTGTGATGGCCACGAATAATAGGAAGTAAAGGCGGCGTTTAGTTCCGCTGGCGGGTTTGGACCAGTTTTCTGCGTAGGGATTTGGTGTATAGTTGCTGGGGTACCCACTGTATTGCTCCGGAGCTTGAGATCCGGAGAGTAGTTGGAGACGGAGAGTTTTTACCTGGTTTAAAAGAAAATTATTAGGTTTCTTTTTTCAGCTTCACGCTGTATCCCGCACACAGCAGGGTAGGCACAGGGAACCTAGGTGTGAAGACACTCTGTTCCCCACTTTCTGCCGAATTCTAGAGGCATTGCGTGTTGAGTGGCAGAATTCAACGCCGCTCTTTGCCTCGACACCAGAGCGAAGAAAAATGGAAATATAAACGTAAAGAAATATTTCACTTCCTCGAGTGGGAATCGAACCCACAACCGTCGGGTTTACGGGCGGCACCCTTGTACCACTGCGCCACGACGTATACTAATTTAATACTTTTTTGACCGTCAAATAATTTACTACCAGTTCAATAAAGTTACTGCGTCAGTTCTGAGAAGAACCGGCGCAACAAATTCAGTGGGACTTTTTTTAAAATTAATTACCATATGAGAATGTTAAGACACCTTCTCTTCTACCTGAGCAGGGCAAGCAATCATGCCTCTAGGAAATTGAATCTACAATAATCGCGTTTAGTCACTGTCCCACTGCGCCACGACGGACTTAAAAAAACAAGAACACATACTTACCAAAAAATAAGACAATGCCACACTACAATACACCAAAGCACAATGATACCCCGTAGGCCCAGTGGCCAGCGCTGCCAACAAACTGCCTATCATTGTAGTGTATTTATATCCCGAGAAGGCCAAAAGGTCCAAGGTTCTTAACGAAACTCCAGTGTTGGTCACATACAGGGTTGCCAGGTACAATGCCATCTCGAATATAATGTAGGCTAATGCGCTTGACGCTTGTATGCTTATTTGTTCTGGTGAGAAGCGTTGTTGTAGACCTGGAAATTTAGATTTTTTTTTTATTAGTAGAAAATACTATATTTAATTAAGTTTATGTGCTGCAGTTTCGGTACAAATTAGAGTTAAATTATTTATCTGTGATGAGTGAAAGTGATAAAGATAGTCTTTTTTAACATTGTATCCCACACATAGCATTGAACGCAGAGGGAATCTGGGAACCTAGTGTTAAGATAAGATAACTTGTTAAGATACCTGCGTTTACACTAACAGTGGAGTACTTTCGTACCCCACTTTCTACCGAATTCTTGAGGTATCACTTGTTGAGTGGTGGAGCTCAATGCCATGTGTATGCTTCGTTACAAGGGCAAAGATAGTAAAATATTAATTATTTCATTTTTTAAGCCCACCTTTAACCTGTCACAAGTCGCACGTGTGTGTCCCTGCGCCGCGACAGACCTAAAAACTAAATATTGGGGCATTCCATTCGAAGCATACTGGTAAAAAATAAAGGACTGGGGGATATACCTTCTTTCAAATCTCATTACTAGTAAAAGTAAATAAATAAAATATAGTGGGATAAATTCCTCATTAAATGAAGAAACGCTTCATTGTACGCTGTGCTTCAGGACTGTAACCGATGTATCTAATAATCGGCCTGGTCTCCCTTTATAGAACTTTCTGAAGTTTATCTACACAGTACACAGTATACAGTCCCAATGCGGGACACACGGGAAACTAAAACATACCTAAATAAATAAAACGACCACAAACCCAACATAAATCCAGCAAGCAGCACATAAGTAACGTATCCCATAGAGGGTATGTAGAGGTCGGGGGCGTTGACGTCGTAGCGCGGCTGCACTGGTGACTCCTGGTCGTATTTCACCATCCATTCCTGCAAATATATATAGAATTGTTATATTATTAGAAATAAATCAGCTTCACACTCTATGTATCCCGGAAAGAGCAGGTTAGGCAGAGGGAACTTTGTGTTAAGACACTCTAGTTATACAAATTTAAATACATATTTCATTTCCTAGAACGGAAATCGAAGCCACAATAGGGTTTCCACTTTTTAGGTTTGGGTTTTACAGTTTGCGAGGCGGGGTGAGTAATCCATTCATGCAAGTGCTTATAAAAGTAGAGCACAAAAATTTTTGAGAATACAATAATCTACAAAAAAATATATATCAATTCTTCTATGCGATACATTGCATCGTCATATTTTTAACACTTGTCCAGTGTCTTGTTTGAGTTATAAATGAATCGTTCCTTTACTCTTCCTTACTCTGGCCTGTCTTGTTCCTCCCTTGATAATAATCAAGAACAAAATTGTGCATGCATTCACGATTTTTTTAATGTTTGGTTTTACATTTTCCCATTCTTGCACAGTGATAGTGCCAATTTTATCTTTTACTACATTGAATGCAGAAATAAATAATAATTAAGAATTAAATATGTGAGACTTAGCAGTCTCACACCGGATGTCTTTTTTCATTGTACTTTACCGATAGCTTGGTACAGTACAATGAAAAAAGAATAATTAAAATCGGTTCTCAAAGTCAAAAGTTCTGAAGTAACAAACGTAAAAAGTTATAAAAAAAACATAACCTTCTTCTTTTCTAGAAGTCGGTTAACAAAAAAAAAAACCCCACGCACCTTATGCGTATACGGGAACAATATGAGTATTAGTTTTCGTATAACATATCTAGTGTCCACTGCGAAGTAGTATCTTAGTCGTGAGACCGGCACAAAGCGTCCGAGCTCACGTTGGACGGCCTCACGACCTTGGTTAGCCAGCTGATTGCCGTATTGGAGCGCCATGTCCTGGAATTAAAGGATATAAGTTTTAGAAGCCTTAGATAATACGACGGCGTCGGGTAAATCGCTAAATCGGAAAAAACCAGACGTTATTTTAAATTTTACTAACCCATGTTGTTTACTTTGACCAATCAAAATGGATTTTTCAACTTTATACTTAACTAAAAAAAGTTCTGAAGGGAAATCAAACAATTAAGAAGTTAAGAAGGTTTACGTATTTATAAATTATTCATGGCTATTACCATGATGAACAAAGCCATTGTGGCACAGGGTGCAGTGCGTCTATTTAGGCACCAATTGTGGGTTCAAATCCCACTTGGAAGTATAAAATATTTTATATTTCTGTTCACTCTGTTGAGTGAGGAAACCTTGTTACATTATAACTAAAAAACGTGAGCAGTGTTGAGTTTCACCACTCAGCACCTCAAGAATTTTGGCAGGGAACAAAAGTATCCCTATAGGAATGGAATATTTACACACCAAGTTCCCAGGTAGAGGGGGGGTATTTACCCTACTATGTGCAAGACAAAGTGTGAGGCTAAAAAAATTCACTGTCTTTATTTCATACATGAAACATCCACTTATTTATTATTCAATTTTAATTTTACCTGTATAATAGGTTGTTGTATCATAGAGCCTATGTTAGCTGGTGCCGGCATTGGAGATTGAGCAAATCCACCCATATATCCAAAATCTAGAACATCAAAATTTGTATGTTAAGATTTTCAAAAAATCACAACTAGTAATGTTTAAATTTTTTCTTCCTTATTCAGGATGTCCTAACAAGGAGATCAGGTTTATGACATGAAAATATTGTATTCTATTATGAAATGAATAAAAGTATGTTAATAAATTATTAGTTATATTTATATTATATTTTTATGATATTTAAATATGGTGAAACAGGAAAAATAAATTATACAATTATATTATCATCCAAAACTTCACATATAATATAATATATGAGATCTAAACGTAGTGACAAAGAGAAAGATGAATAAAACATCTAACATATATGAGCAATATATTAATAGAATCAACTGGTAATACTCATACCATTAACACTCATATTATCATAAGTATATCAACAGATTAATGTAGTCAATTATATGTATATTAAGTATTTTATATATGAAGTAATTGAAATATTATAAACACTGAATGTTAAGGGAAGTTTACAAAAATACACAAGTGAAATCTGCATGTAAATTGGTTTAGCCATTTCAGAGATTAGCTTGCTCAAATCCAAAGACAAATATTTAATTTAATAAATTATTGTTTGAAGTACCAACAGCAATCAGTTAGATTAAATAAAAGAAAATTAAATAGCTGTATCCTATACCTGCACAGTAGGCAGAGGGAACTTCGAGTTAAGTTCAGATACACAGTTCCCCACTTTCAGCCAAAATATGGAGGCTGCGTCTTGAGTGGCAGAACTCAATGGTGCACTTTTCCTCAACACCAGAGAGAAGAAATGAAAATATAAATTTAAATAAATATTTAATCTCAAGTGGGGTTTGAACTGACAACTAGGCAATTTTAGTCATATTTTGTGCCTCTGTGCTGACAGCTGGTGTTATAAGTATATAGATAATTTATAAAACACTTACTTGCACTAGGATCTGGAGCTGCAAATTCCTGAGCAGTATCTAATTGGATTCCTTGTTGATAGGGCGGTGGAGGACTAGCAGGAGCAAAGCCTTGGTTGTATGTCGGGGCTGGACTGAAAGCTGGCGTCAGTGAGGGAGCACCCATTGCTGATACATCACTCACTCGTTTTGCTTTACGAGGCCCGCCGGTAGAGCTAACTATAAAAGAAATACGATCAGTCTTAAAGATAAATCGTATAAGATATAATATAACTTGTGAATTTAAAATTGAAAAGATTTATTGATTGAAAAATTGAAAGATTGTATACATTGCAATCATTAATGTAAAAATGATTTATCTATTAAAACAAATGTTTCATGTACAATAATCAAAGTATATGCATACAGCGGCTAATAAGAACAAAAGTCATAATGAATCTAATTGTAACATGTGACCAAGATGCAATGAACTTTATAAATTTACCGTTCCTAGACGCGTTGAAATTCATGTTTTTTATTTAAATCACATTAAAACACATATAGAGACATAACCAATGTATATTAAGTTATTTATTTTCAGTTCAGACGGCAGAAACACATCATCAACGACCAATTTCTCAAAATTTGACACAAAACTGCCAATTTTCAATGTGACATATTTTGTCATGTTGTTTTGCGTTCAGTAATTGTTAACAACTTTCAAATATTTATTATATACGGTACTGGTTAAAATAAAGTTTATACACTGATAATTATAATTATTATAGAGTTCTTTTTAGTTTCAAACGCAAATAGCACGTTTTATTTATTTTCTTAGGAAAAGAATACGTAGGTTAAGTAGGTAGGTATTGCTAAAGCAATACCTATTTGGTTATTTATTTTTTTATACTTAATAAATAAAATAATTTCGATAATGGCAATAATTTTCCAGATTGACTTTGACTAATATTTTTCTATTTTGACATCTTATATTTGTGTTTTTGGTTTTGTATCGCAATTACAAACAAAATACGCAATATTATTGTATTTAAAGTGATTTCCAGTGAAATTTTTTGACGATGGCGTTAACAAACGTATTGCTGCTGAGTCAGATAGCTGGCTATGTGATCGGGCTTATTCTATCGCTTTGTATAATTGTGCCTATGAGTATGCATCAAGACGAATTTAGGTATTTATGTATATTATATATTTAATTTATAATGCTTCACATAGAAGCATAGTCGTTAAAAATGTCATGACCACAGTGGCTTTAAATTCAAATCCTATTAGCCATTAGTTATTATTATTAGCTATTAAACATATTTATACTTTTCGGTCGAATAAAATGGAAAAACTGCAAACATTGCAGTTAACTGAAATTTGGACAAGTTGACTAACCAGTTTCCTACTCATCTACTTTGTAAATTGTGGAAAATATAAAAATGAAAAAGAAGTCTGCAAGTAGTATTGAATTTGTTATCTAGACAATTTTAAATATTTATTATTGCTATGAGTGTATATTTTTATTATTATTTTGTTTATTTCAGTGGCCACTGTCTCCTCTTCTCTAAAGGTACTTGGCAAGAAGAGGATGGTCAGCTGCTAGTAATGTGGGCTTCCCGTGCCTATTGCAATTATGTTATTGTAGTGGGCATAATTATGTTTATTGTGTGCTGTATACAAATATACAGGTAATATAGAAAATGAAAGCAAATTGTAAATATTTCGTTTTGTAAAAGAAATTAATAGAACTACTTTAGGTCTTGTCCTACATAGTAGTAATAAGGCAAAGAGAACCTCGTCTAAAGACACTCCACTCTCTATTCAGTGTTCAATTTTTGTAACACTTCTTGTAGGTTGGCGAAAACCACCTTGATATCACTGCTTTATTTACATGGAAATGAAAATAATGCAGGGATTAAATCGACAAACACTGACCACTGCTGCCCAATGGCCTTTATTAATTAATGAAGTAAATTCTTTAATTTTGTCATGGCTATTATGACACTGAAGAATGAATACATTGACTATTATTTCATTTCTTCATTCTTTTAAGCAATGGTCAACTTTGAGTTTTGATGCTTGATACACAATTTCCTAATATAGAATGATGGAAAATTCAGGATGGAAAATGGTATTTTTTCAGGCTTTCAATGTTTATGTACCGTGGCACAGACAGTTCATTCCTCTCTGCGTTCATTGAGGCGGTAGGTTGTGCTATACTATGTGCACTGGCTGTATCTGCAGCTGCCATTGTCACTCTGGGCTTCATGACCTGGTGTCAGAATATTGTGGAGAGGTTTCCAAGGTAGGGGTTTCATTACTGTGTTATATATGTGTAGCATTTATGAAGATAATTTATATGTTTGTATAAGTTTTTTAATTGAACGATTACAATTAGTTTTCTTAATTATATTCAGCATCAATCAAGCATTGTGGTTAAAGCACTCGAACGGTACACAATAGGCATGGTTTAGAGTCTTGCTACATATTTTTTTTAATGGTTTTTTAATGTTATACATATTTTTCTTAATGTGAAACAGTATAAAAACTGTTCAAAATATCTAAATAACCTAGTAAATCACAATTGTTGCATTGCCAGTACCTGATCTACCACAACGTCAACATTTACATATATACTTGTATATAATAAAACATCATATCACCCCTCATTTAACCATACAAAAAACCATTTTCTTCTACCTGAGATTTTTTTATTTTTTTATGGGAGAGGACAAGGCAAACGAGCGATCGGGTCACCTTATGGTAAGTGATCACCGCCGCCCACGACCCCATGCAGCACCAGAGGATCTACAGGTGCGTTGCCGGCCTTTAAGGTGGAGGATGTTGGGCGCCGGGGCCCGGCATTACCTAATGCGAAACGCAGTGACAAGAGCCACTACTTCACGCCGGTTTTAAATGCCGGGGGTGGTATTAATCCGGTCGAGTCTGCCCATGCGCGTTGCCATTACTGGCGACTCTTACGACACCGATAGTACCAGGGCGATCCTATTCTAAGCCAGGACCACACGGCTAAAATAACCACCATTGTCTTTCAACATACTCTTAATACCTTGCAACTGTTCCACTTTTTTTTTGTATGTGGTACTACTTAATATAAACTAAAAAATGTGTTTTATTTTCATTTGCCCTCAGCTGTGAAGATGCTACAGGTCAGGATATAGACAAAAAGGACAAAATATCCACTCATGGTTTCTACATTGAACTGGGGAGTGCTCAGTTTGGAGCGTGGGGTGCATTTGCTACTTGGGTAGGTTTGGCTGTATTCTCTACCTTAAAAGTTTGCCGCTACCACCAGTTGCAAAATATTCAAGTTTCAATGTACAGGGAGAGACAGAGGCTTGTCAATGAAGGAGGATCTACACCACCCTTATTACATTAACAACTATATATGTGTTATTATTAATTATGATTATTATATTTATTAAAGTTGTTGGTCAAGCTTGCAAGGTTTGCATTTTTGTTTGTAAAAAATATCATTTTATAGCAGAATTAGGGTTCTGTTTCAATAGTCAACATTCCCAGCTACTTTAATTTTTTTCTGGCTAGAATAATTATTTAAAAAAGTTATTGATTTATTAAAATTTTACCAAATTAAATATTAATTATCAAGTTTAATTTAAAATATAAATATTTATGCGAGTTTTGAGTTTAAGCATTTGTAGTGATGCACTTATGGTAGAGCAACGTTAAACATTTAACAAATAAATGAACATTGTAACATTTATAATAACATATAGCTAACATTAATACAATGTAGGAGATTTTAGCACTTAAGTATATAACTAACTTCAAACTATGTTGTAACTATATCATGCATTTTATTACAGTGTATATTAAGAAGATTAGTTAAAAAAATTATTGCCTTCACAAAACTTTAAATTTGATTCTCATATTAATTATAAATTTATAACACATACTTTGTTTTGAAAAGACAATGCCTCCTGAATTGGACGGAAAGTGTGGAGCGGACTTGCTGCCTCTTTCTACCCTGTTATGTGCGGATTGATTGAAGTTGAAAACAAAAAGATATTACCAGGTCGAGTTATAGTCTAATTGCTGTTATGGCCGCTTATGAGCCGTGAGGTAGTTTTCCAATAAAATGGCAATTTAATAACATTATAAGAAATTACTTATTATTACAACTAATATCTACAGGAAAGTAATCCTCAATAAGCTACAAGAAAGGCAATTACGGTTGTTAGAAATTAAATTTTAACAAATTATTTTAGTATATTGTTAATTATATATTGCCAGTTAATGTTGTAACCACTTTTATCATTAATAAGTTATTAAGCAACTGTATTAAATCCTAATTTTGTACATTGTTTTTTTAAGTCTTAGATATTAATTTAAATAAAATAACTAACGACATTGTTCACAAAAAAATTAATAATTTATTATAATTTTTTTCTAAGACAAAGTCATTATAAGTTTGCTTATTGCAATTTATTAAAACGTGATATTTCTAGTGAGTAATGTGTACAAAAGATATGTATTTACTATCATTATATGGTTTAACTGAATATTTTTGTTTTATTTACACAAAAATACACCCCCAACCCCCTTTTCCCAGTAGGAAATAGTAAGTAAGTAATAATAGGCAGTAGGAAACTTCTCTTTTTGATAAAACATTTCTTCCTCCACGTTTCATCCAATTTAAAAATAAGAAAAAATCATTTTATCGAAATTAAGTTATGATACAAAATATACCCTCACTCATATATCCTCACTTCTTGATTCCATTGCTCTTGAATGTGTAAATGGGATAATTTACACATACATTATTTAGTGTGACAATTTTAAATTAATTACTTGTACTCTAATTGGCATCTTAATAAAACACTGTTTTGTATCCAAATAAATTTATTTTAAATATAAATCATAGACAAAAAACTTTTTGCATATTTCATACACATTGTATGTACGAAAAGCTCGGAAAATTCTAACATAGTATCAAAAACTTAGATTTTGGATGTAAAGAAAAAAAACACCAGAATAAAACACTTTTAGTGTTATTTTTTGTTGTTTTCAACAAAATGTAAGTAAATATTAAAGTTGAATGAAAAACACAAATTCTTTGCAAATATGCCCGTTATCTAAAAAATGTAGGAATCTTTTAATAATTGCTTTTATTTTAGAGAATCATAGATTTACAAAATAAATAGTACATAATTAGTAAAAACTAACATGCTAAGGATATAATGTCTTGTTAAAATGAATGTCACTTCTGAGAAATCTTAACTTAATAAAATAAATACTTCTGAGAAACATTAAGGATACTAAAAAATATACTGACATAAGTGACTGTAGTTGAATAAATTTTTGATCCGATATAACAGATTTCTTTGATTTTAATCCAAATTGTAATATGTAAAATAATTAACATTTATTTACTCAACTGGCTCGCCTAAAAGCCATAAAACAAGAAACAGAATTTCTATATTTTTATATTATAAGTACTTAGAAGTGTTATATTTTACCATTATCCAAAATTTACTACTACAGCCAAAGACAGCCTCGAGTAACTAGACTAAGGGGCCAGTTTCTCCATAGTAGGTAATAATATTTTTTCATTAATTATGGTCATTGTTGGCTTTCTTCTTCCATGCAGACACTCTACTAGCCTGCACGCTAGGCTTACTTGTTTTGATACCCCTCATTTTCCTCCTGACTCGTTTTCATCCTTATGTTTCCTCGTCATATGAACCTTCAAATATCTGTTTTCAGTGAATTTCTCCTTGCAAATTGTGCATTCAAAGATCTTCAATATATGCTTGCGTTGATGCTTCCGTAACACCTTTTGGCAGGTGTGACAGGCGTTTTGTATTTTTGGGCCATACACATTCTTGTGCTTCTGGTTTTGATGAGGTCCGTAACGTCTCTTGAAGCAATCTATTCAATAATGGTGTAAGTCATATTGTCTTTTATTGTCATTCGATTATCTAGATTGTTCAAAAGGCTTCTAATATAATTTTTTTTTGCGATTTTTATTTGCCTCGGTGTACCTATGGTGTTGAGTTCAGTCCGCAGCGATACTAACTTCTTTCTTCGTGAGACATGTTCTTACATAACGAAGTATTAAGTAATTGAGCCATTGTTTCCGTAATACAATCGCAATCTACATAGGTAGGACATATTTTGTACGACATTTCCTTATTGAAAGTACACACAATATTCTTGCAGTCACCAAACTCGTATCTGACCAACCAACCGAGACTGACATCCAAAATCTTTTTTGTCGTTTTTTTGGCATGCTTTTCCTTTTCTATGAATCTCTTATATGAGTGCTGACTCATGTGCGCGTACTCCTGCTTCTCCACGAAAGTGTTGCACACCTCACAGTGCAACTGGAACTCCGCGTGCATCGTGTACACGTGTGTGGTGAACAACTCCCGCTGGAATCTCTTGTCGCAGACGAAACACCAGCGTCAGATGTTCTAGCGGTTCTCGGTGTATGTCCAGTTCAATAATATTAACGGCACGAACGCTTTGAATTGTGGCGTTTCGAACCTGCAACAAAGCGGCCCGATCAGAACGTGTATAGTAACTTACGAGTCCTGTTTCTCGTGCGTACGTGCGTGGCTCGTTAGCTGGCTTCGGAGCCGGAAGGTCTTCCCGCAAGCGCACTCGTGCGCCTTTTCACCGGTGTGCACCGTCACGTGCGCGGTGAGGTGCGCGCGGCGCTTGAACTTGGCCTCGCAGTACATGCAGTGGAACTTGTAGTCGTCGTGGGTCCTCTTGTGCATCCTTAAGGCAGAACTAGATTTAGACGCTTTACCGCACAAGTCGCAGACGAACTCTCTACTGTCGAAGTGTGACTTTATGTGGTCCTGGAGGTGACTGTTTCTGGAAAATTTTTTGAAGCAAATGTGACAGGTGTGTGGGCGGTCGTCCCCGTGCAGTGCGCGGGCGTGTCGCGCCAGGTTCCCGCCGTCGCTGAAGCCGAGTCCGCACGCCTCGCAGCTGAAGCTTTTGACGCTGCGGTGAGAGCGCACGTGCCGCCGCCACGACGCCAACATCACTCCCTTTTGGCACACGTCGCATACTCCGTATTTCTTACCGTCTTTCACCATAACAGTTTTGGGCTTCTCGATATACTCCCTTTGTGTTTTTTTACATTCGTCCGACGTAAAATTTGGTTCCGGGCTGACGGCACTTTTCACGTCACTCAATGTGCTGAAAAGTAGACGTAATACATTTTGTCTATCGGATGTTACGATAATGTAATCTGTAAGAGGTAATTCTACTTTCGAAACTGCGATTCGGTCGCAAGAAAACACAAATGTCATTTGGAATGATTTATTGTGTGTTCGGGGTGTATGCGCGCGCAGTGCAGGCGCAGCGCGCGGCGCTGGCGGAAGGTGGCAGTGCAGAGCGCGCACACGTGCGGTCGCGCGCCTGTGTGCGCCAGCGAGTGTGCGCCCAGCTCGTGGCGCGAGCGGAAGGCGCGCGGGCACAGCGCGCACGCGTGCGGGCGTTCGCCCGAGTGCGCGAGGCGGTGGCGCGCGAGCGCGGCGCGCAGGCGGAAGGCGGCGCCGCACAGCGCGCAGGCGTGCGGACGGCGTGCAGCATGCGTGCGGGTGTGCGCGCGCAGGCCGGCGCGCGTGGCGAAGGCGCGGGTGCAATGCGGGCAGGCGTGCGGGCGATCACCGGAGTGTAGGCGCACGTGCTGGCGCAGACCGTGCGCGCTGGCGAAGGAGCGGCGGCAAAGGGTGCAGGCGCGGGAGGCAGAGGCACGGTGTGTGTCGGCGAGGTGGCGCGCGAGGCCGGCGGGCGCACGGAACTGCTTGCCGCAGAGGTGGCATACACAGGGGCGCGCGCCGGAGTGGATGCGCGCGTGGTAGAGAAGAGAGTGTGCGGAGGCGAGGCTGCGGCCGCACTGGCGGCAGTCGTAGCGCAGCTTGCCGTCGACATGGCGGCGGGCAGCGTGCAGCTCCTCGCGGCTGACGTCGTCGGCACCGTGCGTGCCGGCGTTGCGGTCAGTGAGGTCATCGTAGTAACTCGGATCCGTCTCCTGCGCGTTGTCGTCTCCGTCGAATTCGGAATCGGTGGAATCGGAAAAGTCCGAATGGCTCACCTGTCCGTGGTGGTCGCTCACGAAATGGTCCCGGAATTCTTTTAATGCGATATAAAATTTTTTGTATAGATCTGTTTTATTCTTGTTTGCCAAGGTGGCAAGGGGTTCATCGTCGGACGAACTGGGTTCAGTATAAAACTCGGCAGTCGTTCCGACGACTATGTGCTCAATGGCACTTCCGTAAAATTCATCTTGATCCGAGTAGGATGACCATCTGCAACAAATAACTTCAGTTACTCAGATTTGATTCGCTTTTCGTGCGTCTTCGAATGGTACTTGAGGTGCGTCAGTTTTCTAAACTTTTTCGGACAAAAGCGACAAGCGTACTTTCTGATATCTAAGTGCATATCTATGTGTCTCTCCAGGCTATTTTTGGCTCGGAAACTCTTATCGCAGAATTGGCAATAAAACGGTTTGCTGCCGGTGTGTATCCGCGTGTGCACGTCCCGCGCCATTTTGGACGGAAACGCTTCCCCGCAAAGAGGACACGGAAACGGAAGTAGACCCTCGTGTGCTATTTTCTTGTGATGAGACAAGTTTCCTTTACTTTTGTAAGTTCTACTACATTTGTCACATGCGAATTTAACGGATGATTTACTATGATTCTTCATGTGAACCATCATGTTATATTTGTTAGAAAAAACCTTATCACATTCGGGGCAAACTGCTGGGATGAATTTCTGATTTTTAGGACTTGGATCTTTCTTGTTCTTTCCATTACCATTTTTACTTTCAGGATGAGCTTTACTTATATGTAATTGTAAGCTATTTATGTCACTTGTAGCAAAATCGCAACTTTTACATATTTCTTTGCCATCTACATTTTTAACGATGTGAGCTGTTTGCAAGTGGGCCACAAAGGACTTCTTATTGGGGTAATAATTATCACAACATGTCGCTCCGTCATCTAAGTTCACTTCTATATGTTTGTTTAAGTGACACACAAGACGAGTTGGCGACGAGAAAGCACTATCACAAAACGGACAAAAGTAATTGGGTAATTGTATAGTTTTGCTTAGCTCTGGATCTTCATCAATTAAGTGATCATCTAATATTTCTTCAAAAGTAATATTTTCTTTTATAAATTTTGCAATGTATTGCTTATTAATTATATAAGTAGGATGTGAACAAATTAAATGGTAGCATAAATAGTCGATAGTCCTCGAAGCCGGCTTTTCCGGGCATATTTGGCAGACATATTCTAAATTTGAGCTTTCCGTATCAATGTCCAACATTTTAAAATAGTCGTTAGTCAACAAGCTTTTGATAATCGCGGAAAGTAAATGTGGATCTGACGACCTGAAATAGTACATTCACACAAAAATAGCAACTAATGTAAATTCAACTTGCTACATTAACATTATTTTGTTTCGCATATACTTAGTCTGGCCATAAATACTGTCAGAATTAAAAATAAACAAAATATTATTTATGAATTTGGAATCTGTCATTTTCATCTGGTACGGTATACGGTTCATGGTGTCTTTATTATCGCGCCAATATATTCTTGATATTAAAATGGTGCAGCGTGATAAAAAGAACCGAATATCTGTGATTCCAATACATAAAATAGGTATGGAGACAAATATATATTTTAATTCGCTATACACTTGGTATTAGTCAAATGTGTACCGGATGTATGTATTGATAGGTACGTGGTTGTGCTCTTGTTTGCGACAGACAATAGTCTGACCGAACACGTACTCTACGTACGCAAAACACGATCAAAGCAGTGAGGGAAAGAATTCGAAGAAATCGCGTATGAAACTAAATATTTTATGTAGGGAGATGAAGACAGCACCTAGAACCATTTTGCGTACTTTAAAAGATGTCTTAGTAATGAATTTTGAATGAGATTTTTTTTACAATTGTTTTTTTTATGAAAGTTATATTTTAGAATGATACATGATACTCGAATAGATTACACTAGGGTTGCCTAGAAGAATTATAGTGCAATCCCTTATTTAAATTTATGGCAATGTGTTTTTTAGAGAATCTTGCACTCACGTTTTTATATATAAAGGGGCTCAATAAAAGTATAGTTTAATATAAAGCTTTATTCGTGCGTCCACTGCTACGTCTCAGACAAGACTGCCTTTCCCAATCGAATACTTCATAAAAGTGGGGCCGATAAAATATAAAGGTGGAGGTAAGTACCAACATGACAGACTGAATCTACAAGTATTGACAAGTATACGAACACAATGTCTATAACATCCCTCACGTATATTTTTATAGCTATCACAAACTCCATCATACCTTATTTATTTATTCTATAACTGAATTTAAATCATCAATTTTAAGTTTGAATATTTCAATTTTAATTCTATGATATAAAAGAAATCAAGGTTATTCCGTCAAGTCATGTCATTGGAAGTATTCTAACTTTATGCTCAAAAACTCTAACACTACTTTTCACGTGTTACTATTTTAATACTTTTTTCAAAAGTACATTAAGGGCAAGTATGACAGACGAGTTTTCCCCTCACGTATATTTTTATAGCTATCATTATCTCTATCATACCTTATTTATTTGTTCTATAACTGAATTTAAATC
>JBAIZZ010000126.1:646575-862478 GCA_037355905.1 Heliconius aoede
AAACTGCATTTATTATGAAATCAATTATAACATGTTGTTTGATTGCGAAACATCGTTTGTAATTAGAGCCTGTAATGTAGAGGCCACTTCATTTTACCAACACTAAACAAATAGGCCAAAATATATAGAAGAGACATAAGTGACGTCATTATAGCTATACAACAAACGTTATCAACATACATTTAAGAGGTTTTGTTTATGACTACATGTATTTTTAGGCCTCCAGTGTCTAATGGCTGCCCTTTTAACACCTAGTTTTTTTCTTTAATTAGTTTAATATAAAAATGTCAATGAATACAGGAATTAGACTCGATCCAAACGTAAGTACTTATGACAGACATATCTATATTATATAAAAATGAATATGGGAAGACTTCTGTTTTCAATTTGTTTTGGCCATTGTTTACTTTAATGATTAAAATGTATAACATACTTTGACAAGTAATTTTTCAAGGTAGTTGATTTTTATCGAAATATTATAATCTATTTGTAATTTAATTAGTATTTTTACTATCTATACATACAAGAATTTACTGTTCGAAACATGAAAATATCAAAAATATAAATAAAATTAAATAATTGTATATTTTAAATATATAAAAAAAAACGATAATAATTTGAAATCTGCGATAAAGAAAAAAACACCAGTCAAATCTATTCAAACTACATATTTATAAAAATATAATTAATAGAATACATAAGTACATCGTTTTTGCTAAGAAATATTAGCAAATATTTATTACATTATCTATGAATATTACAAAACCTAGTCTAAAATCTCGATACTAATATTTGCCACTGTGTTTTTAATAGTATAAAAAATATAATATTGGTCCAAAATATTGTACTTACAATTATTGGAAAATATATACTTTGCAAAGCAAACAAAGTAAAATATCTAAAAGATACTATCGTCCGACTCAAAGACATTAATTAATTTTTGTATGTTATATAAGTTTGTTTAAAGGACTATGGGGCCGCGATTTTTGTGTTGTATTTACATAAAAAGCCCATAAATTGCAATAAATTCATTACATTGTTACAAGGATTAAGTATTAAACAGATCCTTAATGTTTGTTAATCGCTAATTGATGTCTTTGAGTAAAACTAGATGAAAAATAAATTGTCATGTACAATTAATACTACAGTAGGAATGAATTAAAGCTAAGATAGTTGTAAAATAATATAGAAAATATTGTTAACAAAGCCAGAGAATGTCAATCTACAAAGTTTCAGAAAAATATTTTGTCCCGTTCTTCACAGCCCTTGTTAATTTGCTGGAAAAAAAATATAGAAAAAAATTCTATATTTCAGTATCTATACAATTAGTTAAGAAAACTTGTATCAAGTGCAAATTTTAACGTAAATCATAATAAAAAAAGGTAAAAGATTTGTATAACACTTAAAAAATATATAAATAAAATAAATGAGAGATCACAGAAATTAAAAGATGCATTAGAAATTATTTTATCAGTTTTAAATTACATATGAGTATGTGCTTATCATTAAGTTAATTATTTTAATATTGAATAACTTATAATAAAAAAGTAAACTAAAAAAAGTATGTCTATTTTTACACCTATGTTTTGAAGTAGGCTGAATGTATTTGAGTCTTTGATAATTTTTTAAATAAATTACATTAATACAAATACATTGACGCAGATCATATTTTAAAATTCATTATTAAACCATAGCACTGGTTAAAATTACGTTTTTATTTTTATTTTTCATTTAATTTTATTTTTCATAAATTTTTATTTTAAATAACACCTTACAATTGTTGATTCCATTCCAATAAATATAAATATTAATTCAGATATATGATATAAACAATTTATAATTATTTTACATTATAATAAATATTCAACCTATACATAATATGTATATTGTTAGCATATTGTAAAAGCTTTATAAAAAATTACAACCGTTGGCACTAAATTAAATAAAAAAATAGCATATTTTTTCAACTGCCAAAGGAAGGCTTTGATTCTGTCACTCAATATGTAATGTCTTTCTTTATATAAAAAGAGATATTTATATTAATCTGTTATTATGTTATTAGTTAACACTTATTTAGAGATATAATTATGTCTACTTAGGCCGTTCTATGACATACATATCTCATTACATAATATACATTACATATGCCAAAATAACGCCAACATTTCTAAAAATTCATGAACAGCTGTATGTAAAAAAAATGGATTAAAGTAATCCTATGTTATATGTTTTAGTTAATTAAAAGTAATTCAAAATAACATAATATAAAAATATAAATATAACATAATATAAACAGCATATAAAACATAATCTGTCAAATGACAAATTTCAATCGCATACATTGTGAATATTGCGAGTAAGCTGTAGGAATGTTACTATTAGTAACTTTTCCATCCAAAGTCTATATACATTCATTCACAATAAATAGTGCAAAGAACCTACAAAACTTTGAAATAAGTATAACTTTGTAAAAAAAAACGCGTTTAAATGTGGAAACACACACATATTTGATGTATATTAATTGCATGATATAACCTGTAAATGCATTTTAACCGGCTACAGAATTATTTAAATTATACAAAGTTACTAAGCTATAGCTGCGTTATACAAACATACACACTCTCAATCTCTTCAATCACGTCACTTCATTTAGTGTCTATTTCATCGCACTTTAACGAGGAGTTTCCTCCAGCGCGTACGCACGCCGCTCAGCCTCTTGTCCTTTTTTCTAAATCAAACAAAACACATAATTTTAGCAAAAATATTTAATAAATGAAGGAATTTTGATAAATTAATTATATATTATTTGTATGCTGATTTGTAGTGTTTACCATTGCTATTTTTGTTGCACATCTGTGTTGGTAGTAAATATAAAGGTAAAAAAAATATTAAAGTTGTTTATTCGGGTCGCACTGCAAATGTGACAATGTCGTAGTAGGTAGCAGCTCGACCGTACTGTACGGTACCAGACTAACATACATATCGAGTAGGTGCACTCACGGTCAGCGCGGCTCGGGCGGCGTGGCGGGTGCAGTGGGCGTGGCGGGAGGCGTGGGCCCGGCATGGCGCGCATCGTCGCTGGGGTGCGTGAGGTATCGCGCGCCGACGCGCCGCTCGAGCGCGCAGAGGTCGCGGAAGGCCTCGCGCGTCTGCAGCCACGCGTGCGCCGCGCACTTGTCCACCGAGAGGCGCTTGCGCTGCTTCACTTGGAGCAGGTTGTTTATTAGGTCGATGGCTGTGTAAATACAGAAAAAGTATGAAACGAAACATTTCGGCATATCATACACCCACTATGCAAATGGAACAACGTCTCAAATATATAATATAATTAAAGTATAATCATCGTTCACTCGTGCGCCCAGGTTTGACATGCATAACTCAGGAATGACGCAAGTTTTATGGGTTGTATATTGATGATTGATTAATGATTTTTAGTTAGATCTTTGAATGACCATATTTTCACTCATTCTCCATTCTAAGGTGCGAACAACTTTTAGGACAGCTGAGAAAAAATTTGCGAATAGATTCGGTCACCCTTGCTCTCTCTTTCCGGTTTTTTGTACTACTGTTGATGTAAATGGTTTTTGATATCTTTAGATTTGATATAGTTATTTAGACTATAAAATCTATAAAAATAATATGAAAATTAAACAGCGGCAGGAATGATAATATGAAAATTAAAGTTGCAGGGAAAGTGAGACGTGTCTATCCTGCTATAAACTTACAAAGTGAAGCTAAAAAAAACTGCCTTCGGAGCTGGTGGTAGCTTTTTTATATGTTCATTCGACGATTCAAAAGTGGTCTATTTGAATAAAGAATATTTAGAATTTGAATTTAAAAAAGAAAACAGTTATAGTTACCCTCAGCCGATATCTCCCTCCACGGCGCAGGCGGATACATGAAGGCTGCATTTTGAATCTGTTCATTGATATCTTCGTCCTCGTTGAAGGGGAACGTTCCAGAAAGGGATACATACACTATGACCCCCACTGACCACATATCTAGAGAACGATTGTAGCCTTTGTTGCGGAGGACTTCAGGGGCTATGGGAGTGAAAAAACAATATTAATTGATAAAGTTGGAATAAATATGAAAGTCGTAGCCAGTTGTGGCTCAGGGTTCAAACTAATTACTGTAAACCACGTTCTGGGTTCAATTCCCATACACTCCGTAACCATCAATACACTTCCGTTCTGTCTAAATCTAGAGACATTGCGTGCTTAGGCATGGATCTGAATACAGCGTTTTACCTCGTTACCAGAGCAAGCAAACGAATATATTGAATTTTTACTACTCCAAGTGGAAATGGAATTAATAATCCTCAAAATTGAAGCAAAAAAACACACAAGCTCCTATACAGTACCAAGGTAAGCGGGGGTTCCTACGACGGATCGCCTAAAGGACTTTTCTCCAATAATCCTCGCAAAACCGAAGTCGCAGAGCTTGACTTGTGGAAACTCTTCGTCAGAGGAGAGTAACACATTTTCTGGTTTTAGATCGCAGTGGACTATGTTTTTCTCGTGGAGGTGCTTTAGCGCTACTAAGATCTGGAATGTTTTAATTTTTTTTATTTTATAAAATTATTCCTTTACTAAGGTCTTCTGTATGAGATTGCTTTAGCAATAATTCCTCTCTTTTTTATAAACATAAAATTTTTAATTATCTGAGTTTTTTGTATCATTTTTTTGTACAATAAGAAACTCTTAACTAGTTTATCTAACTCTTACTTATTTCACATATAAAAGTTAAAAAGAAAAAAAAAGAACAAACCTGAGCCACCAAAAACTTAGTGATCCTCTCACTCAACCGACCCTTCTCATGAGAAAGTATCATTTCCAGCATATCTCCTTTCAACTTCTCCATAACCACGAATATCCTCTCGGGCGTCTCAAACATTCTCTCCAGGTTCACGACTCCTGGGTGCGAGAGGTTCTGGAGGATTGCTACCTCGTTTTTGAGTTGGGCTTCTTGTTTTGTTGGGAACCGGAGTTTATCTATTACCTAGTCATTGACTTGTTTAATTAGTGGCTATTCTTTGTTATTTTTAGAGAATGTGAAGCTTTATAGTTAGATATGAGATATGGAGATATTAAGGAGGAGATGTGTGAGAGAGAACGAGAGATGACATATCTCAATTCCAACATAAACTAACTTTATTAAATAGACAATAAAATTAGAGTAAGTGTATATACGAAAAAAAAGCAATTTTATTTTTCTTCAGTATGTATTTATGAAATCTTGTATAACAATATTAATTTCGAGTTAGTTTTTTAAATTCATTAACAGATATCATTGCAAAACAGTTCATACGAAGAGTTGTGGTCGGTTTGGAATTAAATTTTAGCGGAATCTTTGCGCATTGTTCACTCGAGAAGAAAATAATAAAAGTGAGAAGAAAAATCGTAAAGTACCTACATATAATATAAATAATACCTTAATAGCAACAGGCCTCGAACTAGCCCGATGCATCCCCCCGTAAACTATACCGAACTGTCCAGAGCCCAGCACCTCGTCGGGGTGTATGCGGTACAGCTGCGCCATTTGAGCGACGCGCTCTCCTTTGTTGTCCTCGTCTGTTGTGTTTGTTGTGGCTGTCAATATTATGTAAGGTAACATTTAGAATTTATAGTCATTGCTTATTCAGGGAGCCTTGAGATAAAAGGTAAACAAACAGTAATAGATCACTTATGAGAACTTATGTTGTATGTTCAGATTTATAAGAAATAGAATATCTTAAATGCCTTAAATTATTATCTTAGTACTTCTTTTTAGCTGTATTCCGCACACAGCAGGATGGGTAGAGGGAACCTAGTGTTGTGTTGTCTATTTTCCGACGAATTTCGTAGGCGTTGAGTGGCGAAACCTAACACCGTGCCTTGCCTTGACCTTGCCAGAGCGAAGTAAAAAATATAAATATAGTTTGTTTTAAGTCATTAAAAAATATTAGTTCTACTAGCTACTATTACCTATAATAATATTAACCATAACCTTTTACTATCATCGAGAGAGGCTTTCAGACAATACAAAAAATTAAATGAACGTAAAAAACTGAAATAAAAGTTACTTCCGCTAACGCTTCTTTACATTTTGTCTCAATCCAAATAAAGTATCAGATGTTAACGCATGTTAACTTGTTAAGAAACGCTGTTTCCTACGATTTTACTAAATACCGATCGTCCGAGTCTGGTCTGACCTAGTAGCTATATTTGAAACTAACCCACGTGAACCCCCCTATTCAAAAAGTTGCAAAAAGTCAACATCATTACCACAGTATATTAAAATAATTCTCACCAGAATGCGTATGAGGCATTAATGCATGTCTCAGAGCCGTCTCCCACGACCTCGCGAGATATGCGCCAACCCCCGAGTCGGGGGGCGGCAAAGGACTAGCAGCTGCAGCCCCGTTACTCCCCGAACCCCCTGAACCTCCAGCACCCCACGAGGGGTCCACGCCCACCAGATAGTCCACATTAGCGGTGCGTAGCTCGAAACAGTGCATCGCATCTGTTAATGTCGAGTGTGAGTATATATATATATATTTATTTAAATTCAAAAAATATAACATTATGGGGAGGATGCATCGGGATATTCTTAATATTATTCATATAAATAAAACTAGAACTATTAGAACTTGAACTTAACTTGATTCTTATGTAACTGGATCTTTTTTCTCAAATAGATATAATTTAAGTCAATTTTATTACTTAAACATTAAACTTTTTTTAATAATTTAGTTATACTATTAATGTGCAATACTTAAGCAAAAGGTATTCTACGATGCTCTCAAATACCACATATCTATTGGGAAGTGATTAAAATTTAAATAAAGCTCATTTGGTAGTTCCGACTATTTTCATTATACAAGAAATTTTTACTCTTAATGAAAAAAAAATCGGAAAACCCATCAACCTCATTAAATAACAGAAAACACAGAGCAGACTCACCAGACTGCGGCGTCCGAGCTGTATCGACCGCAAGTATTTCATTAAGTGGTATTTCCTTGTAATACTTAGTTCCGTGTTCCGATGTGAACAATGTCACCGATTTACTGTCGAGACGCCAGTAGTGGCGTTTAATCTGTGAAAAGGTATTTTATTTGAGGTAAAGTCATGTAAAGTAACGAGGTAAAGCGTGGCGTTGGGTTCCACCACTCAACAGGGTGGTAAGTGGGAATGGAAACGGAGCTCCTTGAGGATCCCTTTGTTAAATTAACATTTGTTAACAATCACCACATATTCTTAAATTAGGCTTTTGTTTTTACTTAGTAGCAATGTCTTGACTTTACTATTAATATAAATTTAGATAACTGCACTATAAGTTAGAACGTATGTTTCTGATACTAAAAGGAAATACACTTATCGAATATTTTTCACAATTATACTAAGCATACATGGACCGTGTATTATCCGTAACTTACAGTTTTATCTTTATTAGTGAAGTGCACGAGCCACCCTTCTTTCAGCCATTGTCCGTCTTTCTTTTTCGTATGCTTCACAGATTGAACAATCCTCATCAGAGGGATGTTTGCACTTGGGGATGAAGAAGAACTGAAACGGTAAGAGTAGGATTCCAATATTACTCGTATAGTATAAATGGATAAATATTTTAGTTTAGTTAAATTTTTGTATAATCACCTGCTGGGTCTGCTGGCGGCGTGCTCGGAGCTGACGTCACGTTGCGGCTCCTCGTCCTCTTCGGGCTTGGAACTTCGGGATTGCTGGAAACACCATCACTGTTTTATTTATACGTACGACCGTAATAGAGAATCAAATAAACGATAGATAGAAGATAAAAGATAGGTTTTCGTTGGTTCATATTATTAAAAAGAGAATAAAAAAAGTCTAAATATATAAACTTATATTTCAGCAAGTCGGTAATTGGCCTTGTTACGTTACATTGTATAATTTGAATAGTGTTTGTGCTGGTGTAGTGACATGATCTTATGGTATTACGGTGATAGTGGTAGTGTCTTGACACACCACGTGTTATGTGTTAGTTAGTGACATGCTAGTGTTGTTGCTCACCTCGTGGTCGTGTTCGTCGTCGGAGTCGTCGTCGTGGTGCGCGCGCGGCTCCGACACTTCGCTACTCATGCTGCAGCTGTCATGGTTCTCACCTGTCACATGTATTATTTAACGCTTTATTACTGCAATATAAGAATATCAAAACAAAAACAGAACACGTGGTATTCGTTATGGAATAGAATAAGGATTGTGACAATTTAATTATAGAGCATTCAAAAGGTTGCTCTTTAACTTTCTTTATAATATAATAAAATTATTCCTTTATCAAATTAACCAGTTCTTATTTTGCTTTCAACTTGCCCTTGTTGCAGGGACTTTGTTGATTCTGTGGTATATGTTATTACAGTCTGCATAATTGGTATTGTTCATTATTATTGGCGTTAAGACCGTACCAGGTGTCTCAGTGACCAGAAACACTGAACGCAGAGATATTCTTATTATTTTGGAGCTATATAAATTGATAGACCCGTCAAAGTATTAAGTTAAGGTTGCCAAATTCGCAAACACTAGTTACTACCGTTCCAAAATAAAAAATCTATTAAATTTATCAATAACTGAAATAAAAATGAATATCGTGACGGTCTCGCACCTCCCCCCACTTACCGTGAAGGTCCCGCACCTCCCCCCCGCAGTCTCTGGGCACGGCGGGCAAGCACTTGCGGTGCGCGTTGTAATGACAGTCGCCACATTGCAGCCCTTGCTTGAACAATCCTCGCAGTAATTTCTTGCACAAACGACATACTGTGGGACGTGTGTATGTGTGCACTTGGAACGTGTGGGGGATTCCCGCGCGGGAGCTCGTTACTCCTATTGTACTTGCCTGTTATAAGATATATAATTTTTGTTTTTTCACTGTGTTCTTTGTTACTATTATTTAAATAAAGAAAGTATTCATAAACTGAAGTTGAAAAAAAATTATAATTAAAAAATTATACACCTTAAAGTTGCATTTAATAATAACAAATTATATGATATATTTTTATAGCCACAGATACAGGACATGAAAATGATTTGATCAATACCAACTTCATAGAATGTTGCATTAGAACTGATTAACCAATTAAAATATATATAAAAAACAACAAGATCAAAAGTTTATTGGTATTAACAATCAGGAGCAATTTTAGTTCTACAGGGGTCCTTGTGATGATTTAATGGGTTGAAGGATGGGTTCCGTACGTATGTATCTACATAGTTCCCTCTAATATTTCCATTTTTATTCTAGTATATTAATAAATAGGAGAAATATTTATATGTCTTGAATATTCTCAAAAAGTATAGAAAAAATTTAGAAAAAGTAATATCTCTCTATTTGAAAAACGCAAAAAGCTTGTAAATATAAAAGAAAAAAAAACATATAAAAAAAAATCAAAATGTTCTTTACTTAAAGAATTGATATGATTCTTTTTGTCGGTCTTTAGATTACTCAAAGTTTAGCACTGGATGATGGGTACCAAGGAATACGAAATAAAAGTCCAAAAGTTAATATAAAAATTTTATTAACAAAATAAATTGAAGCGTTACAATGCGCCTGCTACCCACCACCCTTGTGCGTCAGTGTTCAAAAAACTTAACAATAATATTGAATGTATATATTTTTATACTTAAGCTGCTTTAAACAAATAACATTAACCCTATTTATTAGCTGTTGGTAATTGTTGTAGTATAATACTTTTAAATAAGGAAATTCATTAAAACTAATAAAGCAATAAAAAAATGGAATGTCTACAAGTATAAAATACCTTAATTATCAACGTGAAGCTGATTTAATTATTAAAAAAAAATTAAATCAGAAAAATATATAAATTTACATATTATTTATTTAATATTATTCTAATTCATTCACTTAAGTGTAAATATAATATGATTAATATTTTTGTGACCACAGATAAATAATATATTTGACATATAAATTATTTTGTATAATAAGTATTTAAAATAAAACAATGTGTATTCCTTACTTTGTAGTTATTTTAAATTTTAATTAAAGTATATATTTATTTTATTTATCAATTATCATTATAGTAGTTGTTTTTGACAGTTATTTGAATTAGTACAAACTAAATTTAATATATAAGACGGTATAAAGTTATTGTCTTTATTTAATATTTACTTAGCATTCGGATTTCTACAATAGATTCGATGTTAAAAGAAAATTCTTTTATTATATTCATATTTTTAGACTTTTAGGTAACATAAAATCAAAGGCACTTTGCGCTCCTGCGCCACGAGGCCAGACATGGCGCACGGGCACATAGTGTGACTGTAAAAGCGACTGGTTGTGGGTTCGATCCCCATTGGAGGAAATGAAATATTTACTTAAATTTATATTTCCATTTCTTCGCCCTGGTGTCGAGGCAAAACGCGGCGTTGAGTCTCGCCACTCAACACGAAATGTCTCCAGAATTCGGCGTAAAGTGGCAAACGGATTGGCTGAACACTAGGTTCCCTCTACTACTCTGCTGTGTGCAGGATACAGCGTGAAGCTGACAACATGAGTGAGACAGACAAACAAAGAAACAAAGTAGATTTATTCCTTACAGTCACGGAATGTAGTTATATTTTTATATTTCTATATATCAGATTTTTATTAACTGTTGACATAATATAGTCAAAAAACCTAAGTACAAAATGTACAACATATTTAATTCATTAAATATTATACGTCTATAACTTAATTTAATTTTGCTTTTGTTTTTGATAATTTTTGCCACACACTCCTTGTTACCAAAATTAACTACAATAATTGCGAAATTAAAAAATTATACATATGATCATAAATATATATATATGTCCAAAAATCTTCATTTTAATTATTTTATTTTCTTTAATAAGGTTATTTCTAAAGAATATTTGTTTATACACTCTACCAATTCTTCTAAGCTCATCTAAACATTAAACATGTAAGATATCAAGTTGTGAGGATTTAAGAATAATAATAAATAATGTTATTAAAATGTTGTTTCACAATAAGGATAGAAAAATATTAAAAAAACGTAGCTGTATTAGAACCCGTGCCATTTGGAAGCCGTCTAAGCATTCTGGCCTTCGATGGCTTCCAAGAGACACGGGATTGAGTAGCGCTACCTTCAAATATTTCATGTTTTCCAAAAAAAAAAAATACTAAAATTAAAACACTAGTCTCTATTCCCAGAGACAAGCTGAGCCAGTTTCCTTACCAGCGAGTCGTCTTCGTGCGAGTGGGCGGAGGAGCGCGAGGGGCTCCGCGGCGCTCCGCTAGGCCTTCGCCCTCCGACGCTACCCCCGGCACCCCCACTGGCGCTCCCGCCCGCCGAAGCCACAACCACCGGCGACTCACAGTTGGACGGCACCTTCACTGCGCACCTTTTGTGGTAGTTTAGGCCGCAACCTGATTGTTTGAAGATGATGAAAATACTTAAGCTAATCAGAGGGCACTTTGCTATCCGAAATAGAGATATAAGATTTACTTTTATTATTCAAATATATTTAGTAAAAGAATTCTTGCTGAATAATATTTGAACTTGTATTTATAAAAAAAAAACTTGTATTTTTAAATCTTCATTATCAAATATTAAAAATATATAGGTACAATACTACACACTTAAATATATTAAATGTCAGTAAAAAAAAACACCCATTATCCATAAGCAACGACCATATAAATAATAAAATCCTACTCTAATTCCAATTGAAAATAACGATATTTAATAATGCATGTTCTACTGTGTTTCTTTCACAATCAATTACCTTCACACTTGAGACCTTGTCGCACCAAACCAAACAGCATTTCACCGCAGAAGTCGCAAAATGTAGGCGCTTTGTACGAATGCACCGACAGAGAGTGCGGCCGCGGGGCCGGCGGCTGGTCCACGCCGTCGCAGAGTAATGCTGGAGGAGGAGGAAATAATATAAAATGGTAAAAAAATATTTTTGAAATCCAAAAAAAATACTAACAGACCCTGGACCATCACAATACAAATCAGACAGACAAACAGAAAACAAGTTTTACCGAGTGATTTTTTAGTGTCTATACGTCATTTATATGAGAGACCCTCGAGAGTAGTCGTGTACATTGAGCATGTCAAAATATAACTAATTATAGTAAGTCAATTATAATATAGCTCTAACAAATTAAATTAATATACATTATTAGATTCACAGTGTGATCCGCACATAGTAGGGTAGTTAGACGGAACCTGGGCACCTAGTGTTAAGTTCCCTACTTTCCGCCGAGCGCTTAAAGAATCGCGTGTTGAGTGGCAGAAATCAACGCTGCAATTTAAATTGTTGATAGTTTAAATATGCTAATATTTCTTCATTTCCAACCAATTCACGTCCAACAAAAACCAATTTACACCTAGATTGAGTATAATAATATAATAAAATACGTAATAACATACGGTTAGCGGTAAGGACGATCTCAACAAGCGTCTCGTCTGTGACATCTGTGGCGGAGTTGATGAGCTGCAGCACGTTCGGCGAACAGTAGTCGTGTCGGAACAGCAGGATGCGGTCTGACAGACGGTTCAGACCGTTGTCGGGAATCTGGAAGGGGACAAGGTAACCATGAATCAATGAAGACAAATAAGTCAAATATCTATGGATCGAGCTCTTTGTGAAATCAAGAGTTAAAAATAACGCATATAGTACCTTTTCATGCACAAACTTGACAGCGAGCTCCTTGAGGTGCGCGAGCGTGAGGCGGTGCGCGGGCGCGCACACGGCGTCGCGCAGCACGCCCAGCTGGAACAGGAACGTCACCTCGTCCTCCATCCTCACTTCCACGAACGCTACCTGTACAATAAAAGGTCACATTTCAAAAATATATCATTCATGGTATTTCATAATATAGTTTCCCTCCAGATGAAGAAATATGTAAATTATGGATGATAATGGTTAGAATCGAAAAATACAGGATGATAATGACAATGTCATAGTTTAATATAAAAAAAAAAACAATATATTATTTAGTAAAATTACAGTAAATTTAGATTGTGCGTGTGAAATTGTTGTCTAAATTTATGTTATTTTATTTAGAAGACATTTGTTTTTCCTGTTGGACATATTTTTTATTTTGTATTGATTGATTCTTAAGTAATAAAAAATTGATCAAAGTGAATTAATTTAAAACGCAACACCGAACGCTTAACTCGTATGAACCGCATGACCCGGATCCGAATGTGTTATTTAAACTTCACTTTTCGGGTGCAAGTAGACTGAAGGTGAAGCGAATCAATCAATCGCCAGGTTAAAGGGCCAATGCGTAGTTGTGAATATTCATCGATAAATATTATACGTACACGAAAATACCACTTTCTTCAATAACATTCATTATTTATTGGAATTATCAACTATAAATTATTGTCTCGCAAAGAAGATAAAGTTATAACAGTATAATACAAATCAGCATCACGGTATATCCCGCACACAGCAGAGTAGACAGAGGGTACCTCGTGTTGGACCTTACTGGGCATCGAACCCACAGCCGTCCCATTTACAGCCACACACGCTTGTGCCCCTACGCCACGGTGGCTTTAATATACTACTTTATTTTGTATCTGCAACCCAATATCATGAACATAACACTGACGCTACTGTAAAACGAGCTAGAGGGATCGTCTTTTGAGCGTCCATTACTTTTGATACCAGCGTTGGTTCCAGCGATTCCGTCTCGTTTTTTAATTATGTCACAATATACAGTAACGAGGCCAGTCATGGCGCAGGGGCACAAAGTGTGACTGTAACTACGACTGGTTGTGGGTTCGATCCCCACTCGAAGAAATGAAATATTTATTTTAATTTATATTTCCATTTTTCTGTAAAGCGCGGTGTTGAGTTCCACCACTAAGAACGCGATTCGTCTAGAATTCGGCGGAAAATGCAAATCGGAGTGTCTTAACACTAGGTTCACTTTGCCTATCCTGCTGTGTGTGGGATACAGCGTGAAGCTCATTTTGATTTTTACAATGTAGTGTATGTCGACAATACATACGGAATGGAAGAGCCTTAACGGGAACAGAGTGTCATAGTAACGTTATTTTAACGTTCCCAGGTTTGATCTGTTTAAGCTGCTATTTGCGGGACACAATGTGCAGCAAAAAAATAATTTAAGACATTTGCTATTTAAATATCTAAATATTATCTGTGTTACGTGGATAAATCTACCTAAAGGAAACGTATAGTATAATATTACATCGTATCAGCTTCCATTCATAATATATTGAATGAAAGCGTAAGCAATTGTAAGACAATAAAGATATTCTAAATAAGCCGATCGAAGCACGATGTATCTTAATTTAAAAAAAAGAAAGAAAAAACATAAAAATAGGTCAAACGCTTTATAAGATAAGTAAGTAATTGAGACTTCAATATTTACGTTCCGTCTCATTTTCCAATAATAACTAATATAAAGAAATTAAATTGACCTCAAAATGTAAGTTCTACTTGAATAATGCCCTAAGTTCATTAAGTTGAGATGTGGAAGTTAGCTCGGAGCGCAGGTGGTGGATTACACCGAAACGATGAGTGTAATGTATTATATATTATGTATATGTATTATATATATATTATATGGATAGCCCAGAGACTTCTTCGATAAATGGACTCTCATAAGGAGATTTTTGGGGGCTAACTCTACAGCTTTATAATATGAAAGGTATAGATAGATAATTTTAGATTAACAAGTTTGAATTAATAACTGAAAAAAAGTTTTTATTTATTGTCACCCACCAATTAAATAAATATAAATTTTAATCAATAACTATTTTATGGTTTCATGATATGGCCCATTTTCTCTGCTTGCGAATGGTGTGTTGAGGAATCAATGAGGATGGAAGTTACTGTGTATCGCAACCTCTTAGGAAGTAGGTATATCCGTTAAGCTGAGTAAATTTCGCCATAAACGTAGTTGAGCATGTATGTGTGTGTGTGTGTGTGTGTGTGTGTGTGTGTGTGATTTTTTTTTTGTCTAGTCTCTTAGTGACCCCGTATGTCGGACTCGCCTGAATTGGCCTCTACCGACTAAAAAATCCTCAGACTTCTTAGCGTCCAATTCCCCGTGGCATGGCCGCGAGGCATTACTTCGCGGGGGGACGGTTAGCAAAGGCTATCTCTTTGGTTGATTTTATAATTTTCAGGTTTATTTTATCTCATCACTCTCCGCTCCTGTTCCTTCCTGCGCAGCTCCCTTAATAGATTCTTAGCGAATTCACTTGTCGCTTCCCACATGGTTATACATGAGAGCATAACTTCTACTATGTTCTCAGGGTACACTCGTCTGCCAACTTTCGCATGCCAGGCATCTCGGTATTCTTTGTAGGTTAGACATTCAAAGAATACATGCTCAGCGTCCTCTCGCTCACCACAACAGCTGGGACATTCTGGGGAATCCTCGTGTCCAAAGCGGTGCAAATAATATCGGAATGTGTGTGTGTGTGTGTGTGTGTAACTATCTACAGGATCTCGGTAGCTCCTGACTGATGTATGTCATATAGATGAGCTGATGAAGGGCAGTTGGTTATATCTTCAATGTGTGCATGTGTTTTGACCTTGGATAATATGGCCGCCATAATGGTCACCCCAAAATGGTTCATTAAGGCCTCGTTCCCGGTCGAGACTTGTCTCGATGGCCTTTGTGCAACACTGTACACCAAAGTAGGGGCGATCGCGTGGGCTATAATCTTTGCGTTTCGTTACGCCAGATACTAACAAAATCGATTTCCTTATCACTTAGTAACCTGTGACTAGGCGATAGCGAATGCGAATTGAGCTTCTAAACACAAAGTCATTGAACTCACCACGTGTTCGCAGCTACTCACTCGGTCAAGCGTCAACCAGCTGAGATAAGTCAATAACCCAATTTATGTCTATGTATGTAATGAAATCAAACAAATTTTACTAATATATATATATTTTCTTATACTACTATAGAACATTGAATAAGTTCTCGCAGTTTTTTTGTTTAAAATATAATGCTTACAATGACATTTCTCAAACTATTGTCCATCATTAAAGACTCCCATCTCTCTGGTAGCAATTGAATCCCCCGTCCGAAAAACGACTCATCTTTCGAGGCAGTCCAGGAATCAAGCCATTTTACGCTTAAACCGTGCGCCATCGACCGAAACAAGTGGTAATCGGAGGGGGCTATGTCCGGTGAATACGGCGGGTGGGGTAGAACTTCCCATTGAAGTGTTTCCAGGTAAGTTTTGACTGGTTTTGCCACATGTGGCCGAGCATTATCATGTAATAAAATCACTTTGTCGTTCTTTTTTTCTTTAAGAGCGCGACTCAAACGCATCAACTGAAGTCGATAGCGAGCTCCCGTGATAGTTTCGTTAGGTTTAAGCAGCTCATAATAAATTACGCCCTGACGCGGCTGATCCCACCAAATGCAGAGAGGCTTAGAACCTGGATATTTGGTTTTGGCGACGATGTTGATGCGTGACCCGGCATGACCCACGATTTATTTCGCTTTGGATTGTCGTAGTGAATCCACTTTTCATATACTTATCCACTTTTAATATTATATTATTTCTTATTTCTCTTTTTGTTAGGTCAGTAATATATATCTATTTATTATTTATAAAAATAAACAAGTGTATGGTTCCCTCTGCCTGCCTACGCTGTATCCCGCGCACAACAGGTGCGCGGGATACAGCGTGAAGCTGAAAAAAAAAACTAGTGTTAAAGAAACATATAGTCTGAAAAAAGAAACTAATAAATGCACTAAAATATGAAAGTTCAACAAGCGCTATAGCATGTGCTCGGATCATAGATTCCTTAAATCATCCACTATTCAGGTCCCGGCTCCATCATCAGATATTACATCACCTACAGTCTGGCACCTACCGTCAGAGTTACCTTTCGGACTTCAATGTATCATGTCGTATAGTTGGGGCTGCCCCGCCAAGTGTATCCCGTTAAGTAGGATAAAATGTAAAACTGAAAAAGTCGTTTATTCTTCGTGATAATAATAAGTTGACGTCAGCATCGGCGTTAGAAAGATTCAATAATATGTTTACATTTACTTAGATTTATTGCGTTTGATATGATCGTATGTAAACAAAATTCATACAGTAAAAATATTTTGTTTAAACATTTTGTATTTTTGATTGAAATAAATAGAGGGCACTTAAACAGAATATAGAAAGCAAAAATATATTTTTCTATTGCTTGTCTGTCTGTCTGTATGTATGATGACGTTTATCTCAGAATGTACTGAACCCATTTACTTGAACTATACTTAAATATGTAGATAATAAAACTGTATTTGTTTGTAATAAATCTATATTTTTAACCGACTTTCAAAAAAAAAAGAGGACGTTCTCAATTCGTCGAAATATTTTTTAAGGGTTATTATATCTCATAGGTGATCCCGGTAACATTTTGTAGGCACACTTACAAGAATTTTTGTATTTTTTGTAAATATTACAAACATTAACAGTTATTTTACGAATAATTTAAAGCTGTTTCTGAACAAGTAGATTAAATTAATAATTTTAAAGTTCAATGTTAAAGTCAAGATAATACGTACATAACTCAAAATATGTTATTATAAATATATAATAGTATAAGTATGTTAATATAAGTATCAACATTACATAATTATTAAAGTAATGAAAACTCGCATTAGAAACCATTATAGTTGTCAGTCAATTCTGTTTTTTAGTTGAAGCGGGAAAAACCGCGGGCGGGTCGCTGTCACAATAAAATTCATGTAATTTCGGCGTAGGTAATATTTGGCTTCTAAGATCACCACCAGTGGGAGCAACGCCCTATCTATCACATTTTTTTAAAACGATAACGCGAACATAATTGCGGTGACGTGACTGTTTATATTTGGCAGGATTGACTAATAGCTTACGTATTCAAAACATATAAAAAAAAATTAATGTAAGCAACTTACAAGTGTTTTTGCAACTTATGAAAATATAAACAAAGTATGCATCTTTAATGTGTATACAGACATACTACCAAACTAAAGACTAAACATTAAAGCGGGAATCAAAGCCACAACGGTCGCGTTTGGAGTCAAATTATATAATAATTAATAGCAATTAATTTTAATATCATACATTTTTTAAAAATTATAGTGTAATTTTACAAATTACACTATATATTTATATAATATTTTTCCGGTTAATACGCTTTCCCGTAAGGTAAGTACGGTATGCAGAGAACTTCTAGTAGCAATTGGTTCTTGACCTGGCGGCAGAATCCTGAAAATCAAGACGGTTCATGTAGAGTGGCGGAACTCATCACAGCACTCTAGCCTTATATCTCTCACTAAATCATTGAGCCTCCATTGCCTGATATTCATATATACATAAATATTTCGATTATATAACCCAATAGTAGTACTGTACGGGATTTCTCAGTCAGTGTAAGAACAGCATTAACACATGTGTTGCTACGATTCATGTCTACAAACATGATGTGTCGTGACCACTTTTAATAATACAGGAGACTTTCGTGACGCAGCGGCTCAACGTCCGACTGTAAACGCGACGGTTGTAGGTTCGATTCCCACGCATGAATTATCTCCATTCCTTCGCTTTAGTTACAAGACAAAGCGCGAAGTTGCCTTCCGCTATTCAATGTCTAAAAAGCGTGAGAACCGGCATAACTTGGCACTAAGGTCCCTCTCCTACACATTAGGAGGATATAGTGTGAAGTCAAAAACAACTTGTTCTTTCAATTAATCTGAAATAAAAAATAACTTAAGTAATATTTTGCAAAGATCGCAGCCTGGGGTCACTGGGGTCACTACCCCCGAGGCATTGTTAAATACACGTGCCACCAGCCACCTTGACCCCGCGCTAATACCAGCGATAAACACCCTGCCTTTATTTCGCAGATAAAGAATTTCACAATTTGCTTAGATTTGTTGAGAAAAAATCGTCCATTCATTATAATGATAATGTAAACATTTGATTTGCTGGATTAGTTACAGTCGAGTCGCGCGCCCTTACTTTTAGTACTATTGAATCTCTCTGACTGAATCTACTATTATGTAATAATTTGTATTATTTTATTATTTAAATTAATTAGATTCTACTATATTTTTTTCCGGTTCGACAAGGTAGGTAGAGAGCCAAGGACGCCCCACGAGGGCCTCAAATTTATTTTCTCATAAAAAATGGTGCAAACCTTCATTATACTAACTATACCCTGCGCTTGTTAAGTAAATTAGTTTGTCCCAATTACACAGTCACCTACCTACCAGTTAATCTGATAGTCAGCTTATAAACAATGTAATTTAACGGCAGCTGTAAATTACATTACGATTTAGAATACTAACAAGGCAAATGCTTCAATAGAATAACGAATTGTATATTTTTTTGCCTTCTCGCTAATCGAACCAAAAACATTTTTTTTAAACATTTTTGTCTGTTTGTCTGTGCAGATTTCAGTGCAGTTTAGAATGTTACATTTTGGCATATTACTCTAAATACACAGCAGGTTAGGCAGAGGGAACCTTATGTTCATTCCTTCAATCTAAAATATTCAATTCAAAAATATTGAGAAAGTTCATATTATCAAAGCTATTCTATAAATATATGACATACGGCAAAATAATACAATATATAATTTTTTAAACAAAAATGTATAAGTATATTACTCTATAGTTGTGTGTATACAGTGAACTACAAAAACTAGCTTTTTAGGATTAGCAGTCGGAACCTATAGTTTGTGCAATCGAGTTTTAGTTTGGGTTCGAGTCCCGAATGCAGATTTGATCATAATATTTATACTTTTCTAAAAATCACTGAGGACAGTCGTGACACAGACCTATAAGTGTGTAAATGTAATAAACTCAAGGAAATTAAGTATGTAACTAAATGAATACTTTCATATCTTTACTCTGGTGACGGGGGAAAGCGCTGCGTTGAGTTCCGCCGCGGAAAATGGAGAACAGAATGTCTCACGTCTTAAGGTGTGCGTGGGGCTGATCTATCCTTGGCTCAATTTTAAATTGTTTAAAAATATCTTGATGTTCCTCCGTAGCAACAGAACATTAAAATTATGAACTGTGGCAACGAAAAGCTATCCTCCCGTCGAACGTAGCATGCATCTCAAGATTGATCTCAGAGTTGATATCGATTTATAAATACGGGCCTTAGTTATAAGTTTAACATGTCCGCGCTCCCGAACGGAAGAACCCACTATGATCTAGATTTTTTGTTTGAAAGATGACTCTTAATTAAGAGTGTTTTTAGCTATACAGATCAAGAAAATATATAGGAGCCGTCTAAGGATCATCAGCGTTTCACAAAAGAGGAGATGAAACTGAACTTAGGAAGCTGAGTTGCCCGACATGACACGAGGCGCACGTTGACTCTCCGAGACGTGCATTTAAATATTTTGTCACGTAGCCATGGAATCGTTGACGCACATATTAACGTACATACTATGTATCTATATATATAATAACAACTATGCAGTGGTTATATTATATATTTAAATAGAAAATATTGGTATAATTATTTTAGAATATACAATTTCAGAGTAACTTACTTAAGTAACTTTAAAAATTACTATTATACACATTCTTACTTCATAATTCAATTTATCTATTTATTCAGTTAAGAGGTTTTTCACATAAAACTGTTAATTTACCTAATATAAAACACGAGGGGCTCACTCGCACACGTGTAATGTTCCATTCTATTGCAGTAAATAACAGCCGTGACCTAGCCTAGCCTAGCCTAGCCCAGCCGAGGCTAAGACATCAGAGAAAAAGTGGAATAATAAATCTTAAAAAAGAAATTGGGTTTTAAAAAAAAATGTTACTAATTTAAAAAAAAAATATTCATCGATTTGGAAATACAATTTTTATTTATAATTTTGTATCAAGTACACCATAAGGTGTACTTTTTGTAGATAAGCATAAGCTTATCTACAAAAATGCAAAAATAAATGAACATAAAATAAAAATATATATATTTTTTAGTAGTTCAAGTTTTGAAGGACTTGAAGTAAAAGTTTGTAAGAAGGTTTTCTCAGATATAGAGTTTGATTGAATTGGACAAAGTAACATATCATTCAACCAGTGAAAAAAAAAATAGAATAAGTATCTAATTTATATGAATTAAATTATGTTACATATGTAATGTTCGGAGGTCAGAAGGGGCCTTGAAAATAACAACTGCGCAGCGTCACGATATATGTATTATATTTAATTAGAATGCTACAGTTTGGGCAAAGTAAGCGTCATTAGATAAGTCCTCTTAGTATAAACAATCCACTGGACTCTATCCTGGCAAACAACCATTCCTAATTAATTATAATTGATCTCCGAATACAAATATATTTATATAACAAACATAATATAGAAATTAAATAACACATGAAAATATTACACATATATAAATAATTTTCGTGTGAATATATATTAGATAATACATAGAACAAATGTCATCGTATCATCAAATGTATCGATAATCTAACTCTATTAAGTTATAAATATGATAAAATAAAATTATACCATCTTTTTTTTCTTTTATTTAATCGCTTCGGTAAAAGCCGATGCGCGGCGTTGACTTCCACCAGTGAAAGTGGAGTCCAGAATTTGGGCAGAAAGTGGATAACGAAGAATATTGACCTATCACTATCTGCTATGACTGATATAAAACTGTCAGTTCAATCGCGATTATAGGTGTTAGTTTATTCAATTCCGAATTATAAAACTGACCAATTCTGTCAAAATCATCCCTATTCGGTTATTTACATTGTTTAGAATACGAGAATGGCGAAAAAGATTTATGTATGAAAAGTGAGGGGTAAGAGAGATAAGGGAAGACCTATGTTGACCTTCGTAACAAATATTAACGATACAAGAAGAAACTTAAATAAAAAGCATGAAGACTCCCTGGAGGACATGTATGAAGAGGATGGCGACAGTGGACGAGACGAAATAGATATGAAGAGACCGTAGTGTTTGGCACTCCGTTCTCTCTGACTGCACCGTTCTGGATACATTAGTGACACGCGATTAGGTTAGATTGAAAAAAAAAATAATCTTAATTAAAAATTGCTTATAATCCTAGGAATTCACTAGATATCACAAACCAAAAAACAACAAAGATATTATTTGCATTTATCAAGAGCTGATATCAGAGTTATGAAAACAGAAACGACTCCCACACCCCGATTGATAACTTTATCTACAATATTTAACTTGTTCAACTTAGCAGTTGTCGCACTTGAGGGATCTATGTGAGAGATTTAAAAATTAATATAAGGGTTTTAGTACGTGTTGAGGGGCGTTGAGTTACGCCTGTGTTGATCTGACGGAAAGCGAGGAACAGATTATCTTGGCATGATATGCGAGAATGAATGCGAGAAAGAAGTTTTTTAAGGGTTCCGTACCTTTTGAGAGAAAAAGAAACCCTTAGCCGTGTGGTCCCGGCTTAGAATAGGATCACCCTAGTACTGTAGGTGTCGTAAGAGGCGACTAAAGTACGTGTGGTAGAGTCACGTCGCCAGTAATGGCAACACGCATGGGCAGACTCGACCGGATTTAATACCACCCCCGGCATTTTAAACCGGCGTGAAGTAATGGTCCTTGCCACTGCGTTTCGCATTACGTAATGCCGGGCCCCGGTGCCCTTCATCTTCATCTTAAAGGCTGGCAACGTACCTGTGGCTCCTCTGGTGTTGCATAGGGTCGTGGGCGGCGGTGATTTCCTAATAAAAAACCTTTTTCTATATTTACTTTAAAAAATGATATGGCCGTTTATATCGCAAAAAACGCGTATTTCGACACTATAAAGGGAATCATCTGGTGTCGAGGCAAAGGGCGGCGTTGAGTTCTGCCACTCAACATGCAATGCCTCCAGAATTCAGCAGAAAGTGGGGAACGGAGCATCTTAACACTACGTTTCTTCTGACAGCAGGGTTGCTGTGTGCGGGATACAGCGTGAAGCTGATAAAGGGAATCAAAATTAAAAGGGTACTTTTGTTTGATGTAGAATTATGAAATTTGGCAGTTAGCATCTAAAGGTAGTATTAGTTCAGGAAAAATTTTGAAAACTTGAATTTATGGTTAAATCCTAAAAATGCTATTGTGCCTTTAAAGGGCGTGTCAAGAAAAATATTATTACTTACATTTTTTTACATTTACATTTTTTTATGAAAAGTGCAATTTAAGGGCGAATTCCTTTAACCTGGGTCGCGTTTCCAGACGGAGCTTAAATTTAAATGTATACTTGAATTAAAATGAATACTTAAAATTCAAAATGAAATCGTTTGATAAGTTTCGAATGAATTACAGTGCCATAATTACGATAAGAAATTGTAGAACTACGAGTACACTTACATACACACACAGTAGACTTGTACACAAGCGTGGCGCTTGCGTGGAGTGGGAACGTGTACGACTAATATAAAGGTGAAACATAATTATTTATTATTAAATAAGCTGACGCTGTAGTAGCGCAGTATCTGACTACATGTAATCGGCGAACCTACGACCTCTTTGGATGAATTAATTCTATTTTAGTGCGCGATTGTTCAAATTCAAAGCTACTCGAAAACGCAAGGAGGAAAGTTTGCGTTAATTAATCTGTTCATTATATCTGGTTAGGTGTTTCGTTAGAAAGTGCCGTGACAGTAATCAATAAAAGGGAGAAACATGTAAGATAAGGCTACATTGTAAAATATAAAACCTTTTATTTTTTTAGCGTTCACGTTGTACACCGCGTATAACACCATAAACAAACAATAAAAAAGACACTCCGCTTCCCACTCACCGCGTTATTTTCCAACATAACATTGACGCACTTCATCTACCATCACATCTAAATTTCTTAATTATTAAGTCTTTCAATAAGTCTAGGTATAAAAACAGTTAAACGAGAATTTGGATCAGTAATTAATCAGTATTGGCTTCAAAATGCATAATTCCGTATGGATACAGGCGATAGGCGGGTCACGGGTTCAGGTCAGGACTCAGCCACTACACTGCACTGATATTATGCATGAGATTACGAATTCTGTACAAACTTAATTTGACATATTTTATTATTTTCAAATATTTTTTCTTGTCTTGACTTTACCCGCATAGCAAGGCAGGCAGAGAGAACAGCGTTAAGATACGGCCCCTATTTTTCACCCAATTTTTAATTAAGACGTCGCCTGTAACTCACCGTCGTATTCATCTAAACATTCACACGAGGTGTGAACTTACGACTACCGCATTTATAATCATGCCACTGGCACTGCACCACGACGGCCTCTAAGTTAAAGTTGAGTAAGGAAAATGTATATAATATATTAAAATATTATAATATTCGGCGCACAAGCTTGTGAATAAATGCTACAGCTTGTGGGTTCGATTTCCACACGATGAAATTGAGGCGAAAATTGAGAAACTAGTGTCTTAACACTAGGCTTCCTCTATCAACCTGCTACATGCTGGAAGATACTTGAAACTGAAAAAAAAAGTAACATATATACATAACAATTTATAAATTGTAAAGCACATCTAATTGGATTGGAAGCACTCACTATACGACGTTATTTACGTTTTCCTTAACAGAAAGAAATAATTGCTTTTTTGACAACAAAAAATAGGAAGCTTTTTAGGAATATGGTAAAAACATCAAAACAAATTATTCTATATTATTGAGAAAATAAATGAACTATAAAGATAATGTATGCATGTTTGTACTGTGAGGATATTTAAAGAGACTCGTGTCGGCTATTAAATTTTATTACGTGCAATAGAAGAAACGCTCCGGGAAATCATAATATTGTTACTAGTCTTCGATCTGTTTGTTGTTTGTCTAGAGAGGATCGGGCACATTGCAACTTAGAGGAGTCTTTCTTTATTTTATCGGAATGGTAAAACACAACCATCAAGATAAAGTCCCCTCTAATATAATTTGGTGTCAATGATCAGCTTCACGCTGTATCCCGCACACAGTAGGATAGGCAGAGGGAACCTAGTGTAGTAGTATTGCGTGTTTAGTGGCAGAACTCAACGCCGCCCGTTGCCTCGACACCAGAGCAAAGAAATGGAAATATAAACGTAAACAAATATTTCTCTTCCTCGAGTGGGGATCGAACCCACAACCGTCGCGTTACAGTCACACACTTGTACCGCTGCGCCACGACGCCCGCTCAATGATCATACCGAGAAATACCGTAGAATCAACAGAATCCACGGCTTTAGCATCAAATAGTACGTAGGCTTTAAAGAAATTCGTGTTAGGTATTCTGAAAATTATATATTTGTTTTTCTTTTTGATATTCAATAGTTGGTTATTAACACTAAACCAATGTTATATTTTCTAGAGAGCAGTGTTTTTATCATCGTATACGTTTTGTCTTTGCATTTTAGAAATAAGTTTAGTATCCACGCAAATAATACCATCTCACGACTCCTTGCAACTAGATTGGTGGAAAATCCTTTATACATATATAAGAAAAAAAAGGACCAAAAATAAACCCACGCGGAATCCCCATAATTTCTTACCATACATAGCAACTCTATAAACTCCGTTGACTAAATAAAGGTTCCAGGGAACCTGGGAATCTAGTCTTAAGACAGTCTCTTCCCATTATAGCACTTTCGTTCCTCATTCTCTGTCCAATTCTGGAGACATGGCGTATTGAGTGGCATAGTGTCATAGTGTCTGATCTGAATCTGAATAATTAAAGACCTACATAAATTAGTACATATTCACACCAAGCACTGGGAGACACCAGCAAATAGGCAGCAAGTGATCAACCGTTTGTTACTCACTGCACTCATATTTATAAGGACGCGGCGTCCGTGACGGCGACAGTGCGTGGGCGAACGTTGACCATGTCGCGTCTACTTGTTGCTTTGTGGATGATCTCCGCGGCTCTCGCTACGACCGGTGAGTGGCGTGAGAAATACTTAATAATATGAGGTTTATTAAGTAATTATATTTGCAAGTGGTTTTTTTTATAATTTTGGAGGTAATGTGTTCATTTTTTTAGTAAATACTAGCGACTGACACACGGCTTTGCCCGTTTAAACTTATATAAATTGTAGCTTACGTGTTATTTTGTAGCTTACGTGTATCAGCTATATAACTGTTAAGTTTAATCTAAATCCGTTCAGTAGTAATTACGTGATAGTGGGAAAAAATCTATCCTCTCCAGCTTTCACGTTATGACTCTTAGCAGGATTTTGGAGATGGAAATCGTGTCTTTATGTTTGTTTAACTAAGAGGACAATATTTTTTTTATATTATACAAATTAAATCATATTAAACAAAAAAAAGTTATTGCTACTTAAAAAAATATGAATGAATAAGCTTGTTAATTTCTTAACAGTGTGCCTAATTGGAAATGTAAATCGATTAAAATAGTTAATATTTCATACCAACAACGCATTGTGCAACGTATTCTATAATAAAATCGACATTTTAAAATAATGTATGTATAAGTTACAGACAAAATAAAACGATCGAGCTTACGAGACAGGCAAAAGATCCCATTCTCAGGTATATATATATATGTTCGCTCGTGAAGGACTAAAACAATGGCCGATGCCCTATATTTATAAAGGAAGTTTGACTTGCGAGCTTTCTTTACTTTTGATGGTTAAAGTTTTGATTAAATTTACTTTCATATATAATTTATTTTTATAATAAATGTTTAATGAAGTGCTAAGTGGATGCAAATTTATTATAAATATAGAAATGGAAGTGTCTGGCTGTGTTATCAGACTTACACTCTCACAGAAGAAATACGGCAACGAAACTGATTACAATTACTTTCGTGTAGTGTTAGTCTATTTTTTACGTTATTTTATTTTTAACTGTGTTGTTTCCTTTCACCACGTGTGGAGTCATAGATCACAATTATCATAACTACTCGTTGTGTGCTAATATTTTTTATTTGCATTGACTTAGAGACGAAAAATAAAAAGTCTCCTCATCTCTCTTTTTTTTCCTTCAAGGAACCTACATGCTACATTTGTATAGATTATATTCGGTATGAAAGATTAAGTAAAACAACATTAACATTAGGCCAGTCGTGGCGAAGCGGCATAAAGTGTGCTGTAAAATCGACAGGTTGTGGGTTCGATCTCCACTCGAAGAAAGGAAATATTTATTTAAATTAATAATTTCATTTCTTCGCTCTGGTGTCGAGGCAAAGCGCGATGTTGAGTTCCGCCACTCAACAGGCAATGCCTCGAGAATTCAGCGGAAAGTAGGGAACAGAGTATCTATGTACTAAGCTCCCTCTGCTTATCTTGCTGTGTGCGGGATACAGCGTGAAACTGATTACCTTCACATCCTTCTCGTATCTGGCCTAATCACACAGTGTTAATATTCATGCAAGAGTATCTTCAACACTGCACTTATTCAAATAGTTACCAGACTAAACAAATATAATTAATATTTATATCCGTTTGTTAGTTTGATTTTGAAGGAGATTTATAAGTCAAGTATAGTAAAAACTGCAGAAACAAAAAAAGTGATCAAAGTATTATTTGACTTAGCACAGTTTATAATATATTTTCAAAGGAACAGCGGTTGAGCGGTTGTAAATGAAGTGGTTCCGAGTTCGATTCCCACTCGGGGGAATTATTGTATTTAAAATTGTTATCATTTGTCCGCTAACTTCTGCTTGCTATTGTCCACTTCGCGCTGATGGCTCTAAACATCTTTAAAGCTAGTCAATAAAATGACACGGCGCAGCGACTGAGCGTCCGACTGCAAATGCAACGGCTGTAGGTTCCCACTTGTGGAAAATAATATATTTTAATATTTTCGCTCTGGTACCCAGACAAAACGGCGTTGAATTCTGTTACTCAATACGCAATATCTCGAAAATTTGGCAATGTCTCGAAAAAATAAATAATAACAAATATAAAGACCACTTCTATATAAATATAGATGTGAGATAACCGATACTATGCAAAATACTTCAACAGGTTTGCTACATAATTAATAAGCGTTTCATAAAAAATAATTAAATACGGCATTTTATATTCAAAAACATATTAAATTATTCATAAAATGCAAATGACTTCAAAAAAAAAGAATCATGTCAGAATATATTACTCTATTTTTTATTAAGACGAAAAAATATAAATTAATTCACGCTTTTTCTTAGCATTGGCCTTCACCTAGACAAAATGCTAGTATACATTTTTTTTCCGCTGAGTTTTAAGGTAAACTGTAAAACACGTGTAAGTGTGACGCATTTCTACCAGACATGTACTGTATAAGTTTTTGGCTGTACAAGCGAATGACTATATCTATTTTTGGGCAATAGATTTATTTTTGACGCAAAGCGCGGCGTTGAGTTTCGCCACTCAACACGCAATGCCTGCAGAAGGCTTTGGTCTTTGAGGAGGTAGATTCGGAGAACATGTGGTTTAATGACAGAAAATAAATATTCCATGACTTATAATTTGGAGTCAAGACAGGCGTCAATTATTATACTACAACTAACCGTGTATAAATATTTATTTTAAATCTATTAATAGCATTATAAAAATATAATTGGATTGCAAAAGATAAATACTAATTTTATTATATTCTTTTTGTGCCACGTGTTATTATGACAAGTCATCGGTTCAGTTTTTGTAGGCGTTATTACGATAAAGACGTACAGATAAACTTATATACTCGTATTATATATTGCACATAGGTTAAAGAGTAAGTATGTCGACGAACATGCCGTTCATTTATACAAACTAGAGGTGAATAAATCAATTTTAGTAATGTGGCAAAGCTAAGTAAATTCTTACATATTTTTATTCTATACATATCTTTTTCATTATTAATAACTTTTCTACATAGTATCTAATCAAATCAGCGGGCCACACACGTAATGACGTATAACAATAAATTATTTAAACAACTGTTATCAATCAAATCAAAATTAAATATTTATTCATATATAACTAAACAATGATAAAATAATCGTGTTTGACCTACATTACTATATATTTAAATTAATAAAATATTTGCTCACTGTACAAAAGGAGCTTGCGACTTCCCAATCAGGAGTCCGGAGCGTACGCAGTCTGCATTAGAATTTCGTAGCGGCAGCTACGAACCGCTACGACTGTCTACTTAAAGTTTTGTTTGTAAAAAACTTTAGCTCATTAATTTACTTTCACAGTGTATCCCGTATGTAGCAGTGTAGGTGAGGGTAGTGTTAAAGCACTCCGTTCCCCCATCACCACCCAGTTTTCCAGACGTTGAATGTTGATTGGCGGAATTTAACAACGCGCTTTGTTTTGTTACCAGAACGAGAAAATGAAAATTATTTATTCGTCTAAGACGGAATTAGAGCCAGATTGCTTTCACATGATGTGAAGATGACAAATGACACTATTGTATTGTGTATTTTAAACGTAATGGTTTTGAGTTCAATTCAATTTTATAAATTAGATTATGTTAAATTAAGTACTGAGCAATGTATTTTAACTTGTTTCCAAAAAATTTAAACATTTGTTTTTATGTATGTATATATATTTTATTACAGCACAAGATAGTTCACGATTTCAGAAAGAAGGATCAAAATGTGAGGTGCGTGTTCGTCTTCAAGAGGGGTGGGTGTGCGGAATACATCAGTTAGCAGACAATCGTACACATTTCGCCAGCTTCCTGGGCTTGCCGTACGCTGAACAGCCCGTGGGCGATCGTCGCTTTAGCGTGAGTAAATGACATACTAGTCACCGCACCGCAAATTTGTTTGCGCGGGCTTAGAGGCGAAATGTAAAACATACTATTTTCCCGGACAATTTCGAGAAATCCTTTCTTGGTGCTCTCTCACAGTTTTTATCTATATGCCAAGTGTCACATTCCGATGTGCAATAACTTCCGCTGCGCGTTGTCTGTTAAAGTTGAATATATGTTAGTTGATATGTTTTAAATATAAAGTAGTTTTATAAAAAAAATATGATTTATTTTTACAAATTTTAATTGTATATTTTTTGTAAAACAGCGATTTAGCATATTAAATAATTTTAAAATTCAAAATTACTATCGCCGCTGTTAAGGCATCTCTGCTTGTCTCACTAAATTATATTTTAAACGATAGGCGTTATGATCTAGTACTGAAAGTAAACTAATAATTACAATTGCCTGAGACGAAGGTTGTCGTATTAAATATTTGTGTTCCCCCTTGACTCGCTAGACAAGAGTTGTGAGGGACAAGTGTTTCTAAATGTCTGTGCTTGTGGAGCCGCTGGCCGAGCGACTAATCATAAGGTTGTTTTTGATCAGTTATCATATTTACATGTGAAATGTGATCCATGTTTCAGGAATTAGGACCCGTTGAACCATGGGATTGCTTATACGACGCATCCTTCGAAGGACCCGCTTGTCCGCAGCATAATGTTTTCTATGGGCCTTTGCTTGGATCTACCAACATGAGTGAGGCCTGCATCTACACAAATGTTCACGTGCCTTTGCACGCCCTGCCCGAATATAAAGTTTTAAGGCCAGCCAGATATCTGCAACCACCTTATGAAACTGGTCTGGCGGATGGAACAGATACTGGCTTGCCCATCTTAGTGTTCATCCATGGAGGTGGCTTTGCTTTCGGATCCGGTTCTACTGGACTCTACGGTCCTGAATATCTGATGTCAAAAGACATGATTGTCATTACTTTTAACTATAGGTAAGATATGTCACTTTCTAGTAAAGTGTAGCCTCGAAATTTGGAGAAAAGTGGGGAATAGTCAAGGGAAAAACATGAAACTCCACAAAAATTAGTAGTTAATTATATTTTGTGCATGGCGTCGGATATAAGAGGTAATTTCAAAAGCGTCACAAATCACTTATGCAGTTATGATAACGTTTGAAAAATATGTAATAAATGTATTTGGCTTCACAGTTTATAAAACCAGGACCTTCAACTAGAACCTTTTAACAATCCACATTATCAGTAATTGCAAAATAATAGATTTAACAATTAATTGTTATTGTGTTAATAGCGACATTAAAGGGAATAATAAATATATATATATATATCTATTATAGAATAGTTAATGATAATTTTGTTCGTAAACATTCAAGAAAACACGTGTTCGAAGATCTTGTTTACAATTGGATTCGACGTCACGTTTTTATCTATAGAGTGTTGGGTGCTTTAGATAAGCGCTTAGTAATAAATAAGCATGTTGTTGTTATCTATATTTAGGATATGAAAAAAAGCATATTAAGATGAGGCGTAAAATATTAATCAAAATCACGTCGGGATGAGCAGTCACTACTTTTTAATATTATGCAGGAAAAATGCATTGACTGGCATACTAGTTGTCAGATATAAGGCTGTATATTCTCTTTTCCATGTCACATGTTTGAAAAAGATTTTATAGGTTATGTAATCTTGAAAATCAAATATTGAAAAAGTATGTAAGTGAATTAACTGCTTTCGAATTCATAATAATAACAATATCGTGTAAGCTAGCATTCCCCATTCATCATATCGCACACCTTTCTTTTATCTAGTAAATAGCAACAGAGATGATATAATATGATAGTGTTAGTTATAAAATAGATAATATAACATTTTTCTTTCGTATTTTTTCAGAATAAACGTTTTCGGATTTCTATCCCTCAACTCTTCAAGCATTCCTGGTAATAACGGATTAAGAGACATGATAACTTTATTGAAATGGGTGCAAACTAACGCCAAGGCATTCGGTGGAAACCCGAATGATGTGACACTGGGAGGGCAGAGTGCTGGCGCTAGTTCTGCGCATCTTTTGTCGATGTCTCCTGCAGCTGAAGGGCTATTCAAAAGGTTAATATATATATATTTGTCGAATACTGTATTTTACGATTATATTCTATTGCATATATACCTTACATAATTTTTTCTTGTTTTAGAGTTATACTGATGAGTGGAACTGGCATCCCTGCTTTCTTTACAACTTCTCCAGCTTACGCTAAATTTGTGGCAAATCTTTTCTTATCTGGTTTAGGCATTAATGCAACACATTCTGAAGATATTCATAAGCGATTAATAGAAATGCCACTCGAACATATAATGGATGCTAACAAACAAATTCAAGAGAAATTTGGACTCGTAGCATTTTTACCAGTCGTTGAAAGTACATTTCCAGGTGTTACAACCGTATTAGATAACGATCCTGAAGTACTTATATCTAAAGGTTGTGGGAAGAATATACCTCTTATGATTGGATTTACGAATGCTGAATGTGAGTCATTTAGAAACACTTTTGAAAAAATTGACATTCTAGGTCAGCTTAATAAGAATCCGCTCCTGATACTGTCACCAGATGTCATTTATAAACTCCCCATGTCGATGGCGTTAGAAGCAGCTCAAAAAGTGATAAGCAGATATTTTAACGGAGGACCAACAATGGACAAGTACATAAAAAGTTGCTCTGAAACATTTTATGTTTATCCTGCGATGAAATTAGCGGAGAAAAGAGCATTAATGGATGGAGCTCCAGTATATTTGTACCAGTATTCTTATGAAGCCGATTTTAGCGTAATTAAGGAGTCAAAAGGCTTGAAGTTCGATGGTGCTGGTCACGTTGAAGACACAACATTTGTTTTTAAAGCCAACGCGATGGATGGCGTTAAAGGCTTTATGCCACCAACTCGCAAAGATCAATTTATGATAGACTGGATGACCATGTTCGTTAAAAACTTTATAGATTGCAAGTAAGTTGTTCTTGAAGGAAAAAATCATATATGTTTTGTATAATACTATAAATTTTTGTTTATAAGCTAACGTATTTTATAAGTAATTCTTTGATAAACCTATATTTTATTTTAGCGATCCAACGTGCAACCCTAGACGACTATCACAATGGCCTGCCGCCAGCGAGAGCCTGCCAACACAGTATCAGTATATCGAGGCACCTATGCTATACCGCTTCATGGAACCCACAAAAGAACAACAGGAGATGATTCAATTTTTCGACAGTATGCAAAATAGGACTAGTTAAATTTTCTGTTCGTGTACGATATTAAATGTAGATGACTTTTCATCAAAGTATGTCGAGTCGAAGTTCACGTTTTTACGCTTGAAATGCAATTTGAACCATACATAGAATTAATAATAATTTATTATAATTATTTTTAAGTAAATTAAGCCACAACCGTCCACAAGAATGAGATCGTTCATCTCTGGTGTCTAAGAGTTTAAGTTAAAATTAGTCTATTTTTAGGTGCTTTTATTTTGAACAATTATCTGAAAATTTGCATATTTAAAACAAGAGTCTGAAATTTTTGCCAGCAAGAACAATGGCACAAAAACTCATTTAAGCATGTATTTTCATTATTATTTTCTAGTAGAGTAACTTTTTAGTGTTAGGGGAAAATATAATCGTATAATTCGTTTTAAATAATATGAAAGTCTTTTGTAAATAAATTTCAACCTATTTATTTATTAATCAAATTCTTGCCTCTTAAGAATTGAAGTTTGTAATACAAAATAAATAATACTAAATTATTTGTAAAAGTTGATCTCTGCTTATAACACAAGGGAATGTATTATAAATCTCGACCTAGATAAGAAAATATTGGAAGACATAAAATACTAAAACTGCAGTGGTTTTTGCTGTCCCCTATGTTTACTTAGATTTATATAACTAAGATCTGAACGACTAGAATAGATAAGGGTTTCATAAAAATTGTTGATATTCAGCCAAGAAGAGAGAGAATATATAATAGAATATATAAGAGAGAATATATAATAGAAATATATGTCTCTGTCAATGGAAAATATTAAAAATACTTGTATATATAAATTTGAACGTAGCGGGATTCGAACCTGTGTAAATATTTTAAATATTCTTATTCTTACTTATAGTTATATAATAGATAAAGATACTATACAACAGGTATTACTAAGATAAAACTAGAGTACAGTGGCTCTTCGGTGATTATAAAATATACTTACTTGTAAATAATATTATACGTATAGCTTGTGTTTGTCTGTTATGTCAGTCATAATGTATGAATAGCATAAGTACTATATAACCGTTTTTTTGTTCTTTTATTAGTGTAAAAAAAGAATGTAATGTTGATAGCTAAAAGACGACTCTTTTATATATATAAGGAAAACTAAAAAATATGATATAATTAAGTACATAATATACTTATAACCTTAAGATTTGTATGTTTTATAAAAAAAAAAATAATTTTTAACTTACTTATTTGGTTTTTCATTAACACGCTTTAAAATTTTCTACAAAGAAACTCTTGGTACGTTCGTAAGAATAAAAACTCTAAATTTGACTATAGTTGGTAACCCTTATTTATATATATATAAATGGGGTTGGATATTAAACTGTATTTTTTTATTGTTTGCTTCAAGTATCGTATGTGCACGACAAGTTGGCGAACAACTTAATGTCACGCCACTCGATTTCGCTGATTCTTCTTTTATTGGAAAGGATCTGCTTCAAGGGTAAGTATAAGAGTTTGGTAGTGCCGTCTTGGCACAGTGTCACAAGTGTATGACTGTTATAGCGGGATAGAGCATGAAACTAAAATACAAATCGGCATAGTATTCTCTTACATACAAATAGATTGAAAATCTACCTAACGAGTTGTAAAATGATTCATGTTTATAACCAAACTAATAGAAATTTGCAGATTCATATCGGACTTGCGCCATTTCGAGTGAATGTAGTATATAATAGGTAGTAAAAGTTCATCGTAATAGCAACACGGAAGTAATTAATATGCGACAGTTACTACACTGACTAGTGTCATTCGATTAAAATAGATATTCTTTTGTTTTTGAAAAGCTTTACGCTGCATCTCGCATTTACCAGGGAAAACATAGAGTAAAGACATTCCGTTCCCTACTCTCCACCCGTGTGTACTGGCGGAATTCAACGCCGCGCTTTGTTACCAAACCGATTGTTAATAATTTAGTCCACCGAGTCAGAATTGAATTCACAGCCGCCGGGCCTACAGTCAGACGTTGTGTAGCTATGTCACGAAGGCCATTCTTTGATTTTCTCTCTTACAATAGCACACATTCTCTATTTTTTGGGCTGAGCAGAGAAAAATATGTAATTAAATATAAATATATCAACAAGTATGAATTCAGATTATAACTATCACGTGCGTAATCGGATACTTACTCAGCGCTATACTTTAGAAAAAAAAAAGATTGGAGTCACGAGGCTCGTGAATTAAAAAAGTTCTTTGGAGATATTTAGCCTTTTTTATATACTTTATACATTCAATTATTAAAAATATTGAATATATAAACATTAGATTCGTGTTCAATATAGTTGTTCAATGGGTAGTGAACAATCTGAAAGCTCTAAAGTTGATTTGATGCTTTAAAAAGCTTACGAGTAAGCGATAATTTACAAGTGAACTAAATTTTATGCAAAGAAACCTTGTAGGATATGGAATGTTATTCACATTTTTGGTAATTATACGATGTCATATCAGATGATGAATAAACTCTTAAAATTCACAATATTATAGTATACATTTACTATAGTATAAAATTATTGTAGGCTACATTATAGTAAAATCTATATAAAAAAAAAACAAAGTCCCTAAATCTATAAAACACGTAGTATCAGCATGGGTACTTACAAAATTGTTGGAACGTAACGCATCAGGTTAATAACGTCACCGGCGCGAGATATTATTTGTTACGAACAATCATCAAACAACGCCGACTGACGATATTGTTTTTAACAATTTCACTTTTCAGAAAGTCATTTTTTAGAAAATATACAAAAAATAATATCGTGCCTCTCGGAAATCTCGCTACCTTCAAATTGTTAGATATATGTTTTATACAAGAATGTTTAACGTTTTTATTAAAAAATTGATAATTCATCAAATTTAATGAAAATTAAGGACAAAGTCTTCATATTGTTAGTAATTTTACGCAAACTTCCAAAAACAATAATATAAAAAATGAAATTAAAACTTGCATTACTAATACTAACTTGGTGCGCCCAAGCAAGTGTTCAAACTGTGATCAGCATAGCTCAAGGCCAAATCCTGGGGATCCCTAGAGACGGTTTCATTTCTTACGGCGGCATCCCTTATACTTCTATTAATGGCCCTACTGGAAGGTTTAGAGTAAGTAATATATAACAGACATAACAATATTATGTAGTATATTAAAGCATATTTTATTTAAGTTTTTGAGTTGACTTGCGTTGAGTTCCATTTACCATACAATGCCTCCAGAAATCAAGGAAAAATGAGGAACTGAGTGTCTTAATGACGACAACTACCATATAACAAATAAATAAAAATGTATTTACAATGTAAAGGACCTAACGAACGTCCATGTATAACTTTTATTTTAGATTTATTATGGATGCGATGGATTCATTAATTTATTTTTTGGTTTAAGCGCGGTGGCATAGCACCTACATGGAAGAATGTGAGAGAGTCTCGTGAAGCCCACTGTTACCCCAGTTCGCCCTTAGAGGAATGCTTACAGCTGGACGTCAATGTTCCTCCCGGGAAGTCCCTTCCCGTTTTAGTTTGGGTTGTTGGAGGTAGCGGTCAATATAATCCCACGAAACTGGTTAAAGAGGGACTTATTGTGGTGACAGTACGGCATAGGTAAATACTCTAAGTAGTGGTATATTTTTGTAGTACTCGTTCAAGGCTAAAAAAGACTGGCATGAGCTTCGGCTCTTTTTTGTATTTGTTTATTAGTGCACAAAAAAGAGTTTTTACTATTTATAATAGAAGAGGATTAAACGTATATTAAAGTTTTATGACTACATATAACCTCATAGATATTAAAATTTTACAATATTTAACGGTGCTTACGTCTTTTTTAATTTGTAAAGGTTGGGGCCAGCTGGCTTTTTATGTTCGAATGAAGACAAAATCCCAGGCAACGCCGGGTTAAAAGATGTGCTAATGGCTTTAAGATGGGTTAGAGATAATATTGTTGCGTTCCACGGAAATCCCAATAAAGTTGTTATTGCGGGACAAAGTTTCGGAGCCGCGATGGTAGAAACTTTAGTTATGACATCTTCAGCAAAGGATCTATTTCATGGAGCAATATTGCAGAGTGGGACTGTAATGGCTCCTTGGGCTTTCAATTTTGACGCAGAAGAACGAGCGAAGTTTTTAAGAATGCAGTTTAACGCTAGTAGAGCTATAACTACATTAGCTAAAGCTGGCGTAGCAGACATGGCGAGTAAGGCTGAAGAGCTTCATTTGCCTTATTTCTCCTTCGGACTATGTATAGAAAATTCTATGAAGAATGAAGAAATGCTTATATCTAAACCTCCAATGGATTTAATATCTAAAGGCTCATCGAACGTTCCTATTATGATAGGATATACAAATAATGAGGCTTACGTATTTTCTTCTATGCTTAAACACAAAAATGTTATGAGGAAAATGTCACATGAAATGGATTTTCTAATTCCTATAGAGTTGCAAACAGATAAAAGGGAGATATTGCAGATGATAAAGAAAATAAAAGAAATGTACTTCGAAGACAATATGACAATGCCATCCGTACTATCTTACCACAGGTATCTATATCGATTATTCTAAGTGCTTCACATTTTGTCCCCGCATAGGTACACAGAAATGTAGTGTTATGAGTCTGCTACCTATATATTGACATTTCTCGAGATATTGCGTATAGGCGACTGGCCTAATTGTGAATAGGGTAAACTAATATGTACATATTATGTTCTATTTTCCAGAGATGCCTACTTTTTAAGTCATATTTATAGAAGTTTAAGACTTCACGCGTCGTTTGGTCGACTGGTGTATCATTATCAATTTTCTTATGTTGGCAATGTGGGCGTGGACGAGGAACTTGATGTTCCTAAGCTTGGTGCAGCACATTCTGATGAGTTAGCGTATCTGTTTCCCGACAAAGGACGCAATCTAAACGGTGACGAGGGAATTGTTCAAAATCATTTAATTAACATCTGGTCTAATTTTGTTAAATATTTGTAAGTATAAAGTCCAGCAACCATTCGCCATACCTACGAGTATAGGTCTCCGCCTATTTGCATGCGATGCTAATTTGTAGACAATTTTCTTATTACAACCGTGACTTGTTATTTTTCTGCAAAAGTAAAAAAATATATGCCGATATTTTCCAATAATGGCTTTTGGCATTGGAAAGCCACAAATACTATATTAAAAAAATGTAATAAACATTATAATTTTTCTTCCTTATAGGAATCCAAGTGGCGCGAACAGTCAAGTAATTTGGGAGCCGGTAAACATACACGACCCTAAGGTGTTGGATATCAATATGGAATTGGATTTTATTGAATTTCCGTACAAGAAAGAAGCACAGATGTGGGAGGACATTTACGACAAATATTACTTTGAAAGGAGGCGAGCTTGAGATGTCTGTAAAATATCGTTAGTTTTCTTTCCCAATCGTAAAATATTACTTTTCTGTAAGCTCTCAATTTAAATTTTGATTTTGCTGAAGACCATGAGATTTTTTAATATATTTTTGTAATATTTTTTCTTATTTTTTGGTAGATAACTTTTGGTTAGATAGATTATATTTATTATATTTGGTAGATAGATTTTTTTTTTGGATTACTAGATTTTAGCTGAGGCTTCGCCAACGTGGCAAAATCGAAATTGGAATTGGCGTTCAACCAAGCAAACTCTTCGATGTATAGATAAAAGAAAGACGTTACCAATAATGAGGATTGCACCTACCTTCATCAGTGTCTTGTATGGAAAATTCTATCACCTTACCTGTAACAAAGCGTTTGTAAATTAAGTAAATGTTTTTATGCACTTTGGTCGACAGATCTGTGTATAGTGTTCACATATTATATGTAAGCTATAGACACATTAGTAAATATAAAATATAACATATATTTATGCCATATTTTGTAAAGGCATTATGAAAACTTATAAACATATTTTTTAGATTATAAATATGATGGTATCGAGGGTGAGAATGGCTAAGTTATTTTCCATAGCTATAAACTTTCATAGGATCTGTAGAGTACAGTACAGCAGCCGGATCTGAACCCACGCCTCTAGAAAGCCCAGACATAATAATTCCAATCTCGTTATATCAATTTTTTATAGGTTTTCAAAATGTCAAAAGCAAGTAATTTCTACCTACCTATATATACTCGTTTAAGCTCAACCAAGTGAAGAATTCTTGGTGTACAATGTTTCATATTACCCAATCGACAAGAGACAAAAAGTAAACAGACAAAAAGCTGTGTGTTTATGACAATCTGAAGTGGGCTGATAATATTTGATAAGGCTTATTGTCGATAATAAATTAAGTTTGGGACTATCGAGACAAAATTACTATATTAAATATAATAAAAGCTATCTAATTATATGTATAGCCTTTTTTTTAGCACTTTATAGGAACCTAGTGTTAAGTGGCAGAACCTAATGTCGCTCTTACTTATTACTAGAGCGAGGAATCATAATGATTTATTGCACGAGTGGGAATAGAACCCACAACTGTCACGTTTTAAGTTTGACACTGTCCACTGCGCCACGTTACCTATAATATGTAATACATACTCGCAAGAACTAACGTTGCACTTTGACGCTTCAATAATTTCTTACATAAACAAAAGTATAAGCTGCTCATTCTCCACTACTCATTCAAATATGAGAACATCGAGTGAAGTTGAAGCGACTATGTAAAATATCTTTATGATAGGAAATTTAATTAAAACCTTTGAAGCGTTCTCAGTGGAATAACGTAAACACAAGCACGCTGACGACTTTTTTTTTCCAATACGAAAACATGAAATATCCATCCATCAAACAATTATCCTACTTATTTATCTGTTAACACGACAATTGTGAGTTCGTTTCCCATTATGGGGAACAACTAGTTTTTTTTATTTCCTAGAAATATATAATTTTAGGGTTTATATTGTATCCTCGTTGAATTTTTTAATGATTATTTATAAAGACAAAAATATAGAAACAGAACTTTACAGTGTTCTTGTATACAAAAAAAGCAGAAGGAATTTAGTGTTAACACACTGTAACTTCAAAACTTAATTTTCGAGTCATTGTATCTAAGTAGCGGAACTGATCGACGCGCTTCATCTATCAGACCTTATGAAATGTAAATAAATTTAATATAATAATTCTTCCAAATAAGAATCGAACCCGCAATCGTCGCGATCACAGTCAAATACTGCTCAAATACGGCCTCAATAAATAATATAATGAAGAAGCTATTTTCCTCTGGTAATAAAAAAATACGGTATTTGGTTATATTACCCACCATATTTTGAATGGTTTGTGTACTTGATATTACACGGGGTGATCGATCAGTATTATTGTACATTGAGTAGTTTTCACGTGAACCAGTTCTGCGCATATTAAGCACGAGGCTCGTCGCCATGGCTCCAGCGTAGACTGTTAATGATATTCACAAAAATGTGGCAAGTCTTGTTTCTCGCTGCCAGCGTCTACTCTCACGCTCTTGTAATCGATAATACTATTGCAGTTGATGAATTTACTGACGGTAAAGATGGCGACGAGAGAAACGTTTTTCGAACTGAACACGGGCCCGTAAGGGGATATGAGAACAATGGTGTTTTAGAATTTTTCGATATACCCTATGGAGCTTTTACTGCAGAATTACCATTTCAAGTAAGGTATTCTGTTATATAATATATTTAATTGTTTACAAATACCTGCTATTTTTTTTTCATTATTATTATTATTGCAGAATCCGTCAAAACCACAGTCGTGGGAGACAACACGTGAAAAAACAGAGCACTCGTCCCGATGCCCCCAACTTAATGAAGATAGCGCATACGTCGGAACCATTGAATGTTTAACTTTAAGTATTTTCAAACCTGTAAACGCTTCAGATGCTGACGTTGTATTCCATGTACACGATAGTCAATTCAATACTGGTAGCGGCGATCCGCTCAAGTATATACCAAAACGACTAGTTTCAGAAGACTTAATAGTTGTTTTACCTAACTATAGACTAGGACCGTTAGGATTTTTGTGTCTTCAAAACGAGATTGTTCCTGGAAATGCTGGCCTTAAAGATCTTTCTTTGGCTTTAGAGTGGACTTATAACAATGTGAAGACGTTTGGGGGGAAGCCTTCCAATATTGTCGTAAGTGGGTCGGGTGCAGCTGGTGCGCTAGTTGAGTATCTATTACTATCAAAAAGCTCTAACAAATTTATATCTAAGGCTATTACTGAAAGTGGCTTCACTCTCTCTCCGTGGGCACTAGACAGAGAACCATTGAATACAGCCACGACATTAATGAATAAATTGAATCCAAATGAATCTAGTAATATTAATACTACATTCAAAGAGGTAGATATAGAAGTTGTTACAAGAGCTTCTATTGATATTCAGTTTCGGCCATGCATTGAATTGGGAAGAGGATTCCTCAATCAAACACCCTGGTCCCTTCTGAAAGGAGAAAAATTCGAAAAACCCTATATGCTGGGATCAGCCAGCCAAGCAGCTATGGAAAAGGCTTTACAATATACAGAACAGACTTTAATACAACTTAATGACAATACAACACTACTGTTGCCACATGATCTTAAATTCAATAGCGAGACAGAAAGAGAAAACATCGGGAAACGTGTAAAAGATTTATATTTTGGTGTGAATAACATAACCGTAAATAACTTGGAGACACTTGCGCGGTGTTTAAGCGATAGCAACTATCATTATCCTGGAATACGAGGAGCAAGATTATTTTTAAATGGTGGCACTAAAGTATTTTTTTATGAATATTCGTACGGACGAGCGAATCCTATTGCTGGTGCCAAGCGAGGGGATTACGTAAGTCATGTATTCAGCAAATCGGAAGATGCGCCTGCAAATATTTTAACTATGTCAACTAACATTCTAAAATTATGGTCCAGTTTTGTCAAAAGTGGGTAAGTTTTAATTTATTTTCTGTTTAATTTTAATTAAAGAGAAAAAGTTTTTGTTAGAAGTTTAACAACGACTTCTTTGATATTTTATAAGATTTTGTTGTAACCAAATTTTAGTAACGTTAAATATTTTCAACATTTTAAAGTGTTCTTCTACAACAAAAAAATAACAAAATAAAAATTTTACGAGACTTATAAAAATAGAGATAATCAATCCCGCTTGAAAACCATCGCTTGTAAACCTATCGTACTCAGTTACGCAAAAATACGTTATTTATTATGTTTTGAATACAAACTATAATACAAAAACAGATTTAAGATTTAGTGTTGTTCTGTTACAGGGAGCCATCTGTTGAAAGCATACAATGGACTAACATGACACTGGGGCCAGCCACGGAGGAGGAGTGGCTGTCTATCGAAGACTTCGTCCGCATGCAGAAAGGATACCATATTGAGAGAATGAAACTGTGGGATGAAATTTATGAAAAGCACTATGTCGAACACAATTCGGGTTTCAACCTTAAACCTTCAATTTATATCACAATATGTTCAGTAATATTCTTATTGGACTATCGCAAGCAGAATTTAATGTAAAAATAAATAACGAATATTAAAAAAAACGAACAATGCGAGAAAAATGGTACTTTTGTATTTCTATATATTACTAAATTTATATGCCATGAATTTACATTTTATTATAAGTGGAACAATATATGACAATAAAACGTATTATACATATTGTTTTTTTTTTCATCACTCATTTCTTTTACACAATTGTATGCAAAGAATCTTAATGAATGACAAAAACGAGTACACACCGACTTGTCGTCGGCGATTACTGATTTAATATGGATAATGGATGTGGCAACACCGCGACGCGTAATGACACGATAATAATATAAACATAAGATGGATGTTTGGATTGCGTGGTATATTGTTTTGATAGCACAATGTATGAACTAATTCACTTATGCAAACAGCTCACATCAAACTCACATCAACTCCATTATCGGGTGCACTTTTGGAAAGTTCCAATGATTTTGAACTGGGTTAACTTAAGTTTAGTGGTCATCCACCTGTTGGCGTATGTGTGCGGTTCAAACCCGGCACATCGGGTCGTGGTGACGACGCAGGGAACAGTGCGGGGGTACTACGTCCCCCGTCCTCCGCACCACGCCTTCCTCGGGCTGCCCTACGCCCGCCCGCCCACGCGGCGCGACAGGTTTAAGGTCAGCGTCATTTGTTGATATTAATCTAATTTGCAACGTTGTTACCGTTATTGGGGACGTTGGTAATATTTTGTTTTGTTTACTTGATAGAGTCTATATTTATAGTCTATATCGGTTCTGGCGCAGACTATAAATTCGTTGGGTTCGATTCCCAAACTTGCTCTGTAACCAAAGCGTAGCGTTGAACAACACGCAATGTCTCATATGGAAAAAGGAACGTGAAATTGGTTTATTAACTTAACGTTCTTTTCTCAAGTGAGAATCGAACCTGTCAATATGTGGTATTCGCAGGTTCAATCTCCGATGGAGACAATATTAAAAGTATATAAATTAATACCTATAAATGATATGCCCACGCTCTGAGGTAAATTTGATGTAATAATCTCTCTCTCTCTTCTGTATAAAATATTAATAACAAAAGAGCAGCTTGTATTTAACTGCATAGATTAAGTGCGTTTTGAACTTTTACTATCAGCATACCAAGTCATTACAAAAATAACATCAACGACATACAAAGCAAAGCGCGAGTTAATTTCCACCACTCAACACGCAATACCTCCAGAGTTCGGCGGAAAGTGGGGAACAGAGTGTCTTAACACTAGGTTCCCTCTGCCTACCTTGCTGTGCAAGATACAGCACGAAACTGATTTTTTTAACGATACAAATTTCACAAATTATTATAACCTATTATGTTTGTCACGACGAGCAATATCCGGTGAAGAGATTGATGATAACAGAGACAATGTAATGTCAGGTCGACGGCGTGACGTGCGGGATGGAGCGCTAATTGATTGTGAAAGCTTATTTGACTTCGCGTGTGCTGTGAAGTACCTACATCCCCATCTACATATTGTTTGCGGCATTTTCTCATTAAATTAAGAGCTTACATTAACACTGTATTCATTATACAAGTGACAATATAAGGTACCGCCTACATCGTTAATGAATTACATAACCCACTAAGACGATAATAGATATAAAATTATTATTAATTGATTAATGAATTGTAAGAATTTGTCATTTTTATCAGTTAATTTGGCCCTTTGACAACAAATATATATATAGTTATTAGTCTACGAGTATATTTTTGTAAAAATTTGAGAAAAAGAAAATAATTTTGAAAATATGACTTAAGTAGCTGACAATACAATATGGAGTTTTTATTTCCGTTTAATTAGTTGCCCTTAGCTATTAAGGGTTAATATGACAATGGCATTTTGTTAATACTTTTTTTTGTGCTTTACTGGAAAAAGCAGAGAAAATTCAGTAACAATTCACTGAATGCTTCTATTCGTGTTTATTGAGTAGAATTTTATACAAAAATTTAACCGTTTGTTTCAACAGCTTCGCGATTACATTAAATATAAAAAAATTATAGTAATTATTTAATTTTTAATATGAATATGACTATATGATTTGTTTTTAATTTATAAATTATTTTATTAGCAATTTGCTGTGATGTATGATCATTTAGATTTTTTTTAAGTGGAAACTCAACGGTGTTTTACGGTGAATTATTCATTCGGTATATTTCCCGAACAATCAATTAAGAAGAATTAAATATCATGTTTATAAATCAGATTTACAAGCTTATTGAAATAATGCCCCAAATAAAGGCACCGAAGCCGCCCGAATCCTGGACCGGCGTCTTCGAAGCCATTCACCGTGTCAAGTGTCCGCAACCAGACGGCTCAGGGGAAGAGAACTGCTTGGTACTAAATGTATTCACACCCGTGAGTGCGGCATCTTTGCCCGTAGTCGTTCATTTTCACGATGGAGGGTTTCAAAGAGGGTAAGATTAAGTCTAAATTTATATTAAAACATTTAACTCTATTAGATTTATATGTAATATAAGAGGATTCTTAGACGGATTAGACATTGTCGTGGCATACCGTCTGACTTAAAGCGCGACGGTCCTGGGTTCGATTCCCAAACGGAGGAATTAATAATTTTCATTTCTTTTCTCTAGTAACTGAACGAAAATGAACGAAAGTGTCTTAACACTAAATATGCTCTCTCTACCTACCTTGCTATTCTTAGTATGCAACAGGAAGCTTAAAAATGGTTTTTATATTGCAGTACAGAATATTCTACAATTCTACTCTAAACAGTATATAGATAATCAATAGCTAAACAGGCTGACGGGTAACATGATATTGATGGGTGGTACCGTCGTGTCCACTGCAGACGTGCGAGGGGCTACTGCTTGCCAAAATGTTGATACATGATTACATCATATCTGCTCGGAACGCAATAATTAAAGATCCATACAGACGGGGTCCAAAGGTCGAACCACTACTTATTAACTAGAAGCTACATTGTTAGAATGACGATAACACTCTCGGTCGTAGTTTCTTACGAGCCAAATGTTTGTTATTTATTATACATTTGTAAATTTGCAGGTGGGGTAGCTTTAAAGGTCCCGAAAGGTTACTCGATCAAGGTTTTGTAACAGTCACTTTCAACTATCGACTAGGCGTGTTAGGATTTCTGTGCTTAGGGTTGGAAGAAGTGCCTGGCAACGCTGGCCTGAAAGACCAAGTAGCTGCCCTTTACTGGGTGCAGAGGAACATTGCGAAATTTGGTGGAAATTCCTCTGACATTACCGTTTATGGTACTGGCTCCGGTGCAGCTTCTATAGATATTTTACTATTGTCTGGACAAACCAAGGAGCTTTTTCACAAGGTTATTTTAGAATCAGGCTCCGCTTTGTCCCCATCTTCCATTACTCATTATCCTTATTCAGATAGTTTTGATGTCGCYAGTTATTTAGGATACGAGGGTAAAGATGATCCCATAAGTTTGAGTAACTTTTATTACAAACTCCCAATTAAAAAAATAACTAATACATCCAAAAACTTCTTACCATGCTTGGAAAAAGATTACTATTCAACACACAGTTTACTAAACACGGACCCTAGAGACATATTGAAAAGCGGGCAATACCACCATGTGTCTATGATGGTAGTGTATTCTAATGCTGAGCAAGTTTCAATAATCTCAGAAAATATTGCTATGTTCAAGACAGTACCAGAACATTTTGAAAATCTACTTCCAAACAACTTGGCTTATAACAGCAATTATATAAAGAACAAATTAGCTAAGCTGGTAAAAGATTTTTATTTTAATGAAGTGGACTCAGCAGAAAATGTTGTTCAAAGCTATGTGGACTATGTTAATGACATATTTTTGATATATCCTTTAATAAATTCAATAGCACACCATGCAAGAGAGAGATCAGTGTTTTTAATGAAATTTATTTATAAAAACCAATTGAGTAAGAATAGTAATTTTAGTATTCATGGTGACGCACATGATAATGTCTTCCAGTACATTATGTCAACTAGAAACTTAGAGGATCCAGATGAAATAATAGTAGAGACAATAATGACTTTGTTGACTAACTTCATAAGATTGAGGTAAGGTTATTATTAAAGTTTCTTGAATAAAATATTTTAGTAAAAACATAGACTGAGACAATTTATGGTGAGAAGCATAACTCAATGTTGTGCTTTGTCTTGTTACCAAAGTGAAGAAATGAAAATGATTTCTTGGCTTTTATAGGCATTCACAGTCAGTTGTGGGTGAATGTAATGTCTTTTTGAGAATAAATGTCTTTAAACCTAAACCTAAATAATATGTTCATCTGCCTACTCTGCTATTGGTAGGATACAGTATGAAGCTAAAAAAAATCTTTGACAGGTTTTATAAGTATGTCAAGATCATAATATCATCTTACAAATCCACTTAATTTTTTTTAAATTTCCCTTTGTATTCAAATATTTCTCTCTCAATAGAGTACATTCCCTAAGATGGGATAAAACCCATATTCATTAATATCCAAGCTAATTAACAATTTTTCAGCTTCATGGTGTATGCCACATGTATCAATGTAGACAGAGAGAACCTAGAGAAACCTAGTATTAAGACCTTAACACACTTCTGTTCCTCATTTTTCCCCAAATTCTGGAGGTACTGTGTGGTGGGTATCCCAATGCCGCACTATTGGCTTGACAAACAAAAAAATTAAAATATTAGATATTTCATTTCTTTGAGAGTGAAACAAACCCCCGATATTTTGAGTTTACTCACACTCTTTTGCCACTGTGCCAGGTCTGACCTCTAAATTAGTGTTACATATATATTTTCTATTAAGGTGGATATTTTCAGGGACCCTACACCATTGACAACAGAATTGGTTACAGAAATATGGCAGCCAATTATACCCTATGTGTTAGATGGGAAAGTCATTTTGCATAAAATTAATTGCTTAGTATTTGGTAAATCTATGAGAAATGAAGAGATATCTGGACAACAACTTATATTTTGGGATGAAATTTATGAAAAGTTTTATATTAACACTGAAGACTAACTTGTTAATGCTTAAAGAAAATAAATTAATTTTATTCTTATGTTTACATTTTCATAGAAAAATCTTTTTAAAATTACATTGTACAAGGGTATTTTGAAGACAAACTGCTATTTATTATATATTTTTATAATTTATATTAGATTATAAAAATAATTCTCCACCATGAGGTATGTTGAAACTGTTACAAAATACAAAATTGTATTAAATTTTAAATAAGCCCTATACAGTAACTAAAAATATTCTTAATATTTAAAATTCTCAAAAAAAAAACGAATTGATTGACATTTTAAACATGAATTAAAATAAATGCGTAAGGTACTCATTAAAATATAAGTAGCAACTATGTTTAGAAAACTTTAGAAATAAAATTTTCTTAAAAGTTATAAGACTAGAGGCACATACTTTAAGTTATTGCATAGCGTATGTGGTTTTTCTGTTTTGTGACGAATGTGCGAACAACGTGCATCCGTGTTATTGCTGTCGTAATCGAAACGGATATTAAAACTAAATTATTAGGAAATTATATATAATAACAATATAGTATACGAAGATAATATATATAAAAAAAAACAGTATATTAAATTTAAAAAAATTACTTTAATATGAGTTATAATGTAATTGTAAGCAAAACTTTTACTTGACGTACCCAAAAACAAATACCGTTACCTGATCAATCAGCCGGAGATGGGAGACAGGTCCAGTGCAGCATCCGCTTGTAAACACTATAGCATAATTAACTTATTAATTCTGAGTGTTTTTACTCATTCGTCATTAGGTTTAATTGATAAAATCAACAAGTATTTCAATATACAAAAGGCAAAACAAGAACCGCCCGTCACATTTCACTCCACTGACATAACATGACGTGAGATACGTTCGGAAATACCTCTAATGAGATAGGTCAAGTTATTGTTTGCTCTTAAAAAGTTTTAAAACGTAAATACTTTTTTATTTATTGCAGGTTAAAATATAATTATTTATTTGAATTTGGTATATGAATTTGGCATTTTATCATTTGGTAAATATAGTTAAAAAAATATACAAGAGAATTAAAAATATGAAATTTAAAAAAGAATGCTAGATGATCATTATATGATGATTTGGTGTAATCTAGATTCTTGGTCTACTCAGACCAAGCCAGTGAGACGTAGTTTTTCAGTTACTATTCGTAAAATTATGTCAAAAAAATAAGATAAACGGTTGTTTAGGATATATGATATAGCAAGTAAGTACAAAAAAAATTATAGATTAATTTAACTGTACTTATTTGCTATTAATAATTTAAACAAGTAAGTTACATGTAATATCGCAGCGCAGTTACTTTACATGAAACTGAAGATTCGTGTAAATGCTTTTTTTCAAATTTTTCTGATTTTAGATTTTACAATCATTTGTAATTATTCTTCTAATAAGCGAGTACTTAATACAATATTTAAAACATGAATTAAAGTGTAAAGCGTACTCACTATTCTACAATAAATAACCCCCATATTACAATTTTAAGGAATACTTTTAAAATTCATCGAATTGCGATTATGTAGAGACTGAAAATATTGTAGATCTATTATTTATTTATTAATGCTACAGATTTCTTTTTTTTATCTTGACGTGAATAATTATTCATATTTATTGTATTTTCGGTTTCTCATTATAACAAAAATATTCTGTTGTGTACGGAGAAATTAAAGTCGCACTTTAACGAGACTTTCATTTTTCCTTTTTATAGAAATATGTTTATTTTTTATATAAATAATATATGTGGCGGGAGTTAATAGCTGCAACATACTTTTATACCAATGCAGTAATTACCGATTCAAGTTATTGTTATGTACGAGATTTTTTTTGTTTTTGTTTATATTATTATTTCAGGAAGAGATACAACCAACAACCATCGTGTTTCGACTGATATACTTAAATTTATTTTAATTGCGATATGTATAACATTATATTTAAATAAAAAACTCAAATTGTACTCTACTTAACAAAATTTGTTTATTTACATCTTACATGTGATAAATCAGGGCAAGATATTATAATTTTTATTACAGTAAAAATAGTGTATTGATTACGAACACTGCCATCTATTAGATAGTGTTGCTAAATTAATGTTAATAAAACTACTCAACGCTAGATGGCGCTGTTCTAAACTTAATTTATTTTTAGGTTCTTAGGTCAATTAAAAATAGTGAAATAAATTTATTAATCAAGGAATGTCTTTTTTTCTAAGGTACATTATTTATTATTATTATTATAAAATCTTAAAATAAAATTAAAAAAAAAGAAAAGAATATATCATTTAACAATAATGATTTATATACATATATTTATGTCCACTTACTCTTTTTATTTTTAATATAAGTAAATCATACAAAAATATTCAATATGTATTGACTGTAATTCGTGTTCTCTCAATTTTGACTAATTCCCATGTTCAATTCGAAACATGAATTCAAGTTCTCTATAACAAAAAGATATTGATAGACAAAGATATAAAAGATATTAAATGGATACCTATAATATATAAAGTAATATATTATAGGTATCCATTTAAATTATAATTCGTGCAAAAATTAAAAATAATACAATACTGTACTAGATGGCGCTACTTGACCGTGACTCCGAAGACTCCTGTATTTACTTTAAAATTACAATTATTGTTATTTACTTTTAAAAGAACGGTCACCATGTAATACCGTTTATATTATTTCGCACTTACTCTCTCTCTCACATGTCTCACACGTTTTATGATAATGAAATATCTGGCACATTCAATTGTTATCTGCTGCAGTTCACACACAGATCAATATATGAATTCTAAACCAAATAGACACATACATAAACAAATAAATCTCCAAGGCGTTTTACACGAGCATGCCTGACATGGGCGTAACTAGAGATACCAGGAGAGGGCCTAAAAAGGGCCTAACTGCAGTAGCAGTAGGCTAGTAGTGGAGTCCTCTCGTTCTCAAAATATCTATATTATAATTACTGTCAATGTTTTAAATTAAAGTCTTAAGGCGGATCAATCGATCGACATATACTGACTATCCACGGATTTAGGCCACGGTCTTCTGTAAAGTATTCGAAACGCCCGGTGTCCAAAAATGTATAAAACTTAATATCCGCGATTAATCCGATTTAAGAGTTTTATTGAAAATGTAAAATAATCGCCAACAGCAAAGCTCCTATTATTGACAATGCTCAGTAGCATCCACCACAGAGGACTTCCTCCAGCCGAAGAAGAAGTATCCCACCGCCATGCCCAGCACCAGCGCCATGCAGAGCCACACATTGTAGGTCATGAAGACCAGCATGAGGATGTAGGAAGCGGTCGACTGGATGATGTGGAGAAGCGTCTGGATAATGTGTGCGGAAGACAGCATAGAATACCTGAGGAGATCGTTAGCTTCAATTGAGTTTTTTAAAATGATATTAAGTAAATCAAACAAATTAATTTCAGAGGTCAGTCGTGGCAGTGTCTTCAGTGGAGTCTTAACACTACTGTATTGTGTGCGGGAAACAGCGTGAAGCTGTTTTTAAAATAAGGACTGAATAAGTATCTTAATTCTATATTATCTGTAATTATCTTGAAAATGCGTGAAGCTAAAAAAAATATAAGGCAACGGTTGTGGGTTCCAATCGTAATTAAGGTGGCTGTTTACTTGATGTGATTTGACAAATACTAAAGTTACAATTACATTATAAGATGCTTTTAATAGTCTACGACCGTTTATGTGTTCCTATGAAATGATGAAGGTTTTTTCATCTTACCTACATGGATACCTACTCCCAAGCACTATGGGTTTGGACTCAAATGTCTTTCGGGGAAATGATTATATGACCGTTGTTATGAAGAAACACAGAGAAGGTGTTTTGTTATTCCACTCATTACGAAATGTCTCGAATAATTGGGAAATAAAGTGTCGTAACACTAGCTTCCCTCTGCCTCAACTGCTTTATAAGGGAAACAGCGTAATACTACAAATATATATTAATAAATAACTTACTTAACAGTAGCTGCTCCACCACAGGCGCCCTTAGAACCACATTCATTTTTAGTAATATTGACTTGAGAGTCCCCCGTGGCAGTGGTGGCCCTCGCATGGAGGGCTTCCCTGTAGTATTTGAGGCCCTCGTAAAGTGCTCCGGCGAGGAAGATGGCGACCGCTGACCCAAAGAGTTCTAAAGCGTTGGTCGTCTCCCAGCCTCGGAACAGGATCTCTTGGGTAACATCTGCGTGAAACTGGAATTTCGAAATATAAAAATTAGTATAAATGTCCGGAGGGCATCTATGTAGAGGTTGATAACAGTGGATAACGTTGAAAAATATTCTCTTAGCATAGAGAGAGCGGAGTACACATCACTCTCTAATGTGTCAAATTCCAACATTCTTTGTTCAGTAGTTTCGGCTTCGCGTTGCCTGTTTACTTCCTTACTTCAAAATGTTTATATAGATATATGTTACATTTTAATTCATATTAAGTAATAACGTAAAAGTAACTGATATCTTAAACTTTAAAAGGCTCGTGATGAGGCCAGTGGTTAGAACTCAACACCGCGCTTAGCCTCGATACCAGAGAGAGGAATTCGAGGGAATGATTAATACAGTCCCTCAAATGGGAACTGAATCTATAAACATCGCGTTTTAACTTGCATGTTCGTCCCTGTGTCGTGTGCCACGACGGCCTTTTATGATAGAATGCATTTATATCATGACAGGATTTGAACTACTAATTTCATTAACAGTATAAATAAAAATGACTGCGCCACTATATCTATTAGTAGTTTTATTATTTAGAGTCGTAATTTATTTTAAGAACAAATAATTTAAGTGATAACAACGTTATCAGCGACCGCAGCTTGATTGTTACCCACCTAGCGCTTCCCCCAAAGACCGCAGATAGTACTCGTGGGTACCAGCGGTCTGTACTCATATCGATAAGCGTTTTGTTTGAAGTTCTCATAGAACTATGTAATAGATAGTTCTTGTTATTTATATTTAAGATAAAAAAACCGGACAAGGGCGAATCGGACTCGCCTACCGAGGGTACCGTACATCCTAAGTTAGAGGCTCTTGACAGACAGACAGACAGACAGACGGACAGCAAAGTGATGTTAAAAAGGTACCTTTTCCCTTAAAACCTAAAGGTGTCTCAAATATTTTTAAAATTTTTTTGTGCGCGGGCTACAGACATTTTTCTCTTCCTAAAAATGGGATACGGGTTGCAGCGTGAAGCTTAAAAAAGTTTGTAAGTACTCACCACCATGGCGTGTCCGCCGCAGTGGTCACCGGCGCCGTGGTCATGACCATCGTGGCTCCCGACGACGGTCGCTTCTGTCATATGGTGGGCGTGGTCTCCGTGGTCCATTGCTGGAATTATATAAAAACATAAATCAAGTTTGTTTATTTTTAAAATTTTATTAGTCAATCTGATGTATAGTTTACGTACTTTTTGTCCTTTTAGGGAAAGATTCATATTATTAATGAGGATGAAAATTATATTTATAACTGATGAAAATTTTAATAACAAATGGTTCTCAAAATTAATTAATTATTATTAACTGTATGCAATATACTAATGAATCTTCTAAGTAGTTTAAACTTATTCGTTAATAATTAAGATTCACAGCTCAGTATGTGTATATTTATACCGATCTATAAGTATTCGTAAATATACTTATTTTATTTTATTTTTTTTCATAATCACACATTGTTCGCACGGCAGGCTGGTAAGCAGACGGATCCTGGAAGCCTGATGCTAAGACACTGTCGCGTTAACAGTCGCACGTTTGTGCCGGTGCGCTCTCTCCTCAAAAGGCGTTATATAATTTTATAGTTAAATATACGAAGTTACGTGCTTAATGTTTTGAACGTCTTATCTATTTAGCACCGATTCATCAAAATGAATGCCTCAGATCTGAAGAGAACAAGTAAAAGAAGAAAATGAAATATTTATAAAAAAAATATATTTTCTTTTCTTCGCTCTGGTGTCGAGGTAAAGCGCGTCCTTGAGTCCCGTCACTCAACACGCAATGCCTCCAGAATTCGGCTCAAAGTGGGAAACGGAGCCTACCCTACTTTGTACGGAACACAATGTGAAGCTGATTAATTTTTTTATTATATTATATAAAGACGGATGACTACGTCATGTAAAAATCAACAGCCTCATTTATTTAGCACTTATCTATTGGAGTAATATCAGACATAGTAAATCGCAAGTACACACGTTGAGAGCTGATTTAGCGTAAATTTGTACTGAGACCGACTTTCACTGCGCCCGCGCAGGGTGTTGCACAATACTGTCAGTGTCGGTGTATTCTAGGTTTCGTTGCGAAGTAAAACGTTTATGGTGATTTTGTATATGTATTATTTTATGTAATTATTTGAGGGGCCGTCATCTATTATGGGGTTATTATCTTTGTGTACAACTGACATAGACACTATTAGGGCCTTATAAAACGCTCTCACGTCTGCGGTCGATCTTGAGATTATATTTTTTTATTTATCTTGAGACGTATACTAGAGTATAATTAAATTAATTATACTATTAATAATTTCTTATTGTCTATTGTTGCAGTGAAACCTGCTGCAACTTATAGCTTACAATAAATGAATGCTATAGTGTAGTGTTATTTAATCGTTCCTATATAACGTCATGTTTGTAGAAATATGACATGGATTGTATTTATGTATATATCCGATATGATCGCTTATACGGTAGAATTACATAAAGTATAAGACGCGTACCGGTTTTATAGCGAATTAATAATATTAATAATATTAATTTGGATATTATTAATTTGCTATCTAACAGCGCTTTATCCCGAGCGAGTGCGAGTGCGAGTGAGTGATCGATCCCCAGAGGAAACATAGCGCAAAAAGCTACGGACTCTGCATGCTCTTCCTTATCCACTGTCATCAATCTCTACATGCTCTCCTAATGGCAGGGGGCCCTCTTTCTTTTTACATGACTTTCCTCCAGTATAATTGATAGTGTCTTCTCGAAGGTCAAGCCAGATCTCCCTCTGCCTGGGAGGAACCCATAAACATTTACCATTACTTCATCACCCGTTCCTATAACCTGCCCCAACCACTCTCTTATTCTCTCTTTCACGTTCGCTCTTTGAGGAATTGTTGATAAACTAACTCTTTTTTTAACGACGAATAACAGAGACGCCGTTTACAATTCAACCTATGCATAAAAATGAATTAAAAAATATTATACTTGTATTTTTTTTTCCTAGAATCGACACAACTTTGAATTGGTTACCGTTCACTTGCAATAAAGGTTTTTTTCAAGTACAAGTAAAGGCTTTGTGGCTCACCTTGAGTGTGCGAGATGTTTCTCACACATCCATACATAACTTTTTATAGACGCAATACGGACGGAGGTATATCATATTTGTTTGTAACTATAATGTTTTATGAAATATAGCCAATTCGTTTATTTAACTACTTGTTTGTGTTTTTTATATATTGTTAGCAAACTCGTGTAAAAAACAATGGATATAGGTGAAAAAGACTATAAAAGTGTTGGAATCGTGTCCTCAGGGAAACCGGGGGTCTCACTCGGCTGGGCAAGACCCCTCTGTTAGCATCCAGCTTATCCAGCCCGGTCTCACCCGAGACACATTGCCTGGGCCCACACCAATGCCACGTTCGTCGTAATGAACGGAGAATGAACCCACGGCCAGAGGTTCCTACCCTGAAGCCGCTTCCTCTCTCCCCTTTCGAGGGTGTAAGAAAAAATTACACGACTGCGAATTGGGGGCAGATGTTTATAGGTATAGGTTTGTAGGTTGACAGATAGAGCAATGTAAGCACATAAATATTTTTTTTTATCTTCATAGTTGAAGAATGTTACAATAATCTTCAACTTTTGCATACGTCAATAAACCTGCGTCTACGCAGGAAGTGATACAACAAGAACAATGGATCATGAATAGGGGTGCGTTACTTTTAATTTAACATTTAATGCAAAAATAAAATTTGTTTTAGCTTCGCGTTGTATCTGGCTGGTAACGTAGTGCTAAGACACTCTCATTGGTGCATTTCCGTTCTCCACTTTTCGCCGAATTCTGGAGATATTGTGTGTTGAGTAGCAGAAATCAACGTCGCAATTCATCTTGTTACAAAAAGAAATATTGAATATATTTCATTTCCTGAAGTACGAATCGAACCCAGAACATGTTACGTTGGCCTGTTAAATAAATTGGGTGTTTATTTATGTATGCAACGCAGCCGCAGCCCTGGCGGTCATGCATGACACAGTGTCAAGGCGACTGTCCACGGGAAGACACGTTATATCCGGCGATCGATATGATCGGCTCATTTACGATAAATATGTATGTGGATATATAAATTTTTATTATATAAGTAAAATATTGCATATGTCATGTGTAAGTAAATAAATAATAAGTAAAAAAAATTGCCAAAATTTTGAGTAAAAATAACTGAGATTAGTACGAAAATTGCAATTATGTATCAAAGACAACAAACTTATATAAAACTTGTGAGAGGAATGAGGCTGTGATGGGAAGATGACTTACGTAAATCTAAAGTCTTGACTTACGTAAATAGATAAATAGCATATTTTCATTTTTACTGGTATACCAGAGTAGGCAGAAATAGCCTAGTGTCAAGACATTACTCTCTCTGCGTGGCTAACTTACTTTAACGCCATTTAAGTGAACCTTATTTTAGTTAGACTTAGCTACAGCATTTTATCGCACAAAACATTAGCCACGATAATAAAAATGTGGCGAACATGTTATTGTTTCATAAGTATAGGTATTAAATATATTATTCTTTCATATTCAGAAGCGTGAAAAATTGTAATTGTATACATTATTGCTATTTAAATGGTTGACTCATTAATGTTTTGTATTGTCAATACATTGTGTCCCGGGGAAAACGTGAAAATTTAAACCTGTACTATAAGTATTCAATAAGTATTATTACAATAAGTACTATTTTATTCCAGTATTTATTTGATGTAAAAAAGCAGCTTCACCTGTATTGTATGTACGAGTATGTATCAACAGGGCAGACAAGAAACGAAGTCTTATGACACCGCTCACCACATTCCGCGGAATTATTCAGGCGTTGTGTGTTGAGTGGCGGAACTCAGAGCGAAGAAATGAAAATATTAAATATTTCATTTTCTCGAGTAGGAATGAAATTCACAACCGTCGCGCACTCGTCGTCGTCACACACTCTCGTGAACCTACGCCACGACTGGCTTGCACCTTTGAATATATATATTTTTTTTAAATATTGCAAGAAACATTATCACGAATTGTATAAAATAGCCTTCAGCGTACCTATATTTATATATTAAATTATGTTTATTTCTTTATATTTTTCTAAAATACAAGTCAACATAACCTAACTGCAAGTCTCCAGATACATATTTTCTGTATAATAATTGGTGAGCAATGAGACAATGGCTGTCATCCGCAATGAAATTAAGCCCCAATTGGTGATCTGCATGCGAAGGGGACACCCGGCTGTCTCCACTTCGTCATCAGTTTAATACAAGGAGAATATTCTAGAACTGTTACTTTTATAGACGCTCAGTAATGTTTTTTTAAGTGATAACACTTGGAGGTCAATCGAGGAGCAGGGGCACAGGGGGAGGGGGGTCGTAAACTTGACAGGTTGTGGATTCAATTCCGACTCGTAGAAATGGAATATTTCATATTTTCATTTCCTTGCTGTGTTAACGAGGCCAAAACACGCAATACCTACAGAGTTCTGCGGAAAATAAAGAACAGTAATTTTTAACATTAGGTTTTCAGTTTCCCTGTGTCTACTCTGCTATGTGAACTACTATGTGCGGGATACAGCGTGAAGCAAAAACAAAAATCAGCCCGTGATAATCCTATTCCTCCTTATTGACAATCATGATGGTGACGTCCACCATCAAGACCATGATTCACATCACCAGGTGAATGTCCTATAGTGATAGAGCAAAGAAAACATAAAGTGATCTAAGTTGTACTTTCACATTTTTTACTGTATACCGGAAATTAAATAACGGAAGTAAGCTTTTTGGTACCATCATATTTATACGAAGAAAGTCATGTTTGAAGTAAAGTAACGGCGAAGTTACAGCAAATGTGAGGAAACCGTGTTTATAAAATATACTAATGTACATGTCAAACATGGCCTGTATTCCAAATTAACAGATTGAATAGTTTGTTTTGTGAGGAATATTACAATATTTATTAGAAAAGATTATAACGTGGTCTTATCGCACTAGGGTCGTTGTGGCGCTTTGGAACAGTGTCTAATTGTAGACGCCACGGTTGTGGCGTTGTGGGTACGATTTCCAAGATAAAGCGCGGCTGTGATTTCCGCCAGTCCACTAGCAATATCTCGAAATCTGGGCGGTGCGTGCGAAAACGCGTGAAACTAATTGAAGGAAAACGGAAACAAAAATCACATTGTTGTGTAAATTCAGTACGTTTTGTAAAAGAAATGAAAGTGTATTTGTATTGAAAAAGAGACATTGTATTGAATCTAGACTTGCTGGTTGTCTACAGAACGAACTATTTGTATATTTTTTCAATAGATCAGACGATAGGGGACTTTAAATACCATAGTTTTTTTAAAAAGCAGATTCAAACTTGTACCTGCGAAGAGAAAAACTTAAGACATTCCGCTGCCGGATATTCTTTCAATTGAGACATACATGAGTTGACTTACGGAATTCATACTAGAGCTAATACATAAACTTAATTCTTTCCCGTCAGTGGCAATCGAACCCACAATTCAAAATCCATAAAAGAATTAGTTATATAGATTTTTTTTATAGATTTAAAGTGTTACGCAACGCCGGCCTCAATGGATGAAGCAATTATTTTAATTGGTCTATAAATTATTGATTTGGTTTTTGTTGATATTGACAGCAATATATATTTCACTTTTCTGTGAAAAAATTAAATTTATGTGAAGAAACTTATTCAATAATAACTATTTTAAGTAATGAAGTTTGTTTGAACAAGCGTGCTTGAGTCCAGGTCTCCGAGTCGCAGATATTTGGTAAACCACGCAAGTGAGTTTAGTGGACAATAATAAACGGATGTTGTGTTTCGTACGGTTGTGTCACTATCGTACTCTCTATACCTATCATTTTAGAAGTACAAAATAGTAAGTATATTTTGTAAATCTATTCTTGTAATCTAACATAATATATAACGCTCGATATTGGAGCCAGCAGTTCCTGAGATTAGTGGTTTGAACCAAATAAATTCTTCGTTTTAGAAGCGGTTCAAGGTTCAACTTGAAAAATGTTTCATCTCGGGTAGTCCATTTATAGAGGAAGGCTAGACTCCCCGTTATAGACACCGCGTTCCACACATTTTACTGAAATCCAAAAACATACGACACTATTTTATGACGTTTTTCTAACAACTAACTGACCTTAATAGCCGTTTCAAATTATTTAATCAAATTATATTATCTTGTATTCTTATCAGCTGTACGAGTGACAGACTAGATAATGCTGTAAATATTTAGGCTTCTAATTAAAGATCTATTACAAATATATAATTGTAAAACATATTCGATTTTCTATGAAATATCATAAATATCCATATCATCAAATAATAATTTGAAACAAATATATTTGTAAATATGCAATGTACATGCATTAAATTAAATCGCTAAGAGCGCAGTTTTGCAATTATTTTAAGGTGTTATTCTGTGGAGTGTATACATTTATAAAAATATATATTACTGAAATACTAAATAATAAATACTGAAATTAAATAATGAAAAACTATTTTATCCTGGTAACAAGACAAAGCACGGTGTTGAGTTCCGACACATATAATGTACCGAATCCTAGTGGAAAGTGCAGAACGGAATTACTTGACACTAGCTTGACTCTCTGCTTACTTTATTATTATGAAAATTAATTATTCATTGATTTATTAAGTACAAAGGATGTTCTGATATCCACGGACACGAGGTCGAGGATCTTATGTCAGTTTATTCACATTGTTTATTGACCACCGAACCAAAGTTGCTGATCTTACCTACACAATACGAAAACTAAAATGGAAATAGACTGGAACTGAAGGTGCATAAGAAAGAATAAAGGGAAGTTGGAGAAAAAAGTAAATGTTTGTGTTCCTCGGGACGTGGTAAGAAGGGGTAGGCAAATCAGAAGATGTGAATGGCTTTGAATAGGACTAGGACACTAGGACACTACTAGGTGGACGGAGCTGGGGGAGGCCTATGCTCAAGGCACACTGCTGATATTACATGTATTTCTTTTATTCTTCTTTTTTAGTATCAGGCCGTAGGCTGCACATAAGCAGATGGATCCGGGGAACCTCGTATTAAGACCTTCCGTTCTCATGACGACACTTTTGTTCCCCACTTTCCGCCGAATTTTCGTTAAGTAGCGGTACTCAACGCCGCATTTGTCTCATTACAAAGCCCGCAATCGTCGCAATTACGAACCCACCACCGTTGCCTTAAAGTCACACCTTGTGCCACTGCGCCACGACGGCCTATTGTTACGGCATCGTTTTGTTATTAATGTTAAATGTATGTTAATGTGTGTTTAATGCTTTTTTTATAATCTGTGTTGTTTATAATGTTCTAGTGTTTCTGGTATTTGATTTTCTTGAAAGGTCTCTTTTATTATTATTTATATTGTTGGTAACAACCATTTTTCTTATTTCTGTAAAGTATATCAATTCTAAGTTTTTAAGGTACAAAGTCACACTTTTTAAGAGCGGCATATTTTTATACAACAATATGTAACATTTGTTCAGAATGGCCGAGACCGTGACTAGAAGACGAGGTGCTAGACGCCAAATCAGTAAAGTAAACGTCAATAAGACTCTTCCGTTACAATTTCAAATAACGCCCGACCGGAACCATGCAGCGAGCGTAGACGAGAATCAAAACAAACCTCCCGAACAGGAAAAGAACGTGATCTTACGTTTTGTCGTCGTTTGTAGTAAAATTGCTTTTAGTTATAATTTCATATGTAGGTACGTAGTATACCATAAAGAAAATCGGGCTCTATTTCCCCTGTGTTAATTTTTTTATACGTTTTGTATATAGTTCCCGTCCCTTTATGTATGGATTATAGATATATGGATTATGTATGGATAGCCGTGTGGTCCCGGCTTAGAATAGGATCACCCTGGTACTGTCGGTGTCGTAAGAGGCGACTAAAGTTCGTGTGGTAGAGTCACGTCGCCAGTAATGGCAACACGCATGGGCAGACTCGACCGGATTTAATACCACCCCCGACATTTAAAACCGGTGTGAAGTAGTGGCCCTTGCCACCGCGTTTCGCATTAGGTAATGCCGGGCCCCGGTGCCCTTCATCTCCACCTTAAAGGCTGGCAACGCACCTGTGGCTCCTCTGGTGTTGCATGGGGTCGTGGGCGGCGGTGATCACTTACCATCAGGTGACCCGAACGCTCGTTTGCCTTGTCCTCTCCCATAAAAAAAAAGATCCCCAAAAATATATTTTTTTTCAATTTTTAATATATTTACAAAGAAATATAGAAAACATCTAAACATTTTAGTATAACTGGATTTGAATCGCCAAGAGATGCGATTTCAAATTCTCCTTCGTTGAAATTTTTATATGCTTAATAAGCGTATGTATTTTTCAACTTCAAGATCTTTCAACAGAAGAAAGTCTACAGAAAAAAAGATCTAACAGAGACCACAACTTAGCACTTATTTATTATAACACCGACAGACATTTGGTTCACGTCAGGGTCTTCGAAAGTGTAATTCGCTATGTCGACACCAGATGACAAAATAGTTTTTACGTTTTTTAACATTTTTAAAGTGTTATTCCACACTTAGGAAAGAAAAATACTTATTAGGAAACCGATTCAAGTCCCGCTACGTTCAAACTTTTACATGCAATTTTAAAATTTTACATTTTAAGTGACGGTCAGCAATAGAAGATGCGAGACCTCATGTTACAACTTTTACAAGTTACAATAGTTTTAGTAAAAACATATTTCCCTGAGTAAGAACCTAATAGTAAACTTAGTGTTAAGACACTCCGTTCCTAATTTTTCGCCGAATTCTGGAGGCATTACGTGGGGTGCGGCGGAACTGAATACCGCGCATTGCCTGGACACCAGAGCGAAGAAATTAAAGTAAGAATGAGAATCGAACCCACGATCTGTCGAGCTTGCACATGCTACCCCTTGTCTTTGCCCCTGCAGCACATTTGGCACAGTCAATAAGTTTTTATGGACATATTTAACAAAAAATATAAAAACACTATTTCTAAACCACAAATTATTAAATTGAAGTACGAAATAATTTGCAATTAACTGTAAACACTTTACACAACCACTTAATAACCGCTAAGTGTAATATTTAAGTAATTTACATTTTGCGAAGTGTCGCAAAAGTGATCTTTGGTCTCACCGGCGAGGCCGCGTTACAACACCGAAGATAAAATAGATCGACTATTGAAGTGGACTTGCCTTAATATCGATAGACCTGTAGGTATTATGATAATAGTATAATGAAATTATTTTTTTATCTTTATTTTATTAAATTGTATTTTTTTTAAAATATTGTAATCAAATATGTAGGAAACATAATATAATGAGGCCAGTGACGCCAATCATTTCTTCGCTTTAGGGAAAAATGCAGCGTTGAGTTCCGCCAATGAACGCGCAATGCTTCTAGAATTCGAATATTTAAGTATACAATAAAAAAATATGTTGTATTACCTAACATACTTGAAATTGAGTAGAAACAAAATCCAGTTTTTTAAGATATATTTATCTCTGTAGATAAAGATAAAAACCAAAATATTGTCAATGTAACTTTTGGGTTTAAACAGAATATAAGCTGTTCTGAGTTCTGTTCTGAGTTTATTTGAAAAAAATCTTTTTGGTTAAAATTACGATCTGTCAGTATTTTAAGAACAAAACATTGATTAACACTCCCATGCCCTTTTATATCTGAACCTAAAATAAAAATAATTTAAAAGACGTTAACCTAGCTAGAGCTAGACGCTAAACTAAAGTAAAATGTAATAGGTATATACTCTACATTTCAGCGTAGTTTTTGATGACATAATAACAAATGTAATAATAAAAAAAATACTATAGTTTATATTTTTGATAGATTTAAAAACATTTTTACAGAAACTAGAGCAATATAATATGTAAAGTTATTCGTGAACACACTGTTATCATTTGACTGCGTGTGACAGTTCCTTATCCTAGACCAATGTGATAACGAACTTGCTTATTTAAATATGGACAGACTTTCTTAGTTACTTACAGTTTCTCGCTGTATCCTGTACATAGCGGGGCAGGTCGAGGGAACCTCGTGTTAAGACACACCGTTCCCCACTTTCCGCCGAGCTCTAGAGGCATTGCGTATTGAGTGGCGGAACTCAACACCACGCTTTACCGTGACAACAGTGCGAAGTAATGAAAATATAAATTTAAATAAATATTTTCTTCTTTTCGAACTCACAATCAGTCGATTTTGCAGCTCACTTTGTACCCCTGCGCCACGACTGGCCTCTAACTCTGCCTTTTCCATTTCAGTTAGCGTCGTGTAAACTACTACACAAATCTCGATAAAGATCAAACATCGCACTGACTATACCGTTTTTAATCAGTAATAAATCAAGGACCGTTGTCCACGGAATAGCGCATTGGTGAAAGCGCGACGGTCGTGGTAGCAAAAGAAATATCCCTATTCCCTTCTGCCTAATCCCTAAACTAAAATAAAAAATCTTAAATTAGAATATCTCTGTATTCTCAGCAAAGTGTGCGAGATACACGAAAATATTTCACATATTAATCGGCTTGATATAAACAAAATAAGAACAAGAAACAAGAAAAAATATTACATTACAAAGTAACAAAGAAAAACATATTTTTAGATATATGTACATATACTACTACTACTATATGTATTTATATACTAAAAAGATAATTGGATTTCAACATAAAGCAAGTTTATGCACTTGTGTTCACTGCACGAGGAAATAGTGCATTCGCCAACTAGTTTCTCAAACCGGTATCACATCCCAGGTCCAGCCTGTCTGACCTTAATGCACTTTGGTTAAAACCCCAGCGGTAGATTTTAAAGTGTATGCAATTTAACGATATCCCTACTAATATTATAAAGCTGAAGAGCGTTTGTTTGAGCGTTAATCTTAGGAAGTACTGGTTTGAATTGAAAAAAATATATTTTTGTATTTCATAGTTTATTTATCGAGGTACGGACTGTACGGAGCGTGTTAATACTAAGTTATTAGTTTACGGGATTCTCTCTACCTATCTGCTTCTCCTACAGTTATGTAGAATGAAAACAATTTAGCATTTTAGAAATTAATTTAAATATGGACGTGCTCTAAATGCGATAGAACCCATAATCTAAGAGAAAAGAGTGAAGCTGGCGACAATTACTAATAACCATAGACCATATAAATAACAGTTTATAGTTTATATAACAATAGTCAGCGCTGTACAGAAAATGACAGGAAAGTTACTACACATAACAATGTATAAACGAGGAAAACAGTTCACATCACGAAGCGACGGTCGCTCCGTCGTTCGACAGAGAATTATTTATTTGATTTTGGTTAATTCATAATATTACAAGCCCAATACAGGAGCTGATGCCAATCGTGGCGCAGGCTCAGGCTCAAAGTGTGAGTCTGAATTTATTCATTTGTAGGGGTATGGCACAATTATTAATATTATCTGAGGCCGTCGTTACCGTCGTGGTGCAGTGGCACAAGGATACGACCGTAACGCGATGGTTGTGTAAATATATAATAAATCAGTTGAATATTGTGTTTCGTCTCACGAGCGTCGTCCCGATGCCACACATAGCCCGCACAATGAACATAAAAGGTATGATATGAACAAACGCGTAGTTACGAAAAGAAAAGAGAAAACAAAAACATTTACATAATAATAAAATACGCGATAAAATTATATATGTTTGATACGTTGTAAATACAGGTGGAAATCATTTGTAAATATTATCATATATGTTAGAAAATTTATAAATTTGAGATCTATTTCATAAATTCTACATATATCTGAAGCGGATTTTTCGGATATCCGGATTGACCGTATTATATTTTGGATATGGATATGAAAGATTATTAGCAATGTTTTAGTTTGAAGTCTCAATGTGTCGCAAAGTGTACGGTGCGTGGGGAAAGGAGTGTTTTGACACTAGATTCCTGTTTACCGAATGATCAGAATGCTGTTGGCCCCAATGGTATCACCAGCCTGGAGAAGCCGAGTTAAAAGAGCTCTGACGTAGTAGGTTTCTTCTGTTTATACTGCTGAATGTAGGATAAAGCATTAAGCATTTTAAGTATAAAGTTAATAATATTATTAGAGTAATTCATTAAATATATAAATTGGTTCTTTGTTATTTTGTTTCTATTTTTCTTTCCTGTTGGCTTATAGAAAAGGTCTATAGTATATACAAAGTCTTCCTCCTATATAGTAGTTAAAAGGTAAACATCTTCAATCATTAAAGTATATATAAAGATTCCTATGTATAATTATCTAAAACTTATTTAAGCTATTTGCTCAATAGAATATGTTAAAGTAACAGACAAAACTAACGCCGTGGCTTTCACTTGAGATATGTTTTAAAGGAATATTTAAATTAATAATTTAGGTCATTTGTTATTTTGTGACACAAAGTGAGAACAAAAATTTTGTCCAAAGGCAAGAAATGAAAACAATAGTTCATTATTTGTAATAGTACTATAACAGTAAGTTCATATTTAGGAACTATTTTACTCCATAAACAACACGAAAAATATATTTTCCTCTTCCAGAGGTTCAAGTAACAACGAATCTCAATAGTAAATCTCTCTAAAATTACAAGACAGATTCTCATATTAATTGAAAGATTGATAATTATATTGTAGAGCTACGAGTGCAAAACACGGCCTAGTGTCCATTATACAACAGTCACTGTCTTAAAATACCTGTTTATTAAATATATAGAGTATGTAATACTTTAAGATATACATATAGTAGTTTAGAACGGCTTATTTGATGTAATTTAAAACAATAAAGAGCCGTCTGATGTGGGACAGATTTGCAGTTTGCGGTGTTAAAGGATATCTGCCATTATATTTTATTACTCATGCGTTGCAGAGTGGGCTCAGTTAGTACTTTAGAGTATAGTTTACGTTTTAGTTTACTTTAAGAGTTTAGTTTTGCAATTTTTTTTGCGCCAAAAGGTCACTTCTAAAACGTTTTTCCTTACTTATATTATTATTTAATGTCATATTTCCAAGTTATCATTCTTGCCATCTGCGCATGCGCAACTCATAGAGGACGTGTGAAATTACATACTAAATCAGATAAAGTAACTTCGTATTTAATTTCATGATAATAATTTTATTAAACTATTGTTCTATATATATAGCTATTTACAGGATGTTCCTCAGCTATTTATTATCGATACTGTGTCCACGAAAGTCCACTGAAACCTTACCCTTCCACCGGTTACGAAGACGCTACTTCGTAACGGACAGACTGGAAGTGCCAAAAACAGTTTTGTCATCGATACCAGTACATTGAAGTAATAATTAATTATTATAAATTTCATAACTCACTTTCGGTGTTACTTAAGATCTATAAACGCAACTCAAACTTGTATTAAGATTATGTGGAACGTGAACAGCATTGCGCAATGGGCAGTTACTTGGTTTGATCGAGGAAATAGTAGTCTCCGTAGTGGCAGTCACTTAAAATACCTTGTTTACTAACGTTAGAAATATGAATAATATGAATAAAATATCAGTTCCGCTACTCAACTCCTCTGATATGGAGGGATACAGTGTGAAGCTAATAAAAAAATAAATTTTAAGTTTTCATTATACTTATAAAGCTATCTAACCCACACTATTATTTGTACGAATATTACTTAAAAACGTTAAAACACCAAGTTCGTTTACCAAGTAAATCAAAATTTTAAGTCGCAGCCTGTGCAAACGCGCCTGCCTTCATTTTTAATGAATATTAATTAATCTTAAATATTTATGTTATATATAAGCACATAAATAACGCATATTTACTTTGTTGTCCTCTTCATATTATCCTTTTTTCGCAATAATAGTGTTGTGGTTCATATACTTTCCCCATATAATATTCCTCAAATTTCCAGACATTTAATATTCAGTATTTTACACTTTACATATAATTATAATTATTTTAGCTTATTTTTTCTTTACATATAATTATAATAATTTTAGCTTATTTTTAGCTGTTCTCGTTAAGATATTTCCGTTTCTGAATTGCCACAGAATTTTGGAGGTGTTGTGTATTGAGTGGCGAACGCCATTACCGCGCTTTTTATTGTTAGCAGAGCAAGGAAAATTGAGTGGAAATCGAACCCACAATCTGTCGCGTTCACAATCGCATCCTTACTGCGACTGGCCCCATATGATTATAATCTTGCACTTTATGCTGTGTAACTAATAGAATTCGATCCCAGAACTATCACAATTAGCCAGATATGTTTCCGAATGTACAGTATTTTTGTTTTTACGTTGCTGTATATTATATATTGTTGTAACTAGCTTCGCTATGTCTAACCTACATTGGTAGACTGCGGGTTAAGCTATGGAGCTATTTTTTTTATGAATGTTGGTATTCTAATTAACGTAAATTACTTAAAATTCATCAAATTTTAAATTTAAAAACGGTTAAATAAGGCACACAGTATAAAGACCTCCATGTGAAGTAAGCGTATGGTCTACTGTTACGTGCGCGTTTACACAACAAAGGTCAATATTATGTGTGCGTGCGCGTGCGCATGCGCTCACTAAAATTTACGTAAGATGTAAGTACGTTATTACATTGTTCCATTCATGTATTTTGTTTACAATGTTTTTTTATAAATGATTGAATTTTGATTTTTAACCGACGTCTGTTTTTAAACTTTTTTGTGTATCAGTCATATATTTGTTTATTTCGTCACAAATGACGAACTTACTTTTTATAAGAAAGAGCGTACTTTCGCATTGTTCATATAACCAGAAAGTCAGAATCTCACTTTATAGGCAAGCACTATGTTTTTTATAATTCTATAATAATCTAGCCTAGAACAAAAGAAACATTAAGAGAAAGCTAAAAGAAAATACTTTAAAAAATACCGACCTAGGCACCACTGATAAATCGGAATGTACACTGCTCTCCCGATTATCTTAATTACCGGATTTGAATTATTGTGTATATTGGAAATATATAATGTTACAAATAAATTTAAATCATTTTAGTCATGCTTACAGCAATTACAGAACGAAACACAATTTTAATATGATTTTTGTGTTTAGCTTTACTTGTTGCTGCAGGGAACCTGGAAATCTAGTGTTAAGACACTCTGTTCCCATTAAGATTACAATGCCAAAAAAATGATTACAGACAACATAATGTATAATGTGAAGTAACAATGGATACAATTGTAATTCAAAATAATAGCTGCATGCCTCATTATTGTATGTTTAGAGAATCTTTTTCCAAGGTTAATTGTATTTTTATTCATAAAAATTAGCGCTGCACTGGTGTAATATAAAATATTTTACTTTGTAATATATAAATATTATTATTATGATATAACTATTATTATCATCCACGGCGCTAGGATTTACCAATCTATGTACAATGCATATATTTAAATTACTAAAAAAGAAGAGTGGAGAACGGAGTGACTTGCCTTTAGCTTTTCTGTACGATGTTGTAGGATGATAGAGACTAACAATGGAAAACTATAATAAAATTTAAAAAAAACTCACCGTTAATATCGATTTAAAAAATAATCAACACAAAAAAAAAGTCTCTATATAATTAAAAAAACACTTTCAATTTGTCAACACTGGCACGTGATACAGATCGTATGTTGTAGCTGTTGACAGAAATGTCAATGTCAGATTTGGCACAAACGTGGTCTCCGTACGGCGGTGCGCACGGGAGTGCTCGCTCGGCTTTTTGATTGTGACAGTGATTGGTGCCGGTTACGTCACATACGTCACTAGCCATGTATAATATTGTATAGTATACAATATATAATACTATTTAAGAAATACTTTACTTTATTAAGGTTAATTTTTATTGTAGACTTGCTCACCTACAGCGACTAACCGTGACAGGTTGTGGGTTCAATTCCTGTTATATTTTTTAAAATTTTCATTTCTTTATTCAGATAACGAGGCAAAGCGTAGTGTTGAGTTCCATCGAAGTGCCACAGTGGAAACAGAGTGTTTTAACACTAAGTTCCCAAATTTTTTCGGTCTATCTTGCGGAAGCGGAGTACAGTGTGAAGTTAAAAGGAATAAAAAAAGCTTAATAAAAAACCTTTTTTCACAAATTACTTAAATATTAAAGTAATAAAATGAAAATAATAATTTTAAGAAAGGGGTAGCAAACTAGCAATTAATTTGAAATAATTAATTACAATTATTATTTAACATTAATAAATTAATAATTCATCGAATATAATATTAACACGTTAATATTATTATAACACGTTAAGTACCTGTATAGTGTTTGTTGTTAATAGTTTTAATTTGTAAGTTTATGTTTTTTGTAATTTATGTTTTAATTTATAATTTATGTTTATAACTTCGAATTCAATCAACAGTTATAATTATATTAATATGTAAAATAAAATAAATTAAAAAAAAATGTAAGTTTTACTAGTATTTGAAGTTTGAGTATAAGATGCTTCGGATTTACGTTTGGATGTTCTTACATGTCGACTATACAGCCTTCCCGAGTAAGGTAGGGTGGTATAAATGTAAAACAAAGTCGCTTCCTATCTACGATGGAAATAGTCAGGGACCACTATGTACATATAATACAAATAAATTGTAATAATGAAACTGAAATTTTAAATTAAAGCTCTGTAAGAACTTACGCAAAAAAAATAAGCATATCTTAGGAAAAGCTTCTGTAATTTCTTATTAATATAAATTATGAGAAAATATTAATAATATATGAATGAATGTATTTTAAAGTGTTTTAATAGATTTAAGCATCAACTCCCCCATTCTCCCCCATTGGCCTCACCGCCAGTTAAATGTAAGATCATTCGCGGACTATATTTTGACCACTGGCGGTCCACCGTCGAGAGACTACGAACTATAACAAATAATTGTGTGGACCACGCGGACAAAGACTCGACGGAAATGTTAGTCCAATATAACAAGAGAGTTAACACAGCATTAAACGAGTAAAATAAGCAAATATACGTTTGGTAGAAACGTAGTAAAAGTCATTGAACAATGTGAACGTAATATTTTGAAAGAATAGTTGAATTCCATATATTCAAGAACGCTATAAAAGTACTGGAATGTTATCGGTCACGAGTTTTATATGTTTTGAAAGTAATTTGCGGAGAACGTCACTAGTTGTCGGTAGATCTGTGCATTTAACCAGGTTTAAATATAAATGATACATCTACTATAAATTATAAAATTAATTAGTGTATGTACCATAACACAATCTTTTTGAGCCGTAGCGGGACAATGTCTGACTGAAAACGTGATGCTTCGATTATATATATTTTTATATATAATTTATATATTTTTATATATTATATATTTATATTTTCTCAATCTGGTAGACGAATCGGGGCGTTGAGGTTCTCCACTCAACAAGAAATATCCCGAATGTTGGGCGGAAGTTTTTATTTTTAAGAATCTGTTGCTATAAATACCCACATTTAAATTATAATATATTAAAACAGAAGATGAACTAGAATCTATCGATAGTGTCGATCTCGTCGTCACTAGTCACATCAAAGCGGGGCATGCGCATGCGCACCGCATGCCAAAACGTTAATATGATGTAACTTACATGAATAATTTAGGTTCTAAATAAAGATAACATGCATAATTTATTATAATAATGTTATTCGAAGTTGTATTTAACTGTTTTGAGTTTATAGTAGATGTTCGCGGGTTTAAATAAACAAGAGTCGTCTATCGGATTAAGGAGAATATAATGATATTATACTTAATAGAACGATTTTTTTCCACAAAAAATGAAGATGAAAGCCAAAATTAAAGATTCACTTCCTTAATATTCATTAAGTATCATTTTAAAAAAATTATATTAGAGTATGTTTTGTTTTCTAAAATTTAAGAGAGATTAATTATGTAAATGAAAAATAGTGTTGAACTTCATTGTTGGAATGCAAAAAGTAACTTAGATAACTTAAGATTCCTACAAGCATTCCCGAATATAACACAATATATCCAATCAAAGCATTACTAAACATTCCCCCCTCTTTATATAGAGCATAGAACGACTTATTAAGTTCTTTTAGACATAGATAGGTACGTGTAAGTTCTTTTTATTGGACAATTAGTTTTATATTATTCTTTAGCTTCACGTTGTATCCCGCACGCAGGTGAACAAAGGGAGCCTCGGAACTTACTGTTGACACACTTCCATTTTCCGTCGAATTCTGGAGGTATTGCGTGTTGTATGGCGGAACTCAACGTCGCGGTTGACAAACGAGGATGATTGAAAGCGTGAAAATCTAAATATTAGACATTTAATTTCTTCAAATGGGAATCGAACCCACAACACTAATACACTTTTTTTTAACACTAATACACTCGTACATTTTTTAATTCGCGCAAGTAATTTCATAAATTATATATGTGTGAATTTTCATTCACACATATATAAAAATTCACACATATATATTCCTTTCGGATCATATCAGGATTGATCTCAGACTTGAGAGAGATATTTAGAACCTCGGGACGGGACTATTTGTTCACATTCTATTGCGTCGGTCAATAAGGAGGTACCCCACCTTCTTAAAAATATTTAAAATAAATCTTAGCAACTTACCAAGTGTTTTTCTCTCCAATGACACAAAAACAAATAAAGCGGCTTGCTCTAGCGTCGGTCTATATAACGTGAACGGGCATAGACGTAGCTTCTACAATTTATAATCGACAACTATCTCGATTTCATTGAAGCGTGAAAATTAACAAACGTGGTTCGATATCCGATAATCCAAGAATCTCTATATATGAGACCGCTGTATAAAATAATCTTTAGGTATACCTAAATAGTGTTTGAAAGTCGAATTTTATCGAATGAAGGTATCGAGATTACGGGTTTCATTAACACGTAGAATTTTTTTGTACTTTTTTCAGAATATGTCAATACACTTTGAACTGCAAAGCGAGATTTGAACCCGCGCCTCTTGGATTCCGTTCAAGTGTTCTGGCTCCTAAAGCATATACATTCCTATGGTTCGTTGAAATACGCTTATCGCAATTTTTTATGTAATTACTACCATTTGCTGTAGAGAGTACTCTTAAAAATTTACGCCACTCAAAGATAATTGAGAATTACCATTTGGTAAGAGAGGATGCTATTTATTGTGCATTTTCAATTCAATTATGGCATCATCCACCGCAAGTAGATTAAGTAGCGTTTAATATCAGGATACTAAACGAACGAAATTTGTAAGCATTTGTAAGCAAAAAACAAAATTTAAAATAACAGACAGAGGGAACCTAATGTTAAGACACTCCGCTCTGAAGGCATCGCGTGTTGATTTGTTGATTGCAGGAACGTTACGCTTGGCCTCGACACCAGATCGAAGAAATGGAAATGAAAAATTTAAAATGACGTGAACTATAAATATACTATTCCTAAATTACATATTTGGCATTATGGTATTTATATATATAATATACTATAATATGTTTGTGTATCCAGATGTAGTATGATATATATGTATATTTACACCACCCACCCTTTATTATCACATAAATTTTCTAACCCCAAGTTTGTCTGGAAGAAATCGCTGATTAGAGATAGGACAGCCTTGTGCGCGTCAATTGAGGGTTCTTTTTATTCTTTTTTTTGTTGCTTTTATATAGTTATGTACAATAAAATATAATAAATAAATACATATAATTCTACGTAAGAGGAATGTCTAGTTCACTGTACAGTTGTACTAGATTTTCTCTGAACACTATTTGCAAAAATACGAGTGATGCGAGAAGATCCAACATCCGAATCCTTAGATTCATAAAGCAATCGGTAGACTGAGCGTGGTATATTGGTATTTAGTGGTGCCTCGAGGGCGGAGCGGGTGTTGGTTACTGTCATCGGGCTTGGTGTCCTATAGGAAAAGAGCGTTCCTAGGGCGTCGGGGCGCAGAGGCACAAGCAAGCGAGCTGTTGGTTCGAATCCCGTCTTCTCACTCTGGTTCAAAGGCAAGGCGCGACATTGAGTTCTACTCTCACATGACACATTACGAGTTACAAAATGTGTCAAAATTTCAGCTGAAAGTGGGAAACGGAGTGCCTTAACACTAGGCTTCCTTCTGCTACCTTGCTTTATGCGGGCTTTATGCATTATGCGTAAAGAAGAAGAAAAAAAAACTATTATACTGGACCAGGCTCTATATAGATATTGTATAATAAATTTAACATAATAAAATATTTTTTAGTCAAAATTAATAATTGTGACGATAGTAGTGTTTTGTCATCAGTTTGCGGTGTCCGCCTCCGCCACCACTGACTGATGGCGTTTGCGATGTTTGGAATTACCCATTTCTAACATAAATACAAACGTACAAACTTTAATGTAATTTATTCATTATTATTCTTATATATTCACAAAATTGTAGATTTATTCCCTCACGTAATAAAGGATACGTAATAAAAATTATTCATTCATTTCAGAAAACATCTGTAAAACGCTTATTAATTTAATACTCTCGACTATTAATTTAAAACTCGATCTCGATCTCTCGATCGAACTAAAATAACAAATTTAATAATATTTAACTCTAAAACGATCGCATTGAACACTCAAGCCCCGTACGTGACTCGTACTGTGATGAGAATCGTTAAGCAAAAATAATAAAAAATACCCCCATTTATCTTTCAATCGTAGTACAATTTATTTTTGTTCGCCGTGTCTGTTCACAAATACATCATTACAAAGTTAAATTTGCAAATTCCTTGGGTTTTCGCGTTTTTTTTCTACGGAACGTGAACTACGCACCTTTAGTTGACCGACAGACCTTTATGTTATTGTATGGACTAAGTCTAATGTCTGATGTAAAACTTTTGCAATAAGGCCGCCTTTGCATACATGTCTGTACTTATTTCTTTTCTGTGTTATCTGTAGTGTTATTATCTGTGTGCAATAAAGTATAAAAATAAATAAATAAATAAGTAGCATAATTCAATCAGTAGCATAATCAATAAAGATGTAAGATAATTCAAATATTTTTAACTGATTCCTTTTCCAAAAAGAAGAGAAGTTGTGTATGACACGAGTGACTGGTGCAGTAACATCAAAACATCTTATACAAAATATTTTTTTTGCGCATGTTCAATTAAATATACTCTTCAGAGTTATAATATTCATACAGATTAAAAATAAAAAAAAAATAGGATAGTAAGGTTATGGGTTAAGGGAATCTGTAAACCTATTGTGTACTACCTTCCGATCTCAGTTCCAATTAAGACACTTCCGTTCTCCACTTTCCACTAACAACTGGAGGCACCCGTGGTGAGTGGTGGAATTCAACGCCGCGCTGTGCCTAATTACCACAGAGAGTAAATGAAAATATTTAATAATTAATTTCTTCGAATGGGAATCGAACCCACAGCCTGTCGCTTTTTCAGTGCGCCATGACTAGCCTCAACTAGTCGCAGACTAATGATGCGTAATAAAGTGATAATTGATAAATCTAATGTTTTATCGAACTTGAACGACTGCAGTAATCTTACACTGACTGGCTCCCTGTGCGCAGGACAGATGCAGTTTGTTCCTCATCTTCCTTATCGATAATGAATGTGACACTTTGTTTAATTAAATAATGTCGTAGCGTGTTTAAAGAAATATTGGTTTGATCTAGATTATATGTCGATACCTAGATAAGCAAGGTCAAGGGTAAGCTTCATTTCAGTTGAACCACAGAAATAGTTCCTGATTTGGAGGTAGATTTATGAGGGATTATTATTTGGATAAGTATAGAGTTTGCGTAAGTAAACTTTTACATGTAGGCCGTGTGACTGTAAGGCGACTGTTGTGGGTTCGATCCCATCTCGGAGATATGAATTATTATTAATGAACATTTCTTCGCTTTGTCACCAAAGCATATTACCCAGCGTTGAGTTCCGATTCGGTAGGAGATTTATTCATTGATCACATATTTTTATTACTTCACGCTGTATCCTGGAAATGGGACACGTGAAGCGATTTGATGCTCCGTTTCCCACTCTCCCTTACCTTTTCTAGAAATACTGTCCAATGTGCAGTTGTTAGAGACTCACTTTATCTGAAAAAAACTGGGCAATAAAGACAGCTCATACTCTAAAGAAGGAATTGAACATACACCGATCGCGTTTAGGGACCGATTCAGTGCCGCCGTGCCACAATAGCATCAATTTATTTTGCTTTAACCAGACACTTGAATAAAAATACATTTTAATTTGCCAGTTAGTTCATTCGTTGAATTAGATTCGAACCCGCAACTATGTGCGTGCGTGGCTACAATATAAGTGCCACAAGTGAGCCATGACAAAGCAATGCCATCTCCTGATTTTGCACTGTTCTATACATACATATACGTAATTAATTAATTAATTTAATTTAATAATTAATTTAAATTATTAATTATAACTTAAATTATTTATGATAACATAGTAATATTAATTATTAATTCTTCGCGGTTTTAAGCCCGAATTGGCTTGTATGACCACTGCATATTTACAATAATTAAAGAAAACAAAAAAGCATACAAGCATATAGGGTATACAATTCACTTCCCAGCTTTTGTAAGTAAAGCGCGGCGTTGAGTTCCGCCATTCGACATTCAATAGGCGTCACAGGTTACCAAGATTAAAAAATGTAAATTATGTTTATTATAAGACAAGAACAGCTGTATTTTACTCATAAGAGGAAAATATGACTGTGAAATACCTTTATAATCGTAATTAATAAGAGCATTTGTGTAATGTATGTTATATCTTATTTGAATTGAATTTATCACTCAATATATTCCCCTGTATTCGCTTGTTGTATAGGAGGCGATACGACGTGAGGTTAAAAATATGCTCAAAAGGACTATCTGTGGACTCAATTTCCACACGGAGAAATATTTAAAATGTTTTAATTTCTGCATTAAGATAACACAAAAGGTGACGTGGGATTTTATAAGAAAGCGCTGAATGAAGTATTTCAACACTAGATACTTTCTGCCTATTTGCGGATAAGGCTTAGGTTAGGTTAGTTTCATTAGGCTGAAAACAAAGATTTAAGTTGTTTACATATAATTTCGACTTCATTGCGGGAATTAGTCACTTTCTTATTTTGAATTTTTATATTTTTATAATTTACACGAGGGCTGTTGAAGACAGTTTGTTGCAGTTGAACTAAATGAAAAGAAGGCGATGGCGGATGGCGAAGTTAATGAACGCTCTAGCTATATAGCTATGTACAGTCTTGCTTTTAAATCATATATTAATAAGCTTGAAGCGTTACAGTTAAGATTCTTAAAATTTCTAGTAAGTAAAAAAACTAACGAAAAATTATAAAGGTGATTACATAATATTATTTAAAATCTGTAACATACTCCCTATTAGTTTAAAACATAACATAACTCTAGGCCATTAACAACCATAGCAGTATCTGAAATATTGATAAAAAAAATAATAATGATAAAAAAACTCAAGATCCTGCGGACAAAATTGATTAAAGTTTTAAAGGACATGGCATAATTTTCTTTTATTATAAAAAAACATTACAAAGTTATATTTGTTAATATAGTTATTTTCATACAAAATGAGTGGAAATGCCCGCTAATTAAAATTAATTAAAACTACAATCCTCAAATCGATACGGGAGAAGGAAGGCGAGCCCGACTCGCACTTCACCACATTTTTTAAAGTATAATTTAGATAGTTTGGAGTGCGTCGCAACAGAGCGGTTGTCAGCGGTAGCGCTATCGCCGATAATAATTGATAATAAACACGTATTGGGGCCGCGTGCAAACCACTTAAGGGGCTTACCACATCTTGCGCTCTGCGGTGGAGATAGAAGGAATGCCTTAATGAAATACTAGACGCTGGAAAATATTCTAAAAAGCTCACTTTTCAAATCGATAAAACTGGTTTCTTTTACCCAATATCTATGCTAATATTACAAAACTGAAGTATATATTTGGTTAAAAGCACATATCTCAGGAACAACTGCGTCGAATTGAAAAATATTTTGCGGTGGATAGTCCATTTCTCGGGCTAAGCGCTTGTTTTGAATTACGTTAATTGTTTATTAGTTGCCTCAATCTCACCGCAGGACAGAAGCTTGTTTGTGTCACTAAACGTTTGCTTTATCTTTCAAAATTGTCAGTTGTTTAATGTAAAAATATACTTGTGAATTAAAAAAAAATTGATACACTTGTGTAATATCCTTTTAAAGAGAGCTTATATTACAAAATATTACCACATTTAGTCGAATATGTCGCAACTCACAACTGTGCCATGATAGAGGTAAAAAGAAGATACGGAGCAATACATGGGCAAGCTGATCGCGTATTCACCTGGCGTAATTAAGCGTGTCTAAGTAGCTCCACCAATGTTCAACCCTGCGTGCTACCCTGCTCAGAGACGCGCACAGGAACCAGGGTCACTCACCACTCTAAGCCTAGCACGCTCCCGCCTGTTAGGCCAGTTGAGGAAACGGCCTACATCCGCCGGCGCATGAGTCCTATGTAACCTACTCGAGTTCCCACTGGAGCAGTGAACCTTTAAATAAATTTCCCCACGATAAGAAAATAAATTTAAAAAAATGGTGAATCTTCTTTGGTCGATTTGCGGAGAATACATCCGTTGGAAACGTTGGAAACGGGTAGACCATCCATTCATCAGACTTTTGGACCTTTTGAAATATGCAAAAATCCTCAATATACTATATTATATACTATATACACTATAGTCCAGTCCAGTTGTAGTCGGCGTCTGACTGCATTCGCGACGGTTGTAGTTCTACTCTCAAATCAAGTCATTTTTATATTATCCCTCTATTTTTATATTATACCCTCTGGTAACAAGGCAACGCGCAGTGCTGCCTTACTGCTTTAGCATAAATATAAAATTATATTAATATGCGGGATACAAGGTGAAGTAAAAACTTTAAAATATAGATAGAAAGTTTACAACTAACATAATATTACAAGTAATTTGAATCCGCAATCACATATATATTGTACGTAACAAAAAATATATAGATTATTATTATGGAGCTTGTTCTTAAGCACTGTTCACACGGCACTAGCGCGATGGTGTCGTGCGCAAAAAGGCTTTCTTCTATTATCTTATATTGTTTTTAATTGATAGGGACTAGAGTCCAGTAATAATTCATAAGATTATTTCGTGTTGTTGATCGCTTAATACGTTGGAGATAGCTACATCCGCGTGGAGTTTTAAATTTTTATTATTACCATATATTTTTTTATTAATTTTGATATTATTTTTAATATATACTTCGATAAAACTGAATATTTTCTAACAATTATCAATTCAATCTATGCAAGATTGCAACGACATCTTGCGAGGAGTAGTGACATCTGAATGTTGTATGGGAATGCTTTTGTTCGTCAGATGGCAGCACTGTGCACAGCGACGACACAGCCTATTATATTGTTGTAAGCTTTCATATTTATATAAAACTATTGCTATTTACTCGTAGAAAAAAATCGTTTTTTAGATACAAACATCCATATCCATAGTATTCACTCTTTTATGTAAAAATAATATTATAAGCAATGTTGTATAAAAAAGATGCCTATTGATAATTCGAATACTTTTTTCCATAACAACGAATAATAATCTGTGATTTCAAATGTTTTTTTCTATTTAGTAGTTTGTGGCTTCATATGAAAATTATAGCTTAGAAAAACCTAAAATTCTCATTTTTCTAGTATTATGTACAGATTGTGCTTGCAACTATAAATTACTTAACTGAGTGATTTAGGTACTATTAATCTCTGAAGAGTTCCACGATTTAGATCCACTCCATCATCAGAGCAGCTCGATATATGCTAGCTAAGTTCCTATGTATAGCAGCAGCCTAGTCCCTTTATGATAAAATTAAAATAAAATAACTTTAAGTTACCAAAAAAAAATAGTGTCACTAAATAGCTAAAGAAAGTTTTTCTAAGCCATATAATTTTAATTATAGCCATCTATGAAGTGTTTACATGACACGTAAATTTTTGTAGTCGTTTGGTTTTTTATTTGTTGTATTCCACATAAATACCAGTCGAACTTGCAACCTCACAAATTGCGTTTACAATCGACACTTCGCCGCTTCTGTATCAGTTGCTGGCCGACGTCGCTAAGGCTGAGTGTAAAAGGTAATAAGCTAACTCCTATCTCCTAACTGTGACATTTAGTCCAAATCAGTGTCTCGTGATTTTTTTAAAGATAAGGATAGGGGCACAGGATTTCATATTTTTTTCCACTGATTTAGCTGAGCGAAGCGAAGCTATTACTGGTGAAAAGTGTGTTTCGTTGACAACACCCTCCTAAACTACGAACTACTACGGAAGTTGATTTTTTTGCATGGAGGTAAAAGACAGTTAACTAGAGGTTTTAGGGAAATATGTTTTTATATTGTAATTGTAGTTGTTTAATTATCACCACTAAATGATGGTAGCATTCAAATCGTTCTATTCTATTGCGCTCAACCTTGCACGATAGACTGTTAAAGTAGCACGCAGGAGAGAAAGGGAGAGACCAGTGAGAGAGGTAGAGAAGAAGGGTCTGGTGGAAGAGAGAAATAGAAATAATTTATTACGCACACACACAAAATTACATTTAAAATTAAAATAAAAAATGACACAAAAAAAGCAAATAAATTAGGAGAGAAAGTGAGAAAGCCAAAAATTGAGAGAGAAGGAGAGAACAAGAAACTTGCAGGCAGACGGCAGCGGTTGCCTTCCGCCACCGCTTCGCTCAGCTCCGCCCGCCGCGCACAGCGAAATCGGCGACCCTAAGGTTATAATACTCGCCTAAGGTTAGTAAAAAAAATATTTTTTAAGAGAATTACATTATATTCTTTTTTTTATTCACGCAATTTCTAGAGCGATGAAAAATATATATCTTCTAGACCATATTAACTGATGATTTGACGTACATGCTCTAACACTCTCCCTCTTTGACCTTTTGTTGACCACGAATGACTGATATCAAAGTTTTAATAAAGAAACGAAACAGAGCTAAATAAAAACATAACCTTACTTGTGATAATTTGCTTAAATAAAAATTTACGCAATAAATGCAATAGATTGGGCCGAGCCGCCGAAACTACGAGTATTTAGATTGTTCCGTGAATAATACTAATATCACCATACAATTTTCAATATTTTTTTTGTCACAATATGCCTCATTGTAATTTAGTTATAAGTGATAGATAAACGGTGATGTGGACTTTTTTTGAGAACTTTTTAAAATATTTTTTCATGCAATTTACTTCTATGTAATATTTTTAAGTAAATGTGCAGTGAAAACGTTTAAAGCAATTCGATAGCGTAAATTATTATTATTTCGTTATTCAAGACGAACTGAGACTTATAGTGTAATGTTATATATCATACTATATATAACATTACTATTTAACACTATTTAATATTACTATAGCATAATTAGATATCATACAAAACAAAAATCAAGTAAATCCGACCAGTCGATCCAGAGATTTTAGCGTTTAAACAAACTAACTCTTCTGCTTTATTATATAATATTAGTATAGATTCCCGTGTACTCCATCTTCGAGCATGACCGAGCATATTATATGTGTACTAGTAGATATTTTATGATTTGTAAACTTTTCTTGAGCTTGAATTACTTTTGGAGTTTACAAACACTAGTTTTTAACATTCCTATAGTTTATGGGGTCTATACAAAGAAGGTCTCGCCTGCGCCGGCGCATGCGGCGCTTTGTAACGTGACGCGCCACGTGACCACACCCCTGGTCGACCAGAAGGCTAATTAACCATCGTGGTTGCTTTAGAAGAAATTATGTTTAGATTTTTGAGTAAATCTTTGTTGAAGTCTGATCATTTATCGGACACCAGCGGTCCACCGCTTGTAAGCACTTTTACTTTACGGAATATTATTAAGTTATTTATTTTGTTTTTTTTTCTTTGAATTTATTTCTTTTCCCCACATAATGCGTTAGGCAGAGGGAACCTAGTGTTCAGACACTCTATTTCCTAATTCCCAAAAAAATATGCTTCTAATAAAGCTTATTGTTTAATAGTACAACTTGTTCAAATGAGTGATATTAAATTAATAATAAGTGCTGACATCTACTCCATCGTCGTGTCGTGGTCACTGTCGTCATACGCTACTACGTTAATGACGTTACAAGGGACAACACACGTCTTGCACACCGCAGGGCGAGCAGGAAACCTTCACCTCGTTCTTCATTAAGTTATTTATGTTTCCCAATTTCCGCCAAATACTTGGAAGCAATAGGCTTTTTTATTTAATTATTTATTTGATTTTAGCTTAAGAGTGGCTATTACGTGTTGAAATAAATAACACGCTGTTGAAGTACAAATGTGAGAATGTAAATACGAGAAGATAAAAAAATCTAAATTTTTTTTGTCTTGGCTTTTAAGCAGGCCAAGCGCGGCATTGAGTTCCCCCACTCGCGAGTATGTTAGATAATTAAATTAAAAATGTTCTTTAAATAAAAAGAAATAATATTACTTTATTGAATTATATTCATGTTTACATTAAACGCAACGAGAGTTTACAGATTTATATTTACAAATTACTATTCTACAAATAAAGGTTACCTCAAGCTAAGTATAAGGCATAAGTAAGCCTAATAACGCAATAAATGCCTACTGTATTCATATTTTTTGCGTGACCTTTCAACAAGTTAGGTCGTGACACCGGCGCAGGCGCATCTCTCTGTAACGTGAGCGGCCACGCCCATACTTACTAGAATAAACTCGACTGTCGTCGGTTTTTTACTGTGACCCTCGTGGTGCAGTGGTTTGTTTTCCGTATTACGTTCGATTTCGAAACATCGCACTAGTGTAGCAGAATCCAACATTGAGCTTTATATTACTGAAATCATTATTCAAGAAATAAAATAAAAAAAGCTACTTCTAAAAAATAATTGCCACCCGACTCTTTTTTTACCGACTCTTTTTATGTGTACTCAAAATGTATGGAAAAATCATTGTTAGATGTTAAAGCATAAGAAAATTAAATGTTCTATAAATATCTGAAATCTGCTTATTAAAACAATAAGAATTTACAGATTTAATTTATTCTCGTTTCTACTTTATAACAATGTGATGGCATTAACTTATATCTTCATACTGTATGTTTCTTTATAATTTCTCAATAAACAATATATGCTATTTCAATTCCAAACTGGCTCTAAGTTTTTTATTATTTTCCCCATCAAGCGTACAAGCGCACGGTGTCAAATGTCATTTTAACAGCCATCTTGTTTTTTGCTCCCGCGTTTTTTGCAGCGACGGTCAGTCATAAAAATTATTAATACAGTAAAATTTCAGATTAGGTGGTATTAAATTCGAAACAAAGCAAGGATTTAATTGGTAATTCGTGTCCGTTCCGATATTTCGTCGCTACTTTATTGTTTTGTGTTGTAAACCTGATGCAAAGCTGCGGCCCATTATGCCGAGGGACATTTTAAAATCAATTAGCCAATCCCTTTCATTGTTTTCGATGTATAAATAACATTACAGAATGAAATGAAACACCAAATAAAAACAAATAAATCCTGTTTATTTGCAGATTATCTATAATTTAGCAATTTATTTTAAGATACAGATAAATTATTTCCTTATAAATAAAACCAATACTAAATTTAAAACATGTATAAGAGATGAACGTAATACAGATTATAATATACTCGTATAAGTAGAACTAAAATTAAAATAAGTACCCATATCATTTCTTAAGTAGCTTAGAAATAATTATTTACATCATTGCACCTCTCACAAAATAGAAACCAAGCTTTTGTTTTAAAATCTTGTACACTTGTTTTTTAAACGTCTCGCTCGGATATTTTTATTCTATATTACAATTATTATTTTAAATTAGCTTACGTTTATATTTTATATACAGACTATTAATACTATTTTCAATAAACACTTATTGTATCTAAAAAATATTCAGACAATAATCAAAATAATCGATATGTCACCGTTTTATCACTAATTTCTACTTAAAAAAATATAAAGCGGCGCTGCTTATGATATTTTAAGAATTTACAAATCGATTTGTTATGAAAATTTTATATTTATTACAGATATTATTTGTTTAATGTACAGGAATGCTCACCGTAGAGATAACAATGAAACATCTTGATAGCTTTTGCTAAAATATTGGAAAAACGAATTTTATCAGAAGGAAATAATCAAAAGACATCGACTAAATCATAGCTACTTTAATCCATTGCTAAAATTAACCTCACGCAGTATCCCGCATATCCCGCATATAGCAGGATAGGACAGCAGATGAAACTTTGAAACCTTGTGTTAAGACTCTCCATTTCCATCACAACACTTACGTTCCCCACTTTCCACCGAATTCTAATTGCAGAGGGACAGGAGGCGTTAAATTAATTAATTATACACTAATCTATAACTTAAATAGAAATTTATTTAGTAACTTTCAATGGCACTTAAATATTATTAAATACCAGTATCGTAAACATTTCTTTTTAATAAATGATAAATGCACCTCCTTATTAAATTGTGTTATTATCGATATATATATTCGCGTTTTATATAAATATTTATGTAAATATTACAAATTATGCAAACATAAAGCTAATTGATTCGTATTTTCAAGCATCAAAGCTTACATAGTTTGTGAACAAAAGTAAATAATGTCGACATATTTTTACCCAGACATTACAGAACCACTTGTGGTTAAAGATAACATTGAGAAATACCAACTCGCTAAGTTAAATACGGCTATTTCTATAAATAATGCTTAATATAACAGACCATCAAAATAAATAAATGTTCACTAGAATTTTCACTTGAACCTAATGAACTTAAGCTTGTAAAACTTTAATAGAAGTCTCTAGTAGTCTCTAGTGTTTTGTTTTTTTTTTCAAAAACTAGTAATATTGCAGTGTAGGTGGTGGTCATAGAGCGTGCGCGTGCGCATGGTGCGGCGGCGGCGGCGGGTGCGGCTGCAGCGCGTGCTGCGTGCTGGCTGCGTGCTGGCGACCCTAGGAAATATTGATATTGATAATGGTATTGATGTGAAGGTAATTTATTTTAAATTCATAGGCACGATGTACATATTATTTTAAAAATATATATAATTAACAATAACTAACGAAAGGCTCTAGAAATGGCTTAAACTTAAAATAAGAAAATTAAAAGTGTTATCATTTAGTATAGTTTTATCTAAGTATATCCATGATCTTTTTATATTGCATTTTTTTTATCATCAGTCATGTTCAGATGACAACGAGCCGAGTTGTATATTCAATTATTTCAATGTATTAGTAATTAGTCAAGACATTCGTTAAAAAAATATAAAAACTGTTGATTAAATTGCACAAAGTAAGCACTCACTTGTAAGTAAACATAATAATCGTACGGCTGGTGCAGTGGCCAACATCTCTGCGGCGGCACGGTGTACAGCGGCGGTACAGGATACAAGCTCCCTCCCAACTTGTTCCGTAAGATGCGACTGATGCTGGACACGGAGGGCACATTGTACTTGTCACACACTCCGTCGGCCAACAGCCTGTCGCGGATCTCCCACGCGAATATGCCAGGGTCCTTTGCTTTTAGTTGTTTTATGTATGAAACCACCTGACGAAAAATATTTAGTATAGTGCCTGTAGAAATATCAACGTATTTGTGCTTTGTTGAATCAGTCCATGAGCTCTATAATATATTATATGTTTTTATGGTTAGTACGAGGGTAGGAACCTAAGTGAGCGGAATCTTAGTGTGAAGATACAATTTTCCCCACACACCGCATGTGTAGTGGCGAAACTCAACAACACGCTTTGTCTTCTTGTCTTAATATATCTTTGCTAAGTAACCGGAACGACCGTTTGTTTGACCAGATATATATATTTTAACTTAGTCTCATAGTTCCAAACAAAAAAAGAAAATTATAGAGTTTTAATATTTTTTTGAACACGTAGGTACGTATTTAGTTAAAAGTAAATTTGTGTCTGTTCCATGGTCTATTTCAATTTAAAAAAAAAATAATCCAATAAAGATTACCTCTACGCAGATATAATATCAAGATAATTCAATACAACTACATGTATTTTAATACTTATTATTAAATATATTATAATTAATTATTAAGCGACGTTAATCAGATATAGATAAGCGTTCAACATTATTCATGACAAAGCCAATGGCATAGTGATTGAATCTAATTCCAATATATATCTGTCTATCTCAATATAGCTCTCTGGTAACAAGATAGAGAGCGGCGTTGAGTTTCGCCATTCAATACTCAATGTCTCGAAAATTGGACTGAAAGTCAGAAACGGTGTCTTAATATTAGGTTCCCTTTACATACTTTACCTACTACATTTAATAGAACATTGCTTATATTGAAAATATGGATGTGATCTTACAACAGAGTAAGAGAAGATTTCCAGCTTACCTATAAGAAAATCTTAAGTGATAAATGTATAACCATTACCTTAGGAGTGGTTACACGAGGTTTAGACCCGCCGATGGCACCAGGCAGGATGGAACCGGTCTCGTGGTACCGCGCCAGGATCTTGGAGACGCAGCCGTGAGACACTCGCAGCTGCCGGCTAATGTCGCATGGCCTGGAGATAAAGTGATTAGTTAATTTATGTTTCACTTAATTATTTACTACATTCTTGCGAAGCCGTTTTGGTACATGTAGTCCGTAGTAGGTACATGAGAATTATTCCCACGAGTGGAGGTGGAATCCACAACTATCGTATAAAATCTAAATATTTTTTATTTATAGCAGAATTTCAACATTTTTAATTTACCTAATTCCAAGCTGCGCTAGTTCCACAATTCGTAACCTAACCGCGTTAGGTAATGGTCTGCCGTTCACGAAGACTCCGCCCAGCTGGTTCACCTCACCGTACTGTTGGGCGCCCGCGCCCATCGCAGGGTTGCCCATTGCTGCTGCATTAGGATCTAAGGAGTAAATAATAAAATTAAGTTATTTAAATTTTACAGATAGATATTTACAACTTGGAGATACAAAACGCGTATTGTATCGAAATTAGGCAATGCATGGAGAACGAAGTGTCTTAACACTAGGTTTTATTTGTCAAACTTATGTGCTGGATACAGTGTGATTCTATAAAGCTTTGTCATAGATGTGATTTATTTACAAAAAACTTAGAGATATCTTTTAAGTCTGCTTTTTTATTCTGTGATTGATGATATCATATCATTGATCTATCAAAGTACGTAGTCATCTTGTTAATGTTCTTAAATTCAAGAAAAAAACAAATACAAAACATTTAATTTGGATTCAAATTGCTGAACATAAAAAGATGTTGTAAATTGGTCTCTTAACTTGAGTGGCGTGATTGATATATTGTCAGTAGTATGTTTTTAATATAAATAAAACTAACTTTTTATATAAATTACTCTATATGGCAGTAAAGGTTGATCTTAATCTGTTATATTTCTTAATGTATGTAGCTGATAATATACTATATATATATTAACATGAACTTTTCTCTGCCTAGCCGTGGCTAGAAAGACGAAGAAACAATAAAAGCTATATAAATCTTAAATATCCGATCTGAGGCTGTGAGTTCATTAAATTATTCCACGTAAAATAAATTAAAGATATAAATTTTTATTTTCATTAAAATTATTTGAGTATGCCTAAATAAAACATCTCAAAGTTTTCACAATTGTTAAAGTGTTCGGACAAAACGAAGAAAGGTAATATATTAGAGCGGCGCAAATTAGTCTGCCGGCCCACTGGATACCGCATTGTCTTATTGCGGGAGACGCCGTCGAAATAGACTGTGATGTGATGAGTATCAGATGAACACGTTGATGGGTTCTTGCTAATTTATATGTAATTGCAGATGTTAAGATAATAAAAAATATGTTACGTTTTTCTCAAAAAATCCCTTTTCTTCTTCAGCCTGTCGTAATAAAGATTTGGAAATTATTTTAGTAATAACAAATAATAAAGTAAAGACTGAAGTAGAAAGGAATGGGTCACTATATTGAGATAAACGATTAAAATATTACTTCAAGTATACTTGTGAGATTTGTTGATAGTCGATATACTATAAATACACATAAATTACTTTATTCTATATAAAGCAAGGTAGAGGATACCCTATTGTTAAAACACTCCGTTCTCCGTTCTCCGCTTTCCATTCTAATTGGTCAAGATATTTCATGTTGAGTGGCGCAACTTAACGCTACATTTTGTCATTCCCCACATGACAAATTAAACGTGAGTTATGTAAGATTTCATTCCGTTACGCTGTTCACGGTTTTGGTAGCAGAACTTTTGCATGTTTAGGTCAGTCCTTCCCGGGTATAAAGATTCTTCGATAAATGGCCTCTCCAAGAAATAAAATATTTTCAAAATCGAAAATCTAAATATTCTTCATTCCATTAGGGCATTACAAGCAATTTTAAGTCGTTTTTTACATAATAATGTCTACCAGCGGCTCGGAAGACAGTTAGAAGGGCGCTGGGAAGAGCCGGCAAGAAACTTAACAGTTTGTCATCATCACATTCCCGAATGAACATCAACATAATTTAACTCCAAGCACTGCTGTCGTTATCGTAGTCTTTTATTGAATATAAGCTATCGAAAATAATAAGAAGCTTGAAAAAGTGTCTCCATCAAGGATAGGAACAATTTAGCAAATCAGCGGACAGCACCCAATGTCACGCACCGGTGTCGAGTGTCACAGGACGCCGCGGAGTGACGTCACTGCGCACACACATGTCGGCTAACATTTACAGAATTACGACTAATGGCAGTGTTTTAATTATATTTTCAAATAATAAGTGTTTTTTTATGTAAATATCTATATAATAGTAGTTTTGATTATTTGCAAACTTTATAGATTCTAAGATTTCTTCTAAAAATTTCTTTTGAAATTTTGAAGTTGAAATTTGAGCGCAGTTAATGAATGTGGCTTAAATTACAAATATTTGTAGGTAAAGCTGACTCCATGTGTCACTGTTGACGTGACAGCTGTAGGTGACACAGTCACGCAACGGAATCTTATTTTAGCAGTTTTTAAATATTTTCAACATATTTTTTACATTTTCAGCGCTACTTTTGCCACTTAAAATATATATATTTCTTAAATAGAAGAAAAAAAGTATTTTACCTTACTTACTAGACCTCTAATCTAGTCTAATCGAATAACAATTAAATATGAATGGTAACTAATCGTTCAAAAACAATATTTTTGTACATATATTTTATCTAATTAGCTAGGCCGTCGTGGGGTAGGCCCACAAGCGTGTGACTGTGACAGCGACGGTTGTGGGTTCGATTCCCTTTCGGTGTAGTAAAATATATTTTTTCAATTTTTTTCGTTCTGGTCATTCAACACGCAATGCCTCTAGAATTCAGCGGAAAGTGAGAACTGAAGTTTCATAATGGGAACAGAGTGTCTTGTTACTATATACCAAGGTTCTCTCTGCCTTCCCTGCACTATACCGTATAAAACTTAACAAAAAATAACCTAGCAAGCAAGACTATAGCATTACATTTATATAAGTACACTCTCTCCAAGTGTGGGGTAAACGAGGCACGCCCATTCAACGCATGCAGCATTTCCGCAGCTTCCATGAACTCGTCGCCCTTTGAGATGAAAGGCACCGCCTCGCGGGGGGCCGCCAGCCAGATAGAAGTTACACCCTATTCTAATAAACTTGGGTGTTAAACATGTATGGGATACTTGTGATGGCGCTTGCTTTATGTTGGAATCAGGTTTCGGATACGTATACGGATACAAAATTAATTCAGATTGTCCGTTAATTTCAGATAAATTGGTTAACTTACCGTTATTAAATTTTTGAGTAATTTATTCTTTGAAGAATACGTTGATTGAATTTTCTTGTTATATTTGTTGTTTATTTTTTTAGTATCAGATAACGTTTGTGCTAATCTCTGTCGTACCAAGTGATACCTAGTACGTCGGCTCGGTCAGGCAAAGTAAAAATTCTGTTGTTGAAAATTTCATAATAGCCCAGTTCCCTCTAATTCCCCAATAATTTGTTCCCTATATTTTTCCTTTCTTTTCCTCTTCCTCAATTGCAACTATTTAATAGATCTCAAAAAGATATAAGAAACATGATAATCACAATTTTTATAATCGGTAATATGCGCATATCCTAATATTTTCAAAATATCCATAATATGAAATAATGTCACGCAACACGCACATCGCCAAAAACGGAGGAAGAGGCGTGCACCGCCACCGCAGACCGAAATAAAGATCGCCTTTCAACTTCAATGTAGAGCTAATATTTCAAATAGCGGCATAACAAACAACAACTTTCACTTATGAAGCTTTGATGATTTTTTAAACATTTTATTTATTAAAAGATATAATATGTTAGTGTTAGTTGTGGGTTCAATTCCAACTCGAGGGGATGAATAAATTTAATTTCGTTGCATGTCGTTGAGTTCCGTCTCGAAAATTAGAAGCACGTGGCGAATGTATGTCTTTACCCTTCAGCCCACTATCCTATATGCGGGATACAGCGTGAAAATACTCGGTTCTAGAGATAAACGATTTTAGTTAGATTTAGTTAGAGATATTTAGGTGTTGAGTTTCATTTTCCAATATGCAATGACTTTCAAAACTGAACTTTTCTAAGTACTTAGGAAGAGTAACTGAAGTCTTTATTGTAATATATTTATATACAACGTATATATTGTAAAAAGATAAAAATAAATGTGTTGACTGGTAAGGAAAAGAAATTGATAATAATTTATTTAATCGAGGTGTTTATAATAATTAATCAAACAATGGATACCTTCAATTGGATTTGCATTTTGCTCGAACTTTACAATAACAACTAAATTTTATTTTTTGGTTATTAAAAAATTGACAGCATCAAACTTTCATTAAAGGCAATGTTTTTTCCCGTATAGCGGGCTAGTCCGAATCCAGGGTAGTTGAGACACTTCCTTCTCCATTTTGCTGATTCAGGCAAGCCGTAAGAGCGCGTATATGATTTCCCAGGCAGCATGATGAGAACGTATGGTGTAGAGGTTAGAGCGCTTGGATCTTGCAAGAACCGCGGATTCAAATCTCGCAATGTGCAAATTTAAAACCACGACTGGTCACGACCAGTCTATATCAGCTTATTTTTTATTCAAACATACCACCGGTTTGGGGAACAGTTCTGCTGCTACCGGCAGCTACATACATTTTTCTCCTTTAAACGTCGGTTAGGCCGCCACGTGCGGCGCGGGTCTGCACTCCCGGGATATATTTCTCACCGCACGTTTAATTTACGACGCGCCTTTGACGCTCCACCGTTGACAGTTACTAGTGTTTTCGTCGAAACTGCCACTCATTAATTTGCTTTATTCGAAATATATTGCGTTTCCACACCAAAAGTATCCGTTTGAAGCAGAACAAAGGCGGCAATGGTTCGGTGGGCTTCTCAAATATGCTTCACTTGCGTGTTGTTTTATTTATTACTGAATAAAAATATTATATTATTATACTTCGATGACGATTGACTAAAAATATACTATCAAGAATACTATAGTAAGTCTATAATCCTATTAAGAATTAAAACACTATTAAGAATTATTAAGAGTATTTTTCAAAAATGAACAAGGGATATTTTATTTGGTTAATTCACGATGAATTCCGCACATAGCAAGCTAGGCACAGGGAACATGGGAACCTAGTGTTGCATGTTGAGTTGCAGAACTCAACGCCGTTGTTACCATAGCCAAGCAAATAAATATATAAAATATTTCTATTCTTTATATTTGTATACGAGTATATCCTATAATTGTATATATCTTCTGCGTCACGATTTTACTTACTAATTAATTCTATCAATAAGTAAGTAAAATCGTGTATATCTCTAATGGTATTTTAAAGTTTGTATGTATATAAATTCCTTATAATATGAACCATACCCATTCAAACATCAATCCGAATGGTTTGTCGTAAATAATAAATAACACTAACATTTAGCGTGTTATTAGTTTTATTGCAGCAAGTGACCGACTCCTTCAGCGCGTCCCGTTTTAAGCTGTTGTCACGTCGTCGCGGCCGCGGTCGCTGCGTGTTTACTAATTAAAATGAAAAAATATGCCGAATTCTTGGCATCGTTCTGTCATTATTGTTATATTTTAAAGTTTGTATGTATGCTTACAAATTAATGGCGATTCGTCTTAAGATTTCTTTGTATTTGGAGAGAACAATCTGATTGCGATTTATCCAAATTGCATACCTACAATAACAAGAAATACTTCGTATGATAAGGTTATATTTTATTTAAAATCGTCGTGGCGTAGCTGCACAGCCTCCCAGTTTGAACACGGTGATTATAGGTTCGATTCCCACTCGGAGAAATTAATTATTTTCATATCGTCCCGCCACTCAACATGTTATGTTTCCATAATTAGACGGAGATCCTGATAGTTTTGGTTCACTTGAGAGTTGGCCAGCGAAGACGAATAAGATAAAAGAGTACGTTTTAGTAGAAAACAGAAAACTAGATGATTGCGTGTATATAGCTTATTCAAAGCCTAGTCACTCCTTGTTAGTTAACAGAGGGTTAGTTTACGAGCTCTTTAACTACTCGCTTCGACCAATGCGCGCTCGCCAGTGCGCCAGTGCGCCAGTGCGCCAATGCGCGTGCTGGTAGCGCGGACCGATACGAAATCATTATTCACGTTTATATCGATAATACGAAAAATCTGTCGGTATTTATCGTTCAAATTCAACATACATACATGTTATATGTATATACTTAGTGTAGGCTTTGGAATTAAGTGAAATAGATCGAAATTATCTGAGTGTTTGTTTTTGTTATACGAGTAGTCGATATTGGCTGCGTTTTTATTTGATTATGTAGTTTCTTTTTTCAGCTTCACGCTGTATCCCGCAAACAGCAGGTTAGGCAGAGGGAACCTCGGTGTTAAGACACGCTTCGACACCAAAGCGAAGAAAAATGGAAATATAAACGTAAAGAAATATTTCACGTCGTCGAGTGGGAACCGAACGCACAACCGTCGCGTTTACGGTGCGCACCCTTGTGCCACTGCGCCACGACGGCCTCGTGCGCAGTTTTTCATTTTTTAATTAACAAAGTTATTATGATTCTCTGTCATAATTCACGGGTTCAAAAGAACCCGGTCCTTTGGAAGGCTTGCGTGGGGACACAGGTCCACGTAGAGGCCCTTTAGAGAATATACAAATGTTTTACTGTAACGCATCAGCCGGGATCCATCTCTGGGTAACCACAGGTAATTGCCCAGAGGTGGTCGCCGGTTAATGCGTAGGAACTATGAACAATATGGAAATCTAAACTAGGACTATGGAATGGAATTTGGATGGACTGGCTACTGGGCTATTGAATGAGACTAACGGACGTCCGCCTTTACAATAGTCTCAAATTGAATAGTTGGCGGACGGTACCTTGCCTCCCACTAGATGGGCCCCCACAAAGTGGCGTAGTGCTTTGGGCGCAACATCGGCGTGGTCGGCTAAGGGTGTAGAGAGGTGTGCACCGGTTTCACCATCACGAGGAGTTCGTGAGCGGGTTTCCCCGCTATTACGCAGATTGAGCACTTCCACCCTTTCGAGCATATAGCTCTTGCGCTACACTCTGCCGGCCAGTAAATGCAAGCCAGAGGCGGGGGATTTGTTATAATTCCCCTCCGGAGGACTCAGGGCTCGCCACAAGCTGCCCTGCGGGCTTATTATGATTATTATTATGATATAAAAGTATAAAAGTTAAGGTATTTTCAATGTGCTGCACCTCATCATGTTTTTTTAAAAAATAAATAAATATAAATTACGAAATATATATAAAATTATAAAATATAAAATTTGCAATATAAATAATATAAAATTTGCATTAGGTACGTGCGCGACAAATGGACGAATATCTCAATATCCCGCCAACCCATAGATGATTCTTATTTTATTGGAAAAGATACACTTCAAGGTTAGTTTGATGAAAGTGGTTAGATTCTAATTATCGGATCCGGCTGAAACTGAAGAAGTCGGATTTTTATAGTTAAAAATTATAATTAGAGCCGTCGTGGCGCAGTGGCACGAGGTGTACCGTGATAGTTATGGGTTCGATCTCCACTTGAGGTAGTGAAATATTTATTTACATTTATATTTTCATTTCTTCGTTCTGGTTCGCAAGAGCGAAGAAATGAACAACACACATATAAAGTTAAAAGATAACTTGTTCTAAATACAAAATAAAAGTATATTTTGTGCAGTCAAAGTGACCGAGTGCGCGCGCGCGTTACAGGTCAGCGATAATAGAGATAAAAAAAAATTACTATCACAGTTCAATTTCAATTTTTGTTATTTTTTTTTTCATATAAACATTATAGATAAAACAACGCTTAAAGCTTCCAATGCTTACAATTTGAAATATTCAGAAAATTTAAATATACAGAAAAAAATAACAAATATGAATGAACGGGACTTTTCTGATTAACCAAATTTTTTTTGCACTGTATTCAAACCAATTAAAGTTTCATATATAAATAATATTTTAAATTATACAACAGCTAGTACAATAACTAATATTTTAAATATTAACATCTGACTGGCCTGGAAGGCAGCAGAGCCGGTCACGCAGCATCCGACCGCAGTGACAATCAAGGAGAAGTGCTCATCTCGTGGTAGCAGTATTTACTTAGCGGGCACGTTTGTCGGCGGCCTGTCGCCGTGTGTGGCCTCACATCCACCACACTATTTTCAATCTTAAGTTCTATCAAAAAAGGTTCATTCAGCTTAAATACTAAATGAAAGTTTTCATTTTAAGTTCTAAGTAAATAGTTATAAGGCTGTGACGCAAAAGCTGATGTAGCATCGAATTCCCTCGACCAGTCGGAGTTCTTAAATATTCTTAGTTTCTTATATGTTTCACAGCTTTCTAAGTATTGTAATGGTTTAATTAGGTTCTCTGTAAATAATATGATGAATCTCGAAATTTGTATATAATATAAAGAACAAATATATTCTTTGAAATTTGTATATAATTTTCTATATTCTTTGAAAAATATAGATTTAGGTTGTATTTTGCATATAACTCAGCAGGCAGAGGGAATCCAGTGAGACACTCCGTTTCCTTCGAATTAATTGATGATGATGATGAAAAATGATGATGTTTCACATTCATTCAACTTTAAATGTTCCTATAATCGGTATTAGCTGGTTATGTTGTAGATTTACAGGCAAATTTAGATATTTAAGGACTTTTTAGGTAAGTCACGAAATAAAGTACTACTAAAAAAACGAGCTAGTATAAAAACTAACTATAAGATATATTAGGTAATATGTGACCTAGTAACAAGACATCCGTTCCCATTAAGACACTTTCGTTCCCCATTTTACACTGCATTCTGTAGTTTTTACGTGTTGAGTGGCAGAACTCAAATCCCCGCTGTGCCTCATTACCAGAGTTTGAAAAATGAAAATATTAAATATTACATTTTCTCAAGTGGGAACCGAACCCACCACCTGTCGCGTTTTCAGTCGCACGCCTGTACGAACTACGCCGACTACCGGCCTCTTACGTCATACTAGAACATAGTAATATATTTGTCGGGACTGCAGATAGTCACAAAGGTCCTACAGCTGCCCTCATTAACCTCAGCGCAGGAGTACCATAACTCATGTCGCGCTAATTGCTGGACGTGGCACGTGCCAGCCTTCCCCATTCGGATTTAATAGTTTTGGTGGACATTTTTGACATTTCACAACAAAAACTCTTGGTTTTAGTGATTTGTGATTTATTTAATTGTTGTAGTTGAAGTGGATGTGAGGGCAAAATGTCTCGTTAAGTTTCGCTGTTGTATAAGAAAAAGAAATCAGCTTCACGGTGTATCCTGCACACAGCAGGGTAGGCAGAGGGAATCTAATGTTAACACACTCTGTTCCCCACCAGACTTCTGCCGTATTCTGGATAGTATTTAATTCTAAAATGATTATTATTATTATTAATTAATAATTCTATATAATTCTATAAGTAAATACTCAAATAATGGCGCGAAATGTGATAAAAAAAAACAAGATATTTTTATTAGGTTCTGATTAGAACGGAGTATCTTAACGCTGGGTTCTCTCTCATATTCTGAAATGCGAGAAAAGGCGTGAAGCTGTGAAAGGAGGAAGAAACTGCCAATGAGTTTAGTATAATCTAGTTAAATTATCTGGTCTTAGAAAATAATTTAAGTTCACTATTAGTTTTAGTGAACGCCTTCCCAAATTGATGTAAAGGAGACGCCGCACGAGCCACGACGGCACCCAACTAAATATGTAATTTAAGTGAACCTTCACCTATTAAATGATAAACTGAGTTTTGGTGGCCGATTCCCTGAATGATAACAAGTACATGTACGTAATATTCAAACAGAGGATGATATTAGCATTTTTATAAACGAGTATTATGTAGGTAGATATGATTTTTTTAGATAAGTTTGTTATTTTATTTTGGTCCGACGTCCTGTCATGTTTTACTAACGCTTCAATTGTTTTTTAGTTACACAAGTATTTATGAAAGGTTTTTCATAATAATTAGTTATATTAATATAACTGTACTATAATAGTAAGTAATTATAGTAAGTACCCTCATCGGATCATTTTATTATGCGCCTGTTCGTCTGACAAGACCATTTATTTAGAGATCGCGTGGAGATATCAGACAGTCAATGAAATCAAAGCCGAGGACGACGACTCGTTTATATTAAAAAGTCGCAATACAAGCTTACGCTATCTTAATGTAGATTAAAAGAAATTGTCGTCTTTGAATAGGACCGTGAACAATTTGTATTTGTTTTACTATATATAGTCGCGGCTCTATTTCCACGTGGATCGGATCCTTTTGGTATTTAACGAATTCCTCGCGTCTTTGGAATGAAACACTAAAGTGTATGTTATTGGGGGAGTGTGGGTTCATTAATAACAATACTTCTTCTTGAACTTTATAAAGGGTGTTTCAGAACTTTAAGTATCAATATTCGTGCTTAGTTTCTAGGAAAGTTTGTCAATGACATTATGTAGACTGGGTGCAACTGTTAAAAATTTCAATAACAAACGAACAAGCAACGCCCGAGGCGCAAACTAGTCACCAAACAAATCCGAACCCATCGGTAGCTGTTTGTCGTTACGTTGACTCAACGCTAATGCGTGAGTAAACACTGCGCGGTGTACTGCAGAGTACTGAGGCTGAGGTCTGCGGGCGGATTGGAACCACCACTCACCTACTGTCTGTTCATACGTCGCTCCGTGAAATCTTCTAAATACTTTGTTTTCCCTGTCATCATGTTTTTTACTTATTTTGTATTAAGACAATATTAATTATGTTTTTTTACCATGATGCAGTGACGCTGTATGTAGACTCAACTTAGTGTTAAGACACTCCGCTCTCAACTTTCCACTGAATTTTGGAGGCATAACGTGTTGAGTGGCGGAAATAGCGGCCGCGCGGCCGCGATCTTTTTGTATTGGAAACAAAGCAAAGAAATGAAAATATTACACATTTCATTTCGAGTGGAATAAAATCCTTAACCAGTCGCGTTTCCAGTCAGACAGGCTTGCTCCTGCGCCACTACTGGCCTCCTCTTGGTTATTTGTAGGATAATACTAATTATGTATTTCAAACTTTAATTTTGCAATTAATAACATAATTTCCACATTAATGAAATCATTTAGATTTCCCTTCATCGCCTTGTTAAGAAGACAAAGGTCAGCGTTAAGTTCCGCCACAACAATGCCTTGATATTATAATTGTGGCGCGAGGAGCGGAGTGTCTTAACTACAGATTCACTATGCCTACCCTGTCCGACCCTTTAGGTCTTTAAATTCTATTTATTCTAGAGAAAAAAAAGAAAAAGAAGAGTTCTCTGTGCCTTTGGTTTTCGGTAGCGTTTGCGTTTGCGTCGTCCGTTTAGCAAATACTCGAGTGCGTCGCCCAAAGTGACGTGCCGTGTAGTTGCCGCGGCGTATTTAAGAATTTTTGAATGAATATGTTTTTTAAATAAGTGTCTGGTGCTTTTTTATCAATAATATTATACATATTAATAACAAAAAATCTGTTATTTTGTATTTACAACAATTCTCCTAATCCATAAATGTTCAATGGTAAACTGTCAAATATGTTTATTTATAAGTGGAGGTCGAACTCACTACCGTCCTCTACAATTTGACACCAACCAACTGTGTCCCTAAAATAATAAAATATATAGTAATTTGTAATATGTTTCCTTAAGAAATAACGGTAAAGTAAATCTCACTATCCCACCCTTAATCAAATTGAGCCCTTAAATAAGATTAGTCGACGCTTAAGTTTACAAATCGGCGACACTATTGTTAGCCGACTGCAGCTGAACAAATACTAATGATAAAATATCAACTTTATTTACACGTATTAAAGTATATAATTGCTTGTCAGAACATATAGGGTATGGGCTAAAACAAAGTAAATAAATTTAATTGAAAGGAAATTGTAACATTATTCGATGTTTGCTGTTCTACTTATCCGGCGCTAGTGTCTCGTTACAACGTCTAATTATTATTTTGTATCTGTTCTTTTTATTCTTTGAACAATACTTAAGTAGAAAGATCAAACAAGAAGAACCAGTCGAAGAAAAAATAATTTTACCCTGCATAAACACCCGAAGGCTGTGCGGTACCGCAATTGACTGTCAACGCAACGGTTTTGAATTCGATTCTCATTCGGATGAATTAATTATTTTCATTAACACTTTCTGTCAATGAAACAAAGCGCGGTGTTGATTTCTTTCAATTATTCATCAGTCATCTTTTAACATTCGGCAGTGCGTCCGGAAAAAAATGCCTAATTTTTTTACAGCTTCACGCTGTATCCCGCTACCAGCAAAATGGGCAGAGGGAACCTAGTGTTAAGACACTCTTTTCTCCTCTTTCCGCCGAATTCTAGAGACATTGCGTGTTGAGCGGCGGAACTCACATCCTAGCTTTTCCTTGACACCAGAATATTAAGTATTTAATTTCCTTCCGAGTGGTAATCGAACTCATAACCATCGCGTTTACAGTCAGATCGTGCCACTGTACCACTGTGGCATAACGGCATATCATCTGGCCTTCACTAAAAGTTGATTGAAAGAAAATATTACGTATTTTTCTTAACATGAAAAGGTATTTCCAATACATTTTATACTTACGTAATATAAATTTGATTCGCTATAAAAAGTCCTATTCAATATAATTTCACTTTTCTTTATCAGCGTGTTACTAATAACAAAATGTTAAGATTTATAGTAAAAACTATTTTTTTTTAACTTTATAGAAGGATTTGACCGGTATAGAATATAAAAAAAAAAAAATATTTTACTATTTAACTTATCTTAGATTCACGATGTATCGCTAGTCGGAGAGAACAGAGTGCCAACCTTTCTTACCGCTTCTATCAACCGAACTCTAGACAGATGTCGATAAGGCTGCTATCTAAACATAGTCTATTCAATCTATTAAAATAGATGAGATTTTGACAATATTCTGAGACGAGGATATGGACAAAACTCTAACTCAGAGTACAAGCTGATATATTTAATAAATAAATATACAATGTGCGCTCTCACGCATTTATCACGCTTTTCCCACCGTTACCTGTTGAATCGGCAGAGGAAAGCTAACCTGAATTTAAGATATAACCCATTGAGTACCAAAAATCATCGCCACATTGTTTTTCAGAGCGATGACAAATATATACATTTTTTAAAGCTTCACGCTGTAGGTTGTACATAGCACCCTGCTATGTAGAGGGAATGTAGGGACCTAGTGTTAAAGCGAACCAAAACAGATTCCATTAAGATACAGCCGTGCCACACTTTCCGATAAATTATGGAGACATTGAATATTGAATGGAAAACTGAATGGCCTTAACATATAAAGCAAATTTTAGATAAAAATTGAAAAAAACTGGGAATCCGTTTAAAAATAAAGAGCCTCTATTAGTATAAGTCATAAGTGCCTACATATTGTTGTTATAAGATATTTTTTTTTATTTCCAGTAGCCGCGGCGTGTTTGCCGTCTCCGTCTCCGTCTCAGCAAACAAGGAGTCGACCCGACCACTTGTTGTTGTGTGTGTGTGTGTGTGTGTGTGTGGAGAATGGACGAGTTTAGAAATTATTGTTGGTGAGATTTGCACGATTTGCAATCAAATTATTATAATAATATATAAATATTTTTCATTTGAAATCATATTAGTTAAACCTGATTGGAAAGGTGACGATTGTACAATTAACACAATATCTCAAGAATTGGGCGGAAAATGGGAAATGGAGTATCTTCTGCCTAGCCTGCTCTATGATAAACAGTTTGATGTTGTTTACCTTGTTGACATTATGTACTGCGTTCATATATTCATAAATATTTCTTTCTTCTTCGAATGGAATTCACATCGAATACACTACAATAATTTCCAGTTTGTAGTTAACATTTTTAAAGTGAAAAAAATCTATAATAACAAATGATAAAAAGCTTATCAACATTAATGTCATTAGGGCAGACATTACGAGAGTTTTAACATTAATAATATTAATAACAGTTTAAAATAATATATATATAATTAACGAGGGGCTCGCGAGTCGTGGTCGCGATGGTAGCCGCGGTGGCCGCGGTGGTGGCGGAGCGGAACCGATCATTAGTGCTTTATCGGCAGTGGCCCACTGTGAAAGCAGTTTATCGGCGTTTGACCGCTGCGCCCTGTTACTGGTTACACACAGATTTTATAAAGCATTTATATTTAATACTAGCGGCGCGTAGTCCGCCAGAACTTCATCATTATTTATTTACTCTCGTTTCACAATAATTATATCATTTAAAGAGTTATAACTATTATTAAAAAGTAAACTTGCAGTCAATTCCATAAAACAGTTTTATAAAGCGATTTTGTTAAATAATATATTCTTTAAAATTCCATTACATTTTTATTTATATACTGATTGAAAAAACAAACACTGAATGTTAAGAGAAGCTTGTCAGGATACAATAGTGAAAACTGCTAATATATGAAAAAAGTAAAAAAAAATTAAAATCATTACTTTATTACGTTATTAAATACCAAAAAAAAAATGCTTTTATACCTTCCATGTACAGATACCGATCCGTTACGATTTTATTATAAGTACTTGTGACTATGTATCTTGTGACTCCTCAGCATCTATGAAGATCCTGAGGAGCTGTATGTGCGGCGTAACGCGGTTTGACCGCGTGCGAATACTTACGTATGCGCACATTCATTAGAGGTAGTGTTGGGGTCTGTGACGCAGCGGATAGGCTCCAGGAGAGTCGTGTGAGATGGCATGGATGGTACGTTGTGCGCCGGCCCCGGGAACTCTATCGGATGGAAGTGGGCGACATACGCAGGGATTAGCCTGGCATTAGCCGGGAGGAAGAAGACTTTTGACAATGTTGGATAGTCGTTGGTTCAAAGTCACATTGGAGATAGATATTTGGTGTGTTTAGGAGCACGCTAAATCCTGCTTATAATAAGGTAGTAGGCAGGGGGAACGTACACACCGCCTAATTTTCGAGCAAGTTAACATTGCAGAGCAAGTTCCCCCAAGATACCCCTAAGTTGGAATCAAACCCGCAACCATCGCGTTTACAGTCAAACGCCGGCCTTGCCGCCGTCGGCAATGTTTCTGCTTTATTTTTTATTATTCAATGTTTTTCGTATTATATTCAATATTTTTATATAATTTTTTATTTATTTTGTAATTGTAATAAAATGTCGGCTTGAAAATCATTCCGATCCCCACTTTTAGTCCAGTTTTTGAAGTATTGAGCTTGCGGATCTCATAGCCGCACTTTATTTTGCAACCTGAGCAAGGTTATTAAAATAATTGATGCCATCTAAATCGTCCGAGAATCGGAAACGTGAAAACGCACTGCCACGAGGGTGTGAAATGGAAAGAAAAAATGGAGACCAGAGTGTGTTAACACTAGGTTCCCTCTGCTACACCTGCCATATACGGGATACAGCGTGAAGCTAAAATATTGAATGAATTAGTGAATTATGTATGCAGTTCTCATTAGGCGGTTTAATGGTTTGTTTAAATAGTGTAAGTGAGGCTCAAATTATCGGCCATCGATAACCCTAAGCGAACTTTGAACTGAGATAAACCTCCGCCTCCGCCACCGCCTCCGCCTCAGTGCATTACTACGGTTACTCGTGTGCATTGAGCGTAGAAACAGGTACTATGGTGTTGTGTGTGAAGTCATATATTTTATTGTAATATATGCTTAAGTTATTATGTGTATATGTCCGTTTTACAGTTGATATGTTGCATTTTGCTGTAAATAGTAAACATGGATGCTACGGAAGGGTTAGAACCTCTATCCTTTCGTAGCAACAATCAAAAAATCATGTAAGCTAAAGCTTTTTGATGTCTTTCTTAAAAACAATCACTCTGGTATCGGGGCAAAGCGTGGCGTTGAGTTCCGCCATTCAATACGCAATATCTCCAGAATTCGGTGGAAGGTGGGAAACGAGCTAGATTCTGGTTCCATCATCAGATCAATAATAATCAAATCAATAATAGTGTGTCGTTATCTAAGAGCTATGTAAAGTACCTAAGTTAAACTGATAAGATAATAAAAGCGCGTCAATAAAAAATACTAAATAGTAGCCGAAGCCATACTATTAGTTCTTATTACTTAATTCAGGAACCTTTGACTATTATATATAATTAATACATTAATTGATTGTTCATATTCTATGTTTACGTTATTTCTTTAAGATAAACATTTTCGTGGCCATTACATGGTTGACTTAACCATTAGGCGCGACCCGCGGCGACCCCCCGCGACCCCCATTATCGTGTTGGCCCAAGGCCGATAAAATTATTATTATAGTTACATTTTACTCGTGTTAGCATTTGTTTAGAATATAAACGATATTCATTATATTTATGTTTACGTGAAATGGTTAAATTAAAAATTGTCGCTTGTTTTTTTTTAAATAAAAAAGGAATCTTTTTTAGCTTCACGTTACATAATATATAGCAGGATTGTATAATATAAAGAGACAACCTACTATTTTAATATTTTATAAGAAATAATTATATTTCTTACACTACAAACCCATGGTCCGTATTATGTTAATGTATATGTACATTTTTTAGACATTATTTAAAACTAGACTTATGTGTATACATTTTCTATATTTATGTACATATACATTATATTTATTAATATACAAGTATATTATTAAGTTCCGCAAATATAATACTATATACTGGATACTTAGAAATACCTGGCCACTTGCGATTGATTGTTTTCAATTTTAGAAACATAATTTGAATTTAGAACGGCTTTTGTTCTTATATGTTCATATATCTATTCGACAGTCGTCTAACTACGGGGTAGTTAGACGACTGGGATAAAGCGTGAAGCTAAGTTTTTTTTATTCGACAGTTATCGATGTCACTTCCAGTCGGGTTAATCATTATTTACAAAGCGCAGCGTTGTATTCCGCCACTCGATAAGAAATAGGTTGCAATAATATATGAGGCCCTCGTGGCGCAGTGATACAAGGGTGTGACTGTAAGGCTACGGTTGTGGGTTCGATCCCTACTCAAGGAAATTAAATATTTATTTATATTTATATTTTCATTTCTTCGCTCTGGCGTCCAGGCAAAAAGCGGCGTTGAGTTCCGCCACTCAATGCCTCCAGAATTCGGCGGAAAGCGAAGAATGGAGTTTTTTAAGAGTATAATCAATCTGCCTACCCTGCTGTGTGCTGGACACAGCGTGAAGCAAAAAAAAAACACAATATCTCGAAAATTAGCCAATGTGTAGGGAACAGAGCGGCTTAATTGTAGATTTCCTCTTACCACTGTCTACTTCTCTGCTATATGAGAGATGTAATTATAGTTTGAGATAGTGATAATAATAGTTTACTATAACATTCCGATTTTCCCTTCTATATAAATTATATATTTTATCTAAAAAAGGCGGAAATTGAAATTAAAATCTTTAAATGAGCGATAATATTTTCATCTCTTCGCTGTTGTAACGAGGAAAAGCGTGGCGTTGACTTTTGCCACTCAACATGCAATGTCTTCTGAATACAATATTAGTATGACACTGAACAACATTTTTCAGCACAGAGTAATTAGAGAAGGCAGTAGGCATTAAATGTCCGTCTCTGGAGGGAGACTTCCCGGGCGTTCGGGTCACCTGATGGTAAGTGATCACCGCTCACGACCCCATACAACTCCAGAGGAGTTACAGGTGCGTTGCCGGCCTTTAAGGTGGAGGATGTTGGGCTCCGGGGCCCGGCATTACCTAATGCGAAACGCAGTTTCATGAGCCACTACTTCACGTTGGTGTTAAATGCCGGGGGTAGTATTAAGCCGGTCGAGTCTACCCTTGCGTGTTGCCATTACTGGCGACGTGACTCTACCACACCTACTTTAGTCGCCTCTTACGACACCGACAGTATCAGGGTGATACTATTCTAAGCCGGGATAGAGACCCTGGTAACATGCGCCGGGCTTAACGCCAGGAGGAAAGAGTTGGTACTCAATGTAAATGACACGCATGATGCATGATGCATGATGCAGTGACACAAAATGATAAGCTGCCTACATTGTATTTAATATATCTACTCGAAGGCGTTACCATTTTTGTCATTTTAGACTATTCTATCGATCCTGTTCGTCGAACGTTTATATACTAGTACGTACTAACGTAGTTCTTATACTTAAAAATGAGGACGATTCTTTTCTACGTCACCACATTTTGTTATTTTTTATAAATACTAACCGAAATAAATTTGAGATCTAATAGAAGTTGTAATTAATTTAAATTTTAGAATAACAACTGAATATTTTCGCAAAGATTTGTATAATTTTTCCTATATCATAAATATTCTATTATTTAGTCATAAGTTGTGTTCCTATAGGAAAGTTTGCTTAGTAGTTTCATATTTTATTATGATCATACTAATATTAAAAATGTGTGTGTAAGCTTGTGTGTTACGCTTACACGCCAAAACTACTCAACCGATTATCATGAAACTTTGCACACATTTTTTAAATATTATCCTTTGGTTATTAAGCCTTTTTAATCTGAAATCGGATTCGTAGCGTAAATTTGAGTATATGTATTTGGAAACTGTCATACGTACATACACCACGAGTAGTTCGAATTCGAATCATTGGGTTTTTAAAGGTTGGAAAGCTTAAGGAGAAACCAATTATCATATAAATCGATTATATTGGGTAGCGCAGCACTTTACACTGCTATTGGTATTAAAATGGTCTCCATTGTAATGCCTATTGCTGAATAAGAAATATAGAAACGAGTCTAGAACCAAGGTACAACTACATACTGTTAGATATTCTGACAGTAGATATATGAGTCAGGAGAAAGATTTCGATTTGAGATATAAGACTGGAGAAATAATAAAAAAAGACAATTAGAAAGAAAACGAGTACCCAAACGAATCAAAAAAGAATCTAACATTGTGAGTATTATAATTTATATATATCTATAAGCCACGTATGGGTATTGCTGTTGTGTGCAATAAAGTCCATTTGAAAAAAAATACATGTGCGGGGAGAGGTGCGTGACTATAAGAACTACTGGTTTTGGGCTCAATTCCCACTAGAGAAAATTAAATATTATATTTAATAGTTTTTTTTCTTCGTTCTGGTGTCGAGGCAAACGGTGTTGTTGTACATTTAAGGTGGTGTTGAATATTCTCAGTGTTAACCGTGAATAGAATTTTTATTTTTCGATATCAACAAGTACAGTCTTTTGCGCGTAACTCACCAGCGTCCATGGCATACCCGGCGGCGGCCGCCGCGGCGTGCAGCGCACCGTACTCCTTGCCGTCCATGCCGCCCAGCATCATGGAGACACTGACACGGCTCTCACATACCACACTCACACTCCTTAAAGTCGCTGGCTTTTTCCTATTTTAATATAAAAGCCGGATATTTTGTATGTCAGTAATGAAAATTGTTTGGTTACTGTAAATTATGATTTAAATGGAGCTTTACGGCTTAATAACCGTAGTAACTTAAATAAATTTGAAGAAAATCAGTTAGCTTTTTTCTTCAGAATTATATATATTTTTTCGCAATAAAACCACCACTTATACAACGTGTGTCCCCATTAATCACGGAAGTTGTTTACTAAATCAAATGTTAACCCAGCACTAATAAGCAGACTAACACACCCGTCACTGTCGTAGTGTCGGCGGTGTCGATGTCTAGTGTCCTGGTGTCGCCAGTGCGTACGTGCGCTGTGCGCCGCGCTCGCGTGACATGTGCGCGCGCGCCGCGACGCCGGGCGCGCGCGTACTCGCCCCGCCCCCCGCAGCCATTGGCGCGTCACGACCAATCACCGCGCCCCATTTCAGACGCTCTCCTTTTCTGTCACGCCGTCTATTTCAAGCGTGCTGATGCGTCTCTGAAATTGCAGAACTATTCTTAATTTTATTGGAATATTTTTAAAGTATATAATGCAATGTCTATTTTGTTTCTGCTGTGTCTGTTTTCCCATTCGGTCGGCTGCGCTCGGGCAGTGTTGATGAAGGGAAAAGTAGAGCTGTATAGAGCTATATAGTGTTATGTAGACTGTAGTTATGTACACGAGTCGCGCACGCCTTGTAATTGATATTTTACGTTTGTTAATTTTGTTAACAGTTAATGTATAGTTTATGAGCTGCCTCTCGTACTAGCTGGAGTTTAGATTGAAACTTTGATCACTTTTGTAATGTTTGCTACGATTCAATCTATTGCAGCCATGTGATGAAAGTACAGTCTTATTTTTCTAGAACTTACATAAGTGTACATATTCAGCACTTTTTCGGAAATTATATCTTATAAATAATAACAATGACGAAATAAATGAGATTATACATACATAAGTAGGTATAAGTATATTACATATTGTTTCTAGTTTCATTTCTTTGTTAAATGTCTCCAATAACAACTAATGAAAATAAAAAATGCTACCCTATGGTTTTAATAATTTTCACTTTAGAAATCTTAAGTGTGCTGATAGCATTCATTATTTATTAAAACAGGACTGTAATTCCCTGTACTTATGAACATTTACATATAATTCACACATTTAAGCGGGCGAAGCCACGAGCTGGTCACTAGTCGATAATACACTAACACAAAGCAATAAGTGACTTTATATAATTTAAAGGTTCTATTACTATAGAAGTTCTATTACTTCTATTATGTGATAAACTAATAATGAATAATGAATAAATATAATATAATTCCTATGCATGCTACCAAAACTAAATTAGTAAAATTTCTTCAAAGAACAATAGACATATCGTTACAAAATATTTCCACTAAGTATCTCGGCTCATACTTAAACCTAAACATATTCCTGAACTGTAGCTAATTACTTGAAACTTAATAAAATATTTTTAACATTCACATTCGGTTTTTTTTTTTATTGAAACATCTCTGCTATGAATACCTATCCATGTATCTACATTGCCACTGAAAAAAAGGACCACAAAAAAAACAACACAAGCCGCCGACTTTAATTACCCCAAATATGTCAGATACGCGTAAAACGTCTGAAAGCGTATGTTAATTATCGTGAATATGTGATTTCTTTGCAAAAAGGTCTTTGTGTCGCCGCCCGCGCTGCGCCGGCGCACTACAAATTACTGCGCTACAAATGATGCGTGGATGCCGTGCTATTCAAAAGCACCGACATGGTATGGAAAATTGGGGGTAAACATGGAAGTAATCATGAGTGTTTTGAGCTTTTGCTATTTTTTTATTGTTTTCATGCGGAAAAAGGAGATACATGTAATTAAAGTGCAGTTTTCAAGCTGAAATTCTTTAATGTATTATAGAATATAGGTAAACTAGATTGTAAAGGATTTAAAATAGTTATTGATATTTATCTAGCTTTACGTTGGATACCGGGCACATTGCAGGGTAGGCGGGGAGTCGTGGGAAGTTAGTTAAGACACACAGTTCCCATTAAGACATTTCCTTTCCCCACTTTCCTTCGAATTCTGAAAGTATGTCGTGGCAGACTTCAATGTTGTGCTTTTTCTCCCTACCGTAACGATCACATTAACATTTTTAATATAAAATTTCCCCGAGTGATTGTGATATTTCAAAATATGTAAATTGTAAAATATGTCTTGATTCTTTCTATGTCTACATACAAACGTGTTCTACACATGTAGTCACGAAACACACAAATTAGTACTCTCGCTGTAATAAAACACTTGTGTTGGGGCGGACGCCTCCGAAGAATGTGTGTAGTGTAACAAATATACATGAATTTTTAGAGGCCGTCGTAGCGCAGCGGCACAAGGGTGCGACTGTCACGTGACGGTTGTGGGTTCGATCCCCGCCCGTTTATTTAAGTTTTTCAAGGCGCGGCGTTTAGTTTTGCCATTCGTCACACAAGGCTTCCAGAATTAAGCAATAAGTGGGGAACGGACTGTCTTAACACTAGGTTCCCACTGCCTACCCTGCTGTTTGCGGGATACAGTGTGAAACTCTTTAAAATAGATGCAATCTACGCAAAAACTACGTAAAAATATTTAGCAATAAATAGTACAATCTCAAGAAATAGTTATCAAAACGTAATGAAAACGAAGTTGAAACAATGCGCGTACGCGCCAGTGCCAGCGGGACATTCAGCAAAGGCTGCATAATCGGTCGTAAAGGGAGAGATATCGCGGCTGCGCTCAACAATTGGGCATAAGTCACGGTCTACACACAATGCGGCGAGGCAGGGCTGCTACGAGAATATGTTAAATAATACATTATTATTGTTAGCAGGCTTAGTCACTGTCACGTACGTAGCAGGGTACGCAAAGGGAACCTAGATCTCCCTCCCTCTAAAATTGACTATATCTGCTCTCCACACTCTATTAGTAGAGTAGTATATAAAACACACCCACACACTTAGTATGTGGAAATCACCTTAATTTTTGCAAAAAGATGCTAGTATTGTAAACACTTGTACTTATATTCAGAAAAGTAATTATTCAACAACATTATCTGTATCTTGACTATTTTAACATAAAATTATAAATATAATATATAACAATAATTTGTTACTTTACCAACCTGTAGTTATTACCTACCATTTTTTTAGCTTGATTCTATATCTCGTGCACAACACCCTCTATAAGAGCACATAGGAAAGTAGTGTTAAAACTCTCCGTTTTCCACTTTGGTTGAAATAAACTGCACGCTTTCCGGAAATGAAACTATTAAATAGATTTTCATTTCCCCGAGTGACGAGTTGGTTCTTGTACAACCCTAGCGGTCGCTGCGATCGCAAACGCTTACTTTATAATTCTTACAAACGAGATGGTTATTAATATTTTATTTCCGTTCGAGAAGCGATTTATTTTTGTGCTTTTCAAGTTTTATTCGATAAAGGTCTGAACTCTACCTACAATTACGACATTAGTTGTTAGAGAATAATAAACAGGTTGCTTTTCCTTAGAAGATAATGTTTTAGATATATATTATATAGATTTATAATTGTACAGATAATAGTAGAGAATAATAGAGACAGATTATGGAGACCATAGAGGCACAACGGCACATCACCTGACTGCAAATGCAACATTTGCGCTAGATTTCTATGTGGTGTACAGGAAACAAAGTGTCTTAACACTTTACTTCCATCTGCCTATTCCACTATATGCCGCAAAAAAATGTGGACAAACGATAGCAACAAGTTGTATATTATTTAACTTAGGTAAAATATATATTTTTTTCACCTATATTAGCTTTCTCCTTTTTTAAAGGGTGATTGGTGGACCGCGTTTATCTCAAGAACTATAGTTTAAGACAGTCCATTTATTATGGATGATTATAAATAGGCTAAGCTACATTATATTAACCATTTCTATGTAATATTAATTTTGGCCACTGGGTTGAGGCTGCATGGGAAGGCATGTATGAAGAGACTATATAGGAATATGATATTTTCAAATAGAAAAAGAAATAACAAAAATAAACCATAATATAACATCCTGTACATAAAACTATTTGATATTTAAAACTCTGTTTTCAAACTGACATCCATCGGTATCAGTTAGCATTACACATAATATAGCAAATAAAATAAGATGTGGTTTTACAGAAACAAACTGACAACAATACGAGACGGCGCCTCGGAGGACTAATCAGTCCCATGTGTCACGTCACAGCACTAGTCTCGGTTTTCTGTGATGAAGTGACGTAAAACTGTGAACTATCGATAACTTTTAACTAGTTTACATCAATGTTTTGTGTAGCCATTCAGAGCCTATAGGTATGTGGAAAGGATTTTAAGAAATCTCTTTATTTCCATTTGTACTGATGATGACTTTTCCGGAGAGTAAAAAATTAACAAAAGGTGATCTCAATAGCTTACCTTATATATTCACATAAAAGACCCATTTTAATTTGCCTAACCTGAAAAATTAATAAATTTTTGGAATAAAATTAATTAATTGTCAGCCTTTTAAATTATATCGCCTTGGAAATCACTAAATCGATGTTGACCGAACTTCCACAAATAGATTAAGAAATTCCATGATCTTACAACATTAAATTAAGTTTTATTTTATGAATTATGACGAATAATGATGCCTGTAGCTTATTTAATCATAACGAAGCAACAGCTTAGTCGCATATCGATAGACGAGGTCGTAGCTCCGTAGCTCCACTGGTGTGGCGGGAGGCGGCGTCCCTTTGACACCGACACCGGCTGTCACTCACAGACATATATTACATGTGGTACAAATAGCTTCATGTTTAATATGAAAAAAAAAAGCTTCACGCTTTTTCCCGCATTGCTGGACAGGCACTCCGAGACACTCCTTTGCGGCGCTTTGTCTACCAGCGCAGGAAAAATGTAAAAATAGTATTTATATATATCCATTCCTCCCTGTGGAAATTAAACGCCCTACTGCTTACAAACGCTTTATCCTGCATGTAGCAGTGTAGGCAGAAGTAAGTCTAGTATTAAGACACTCCGCTCCCTACTTTCCGCCAAATTCTGGCTGGCATTGCATGTTAACTGGCGGAATTCAACACCGCGCTTTGCTTTAATACGAGAGCAAAGTTTCCTCAAGTGGCAATAGGACTCACAACCTATATAAAATCTATCCTAAATAAAAACCTAAAATTATATATAATATCGCTATTATAATACAATGCCAAAAATAAAGTCCAGATGTATGTTACTTTACCATATGTATATACTACGTACATATGTAAAGAGGCCGTCGTGGCGCAGCGGCACGAGGATGTAACTGTAAGGCAACTGTTGTGGGTTCGATCCCCAGTCGAGGAATTGAAATATTTGTTTACATTTATATTTCCATTTCTTCGCTCTGATGTCGAGGCAAAGAGCTGCGTTGAGTTCTGCCACTCAATACGCAATGCCTCCAGAAATCGGCAGAAAGTGGGGAACGGAGTGTCTTAACATTAGGCTCCCTCTGCCTACTCTGCTTTATGCTGTATGGGTGACAGCGTGAAGCTGATTAATTGATTAATTAATATGTTTGTTTCCGTGGGGCTGTATTTGTGTAACTTATCTACCCCATTTTGAATTCTTTTCCTCTTCAATTATTCCACCAGAAAAAAATCCTCAATGAACAAAACTTCGTTTAATACTCAGTCGAACAATATCAAATTAGAAAGTATTATCGAACTTAAAATATAACGAATCTGTGACCACTGTCCGCAAGCTCACGTTAAAAATGCCTTGGTTTCAGACAAATGATCCAATTATCGCTTCGAATGACTCGAATTTCTTAATTAAGCAAACTAATTAAAACTCAGATACCATCTACAGCTTCCGTTGTCTCCGGCCCTTTTGTTTCCATGTTAAATGAAAGCTAACCTTATGTTAATAGATAATAAGATCTTAAATACATTGACCAAAATGCGTGTATGTTATTTTTGACATAACTCTGATCTGATGGAACTAACTGTCTTCTTCAAGAGTTAGAGTTCAAAATTGTCTGTTATTTAGTTATCCCTGCTATTATTTAACGTGTTATCTAATTTATACTCTTATTTTAAAATTATAAGGTTTAAATTACGCTGGTGGTGAATGCGAGGCGTCACGTAAGGCGGGCGGTGGAGCGTGACGCCCGCCTGAGATGAGAGGGTTATTTATAAGGCGGATAGCGATCGCTTTGTAGCATCAGCTGTTGTAGAGGGTGGAATAAAAATACATACTAGTTTTTAGTATACCGCGTACACAACAAGGGTGCCTACCCTACATTGTGTGTATATGATTTTTTTTTACTAGTGTAAGTATTTTGTAAGGTAACTATTGATTGAGGAAACTCAATCAAAGTAAAAATATACAAAATTTTGAAAAAAATTGTTAACTTATTTATGAGAACAAAATTGTTTATTTATACCTTTTTTTACGCTTTACGCTGCAACCCGCAGGGAAGGCAGAGGGAACATGCAAACCTAGTGTAAAGACACTCCGTTCCCATTAAGACACTTTCAATCCCCACTTTCCGTCGAATTCTGGAGGCATTGCGTTACGATTGCCGCAACTCAGCACTGTGCTTTCGCCTCGTCACCAGAGCGAAGAAAATGTAAATATTAAATACCAAAATATTTTTTGTTTGAATGTTTATCTAATAATCACATATAACTTTAAATTTTAATGAAATGGATAAGTATTTTATTTCTAAAGGTATATTCATAATTTACAGTGATAATATCGGTTATGAACGCTGCGAAGGCCTCGTCCGTACATCTGATAACGTCGCTATGATATATTATTGTCTATTTCTAAGTATTGCTCTAACTACTGCATAGGGATCATACTGTTATTATAAATGTGAAAGTAAGGTTTCTTTGCTTCGCTTTCACTCCAAAATTACTCATTCATTCACTTAACTTTTATTTTTAATTAACTTAACTTCACACGTTGTCTCTGGCGGGGGGCGGGGTAGTCAGAGAGAACGGAGCGCCAAACGCTACCTACACTCACCTCCTCCACTGTCGTCAACCTCTACATACATACATGCCCTCCGAGGGTCCTCATATTTTTATATGACCTTCCTCCATTATTTTTGATACTGTGATACTTTCTTAAGTTTTATATCGCAGCACACTCTTTTATTAATACCAATACAATTTTACCGTTTACCTGCGCAAGTGAACAGTGAGCTCTTCAAAAGCTATTTGAATAATTATTTCATTAGTTTGTCTCAGTCTCAATCATCAATCGTATGTAGCGACAAGCTGCACCGACTCCGACACGACGTCCGCCCACCTATTGTCACCACAACTATTAAACTATTTAAATATTTCATTTGTTATTATATACGCAGATTAATACTAGCTTGTATATGTCAGCATAGCTTTCGATCCTGTAACTGTACATTTTTCCTTTTTCTTTTGTCCAACAAATATTGTCCAAAATCATATTTGAATTCACAATTAATAATGAACTTTATCATGTTGTCGTATTTTTTAAAATTAAGATTAAAAAATATCCTTTTATTTGGAAAAATACCCAGCGTTGAGTTCCGCCACTCACCACGCAATGCGTTGAAAAGTTCTGAAAATGGAAAACGAAGTGTCTTAATACTAGATTCTCTCTGCCTACCCTGCTGCATGCGGGGTACAGGTGTAAGTTGATATTTGGTTTATTCTCATAAAATCATCTATATAAAAAATCTAAAAAAATAATGTAGGTAACTACTAGTTACGATATTTGCCATCGTTTTTGCCTCGTGAACCCTGCGCCACGACTGGCCTCTCCATCTTGTTCTTCATAAATTAACTACTATAAAATATTTAATTACACTTTATAAATAAATCAGGCATTAACTGGTTATTTAGGTATATAATATGATAGTTGTATAATTATAAAGCTGGCGGCACACTAGGCTCGGCGCCGCTCCACTGAGGCGCGGCGACGCGACGCTTCTGGGAACCGCTCTTTCATCTCCACCACCGTGTCTTACTCAGAACTTTTCTGTCATTTAGCAAATTATCTAAATTTTCTCATTAAAATGCAATTTCCCAGTAAACCGTCCAGTAAATGTATGAATTTTATTGAGCAATTCATGTTTTATCAAGATACTATAACGCTTGAAAGGAAACGGAAGTTATTATTTGGAAATGAACTTAAATTATTAATTAACAAATGTTGGGGATAAAGGGTGAAGTTAACTTCAAATTATTGCAAGCTTTTATTTTCTGGAAAAATATTTATGCAGTGAAGCTGATATTAGCACCAAGATAGGTGTCATCTACATGGTATTTTATATAATATCTTTCTAAAATTTAACGCCACAACATTAGATAATTGGCATTGGGCACACATAATTCACATAATTTCAACCAACTTTCTTCATAAAATGGTATTTATATTGTACATAAAATAAATATGAATAAGAGTACGTCAGAGAACGTGGACACTGTAGGTATACGCCGTAGGTAAGTGCTTACATGTGTTATGTTAATTGTAATTGGTGTAGAGATGTTCCATAGAATCCAATATTTGTGTGGATCGATACAAAGGAATATAATCCACTCGATTTTTGAATCGATACAATTGCTTTCGATGCATCTTATCGACACAATTATAATGAGAATCTAATTTGAAAAATGGCGAATTTATTTGAATATATAAATTCGGAAAATTTAAATATTGATCATGGTAAATATTGGTCTGGGCATCACTGACCGATGTGACCCTTAATTATCTGTCGAAAGTACGAAGTGACGTGCCTCACGTGTTTACTCGTTTAGGATACAGAGTGAAAATAACTATGTCAGTAGTTCGATGGTATTTAAATAAGCAATATGACCAATACATCCATTGTCATCCAGAATATCGATTTATAGCACTTCCAACATCCCTAGTGTGGTGATGCGTCTCGCTGCAGGCCATTGGGAGTGACGCAGCTTGTTGGCTCTACAGACGGTGGACAGTAGTGACGCTCTCTCCGCTTCGAGACGCTTGCGTTCACGCCATTGCGGTTGTTAACCTAGTGTGGCGTCACACTAACGTTAGTTTAGTCGTTTTGTTGATTTTTTTGTTTTTATCTCTGGCTAATTATTAGTAGTCGAGTTAAAAATAGATATAATATTTATTATTTAAATCATCATAACATATGAAAACCAGTGTCGTGGTTTTAATATATATTCGGCTTATTAAGGTGAGACATTATTATAACAAGGTAATGAATATGTAATAAAGTTAAACATTCTTCTAACTTCGAATCCAGTGGCTTTTTCTGTTTTCCAAAATAGATATATTTATATAACTTATGATCATATTAAACGTACAAGAAAATAAATTATTTCAAAGAACTTCACAGATGTGCGATAGATGTTGGTAAACGTTTAAAATGAATGTTTATTTATAAATTTAAATCTATTGAACTAATTTTGTTATTCATTTACCAAACTCACTTTTGCGTGACATTATAAATTTCGAGTCGTTTCATTTAAACACGTTTCGTTCCAAACTCTTAACAGAATGTCGCTTAGTTCCGCGCGTCCGCTCCGCTTCAATCTCTCCACAAATATAAAGAAACTACTTATTTGAGCTATTAATAGGATAAACGTTTTATTAGTTGGACGCCGTTTTACGGGATGAAGTGATAAATAAGATGGCGGTAAGATTTAGCGGGATAATAGTTATTTTATTATTTTTTATATACAAAGTAACACAGTGAAATTTAGATATTATGTACGGATTTTTTATTTAAGTATATGTTTTTTTTATGAAGAGTCTTTATTTATATCCATATTTGATGTTTAAATAATTTTATATAAATATTTTTAAATAATTAATTAACATTTATAAACTACGTCGTTTAATTACCCACGTTTTTATAAAAAAAAATAAACAAGATGGCGGAATTTAGCGGAAAACGTAAGTAGCTACACACGTAATGGCGGCGGCGTGGCCGCTTTGATCGTTGCACGACAGCTTGATTAATTGCGCTCTCTGTTTTTAATGCGAGCGACAACAAATCAAAATTAACTGTCGTGACACGGAGAGACGTCTTTTGTTACGAACACTTGTGAAATGGAAAACTGTAAGCAAATAGCTTGCGATATAATAAACGTCATGTGCTGCGTTTTAAAATAAAACTTCTGCAAATAAAGTTGTTTCTCCGATTACTTACATATCGATATTTAAGTTTAAGCAAAAATATTTAGAAAGGGCATTTACCTATGCAACGTTAATAACTGAGTAAACTTGTACTAGATCACCCTGCTTACTTTTCACACAAACACATACAAGAGGTTTAGAAAAAGAAGCTCAGTACTTTATTTTGTGTCCCCCCATGATTCTCTCTTCTCTCGTGCTACAATAAGAATCGTATGTAGGATATGAGTTGGTTATATCGGTCCCGTTATTGATATCCGGTCGGAGCGGTCCGGTCCGCCGCATCAATTACAGCACAGTGCGTGACGACGACGTGACGCTGACGGCAGACGGACAGAGGAATGCCTCGACCAATACACTACATTCCCTCTAAAGTATGGACGTGCACTCAATCTGATTAATAAATAACAATTCATATAAGCCTTATGGGGTTTTTCATATAGCTATAAACTTTAGGTAGGAGCTTCCAATAACCTCAGAGATAAGAAGAGATCACCAACTGATTGTGACAACGATCACAATTATACATTGTGCAGTTTAATATGAAGACTCAGCGTCGTGCTTTGCTAACTCGGCTTAAGGAACTGAAAATAACTTTACCTGAACCCACGACCATATGTATTTATTGCCAGATATTCCACATCTTATCCCTTGGAGTATCTTGAAATTATCTTGTAATAATATAGTATATTTTTTCTCGCTTTATCACTAACAAGGTAGCCAGAGAGGATCGTCTATCCCGTATTCTAGAAGTTATACGTAGGGTTTCCTCTGCACCTCTCTTACCACTAGACTCTTGTTTCATAACTCTTTTTTGCTAATCTTTCGTTCATATTTTTGCCTAAATCCTATTTTCAATAATAACAGTTGTGTTCGAGAGTACGCGCGTCCGCGTCACGTCAGCCATTTTTCATGCACGCGTGAACGCTCGAGCGCCGCTCAGATTTAGCTCGCGGCTAGCGTCGCTGCTGTACCGGTACCGATACCGATGTACTATATGTGGTATACCGTTATAGATCATTGATTGTTTTTATTATATAGCATGGATGTCTTTATATTACTATTCGATATCTTAATTAGATATACTGATCGAGAACTAAATTATTTTAACTAAATAATTATTTTATTTAAAACCGGCGTGAAGTAGTGGCTCTTGCCACTGCGTTTCGCATTAGGCAATGCCGGGCCCCGGCGCCCAACATCTCCACCTTAAAGGCCGGCAACGCACCTGTAGCTCCTCTGGTGTTGCATGGGGTCGTGGGCGGCGATGATCACTTACCATCAGGTGACCCGAACGCTCGTTTGCCTTCTCCTCTCCCATACAAAAAATAATTTAAAAAATCAACAATTGGAATATGCTGCCTCAATAGGTTTTCTCTATATGTTTGCTTAATCCAGATTATTATTTAAATTTATAGAATAATAGTCAAGAATTGAGAACAGAGTTTAAGAGCGTATTTTATAATTATAGATAGAGATTCATAAAGAGAGAGATGTAGTATTATATTCATAGAGAGATTTCCTAATAAAGTACGAGTATCTAACTGAGATTACTGTACGACAATATCGTTATAATATATAGCATTGCATAGAAACAGTAATGCTGTACTTAAAAATTTAAGAAACTAAGGTAATGTACTAGCGTTAGTTTTTCATAGGAACACGTGTTTGTTTATTTGTGAACATAAGTGAGCCAGTAATGAAGTCGTGGCCCGACCGCGAGGAGACGCGCTCGAGCGCAGCACCGGATCCAGCTTTTTATGAAAACATACGTATAACATATCTAAATACGCTTAGATGTAGTATGGATGAATATCTATTATACTGTGTACTGTGTACTGTTCATTGGATAAAGCAGGTACATGACTAAGTATGGTCTTCATTTTAAAAACCAGGTTTGTACTATTTAGCAGTTCCATATAAAAGTGCTTATTTGCCGTAGAAACTTGTAGGAATTTTAAACAGGGGAAAGTAGAGAATAATATCAAACAACGCATTTTTCTCCATACTTATCATTAAATAAGTAGAAAAGAAAAAAACCTTGTATATTAAGCGTAAAGGAAACGGTTCAGACATTTGTCTCAAACGTGACGCGTAATACATCTTGCCGTCAGTAGGCGATAACAGCGGTGCGCGGACGCCGCCCGCCCTCGCGCCGCCCGCATAGGCGGGATAATTTGCATATTGTTATAAAATTACTTAATGAAAGTTACTATAAATTGAAAAAATGTGGATGCTATTAGAAGTGTCCGAACCATAACTTGATATTAGAATATATGTAATTTATTTCAGGAACTTCTTGTGGACAAAATTAAGCTCATATTACTCTATTATTATTATATTATAGTTTTTTTCTGTTCTATTCTATTCTTAGTTTTTGACGTTCTGCGCAGGGGCACAAAGTGTAGTCACACTTACAGTCGTAAGCTCCACTTGTTTTAGGTTCGATCCCCACTAAGGAAATTAAATATTGTGTAAATGTATATCTCCATTAGGCTCTGGTGGAGGCAAAACCCGGCGTTGAGTTCCGCCAGTCAACAAGCAATGGCTCGAAAAATTTGTGGGGAATGGAGTGTCGTAAAACTAGCAACACCGCCCGCCTACACAGGAGCACTATACATCCATCTGGCCATCACATACATCTGGCCGACATAAAGTTGCCGGCCAGAGCGAAAAAAATGGAAATATAAGCGTAAAAAAATATTTCACTTCCTCGAGTTTGAATCGAACCCACAACAGTCGCGTTACAGTCAAAACCTTGTGCCACTGCTCCACGACGGTTAACTAAATCATGATGGTGTAAAATTTACTCTAATTTTTATATTAAGTATTCATATACTGTAATAATATATTAACATATACTTTATTGTACACTACGTGACCACAAAAACAAAACAAACGTAAATAAGAATGAAATGTACGGCAGGCGGCCTCAAGGTGTGCGAGTATTTACAAATACTTACATATATAGTACATTACATTATAACAATACATATGTATAAATAGGATTATGTAAATAAATAATAACACTAGTATAAAAGAAAACCAAGAAAAAAATGAAAATGCTAAGTAGTGCATTGCATTTTAAGGAGAGATCTAAAGTGATTGATACGTCTTAGCACGTCCTCACGTCCTTCTTCAATGGAAAAGGAATTCCATATTCGAGCAGCTGTAACTGTTACGGTGCTAGTGAAGAAGGAAGTGGAGTGAAAAGGAATTTTTAGGAACAGATTTTCATGGGATCGGAGAGAATAAACGTGTGTGTTACTTAAAAATTGAAATTGTTCTTTTAGATAAGGAGGTGTACAGCATCCAGTACAGAAGATGTATAGGAAACTTTATAGTTGCGGAGACCAAATTCAAACTGGTAGTTATAAAGAATTTGCAAGCTTTCGAAGAGAAGCGACTGTTCCAAGAACTTTTCAACTAACTTTTCATTAACCTGCGGCATCCACGACAAATGTTGATCTAATATAATACCTAAATTTATTACTTTTTCTGTATAAGGAATTGGTGGACCATTAAATATCAAATAAGGAATTCATTAGGACTTTTAGCTGGGTTAATTAAGACTGTAAGAAAGGCACCATGCAGATATACGAGCAGGTTGCATTTATAAGGTCAGTTTTTGAGCCGATGATATTAATTTATTAAAGGTGTAGTAATATAAATTTGTAGATCATCGGCATATAGCTGGTAGAGAGAAAAAAATATGAGGACTAATTGTTTTAATAAAAGTTGAAGACAGAAGTGGAGACAACACGCCGCCCTGTGGAACATCAGCATTTACAAAAGACCAATAAGAAGACGACTCTTCGACACGTCGACGTTTTTAACATCTATACGTAACATTGACTTTTTATAAGTTGTATTTACTTTTTGAAATTAATTGTAAGTAGCGCCATCTAGTGTTCAACAGCACGATCGGAATAATCGAGCGAATAAATCAACAACTAACATAATTAGTTTCATTTCATTTAATTATTTAATATTATTTCAAATTAAATTAAATATTCATGCACATATTTTCTAATAAAAATATACAAAATTATAATTTTTCATACACCAATGAAGCGTGTAAAGGAAATCTTATAGATGTAAATATTTTATATTATCTGCGGTACATATAAATTCATGAAAAGTTGTGATCGTCAAGATTGAAATGCTAATTGTTGTAAATATATATATTTATTAACATGGGCACCGAAATAGGTATATCATTTAGTAACTTACGAGCTCAACTAGAGAGTGAGAGAAGCAGTTTGTTTAAAATTGACGAAAATATCAAGAAAATTGTACAATCATCCGGGCGGTTTACTGATAGGTTAGTGATATCCATGGAAGTAATTCCAATTAACGGGCAAATATTATATTGAAATATTAAATCTCTTATTACAGATTTAATGCAACAGGAGACTACACGAGGAGCGGCGCTCGTCCCGGCGGCAGGAACTCCTATCCTGATGTAACGAATAATTATAATAAAAATGAGGATCAATTAAAACGCAAACATGAAACTAAAACTGTGTTTAGCAGGCAAGTTTAATCTTCGTATTTTATTAATAAAACTAAGAAGTATACGCTCATGGTGATTATAACTTACACATCTTAATAATAATTCATTATTCATAAGTGTTACTCTTATCTTCACTGTTAAATAAAGTGACAATATAGGCAAATTTTTTATTAAGTATTAAAATCACATTTAAGCTACAAAATTTACATTAAATATAATATGTGTTTTTCTTATAATTTAAAACTATGTGGTTCAGAATATTAAGCAAATATATTCTGTCTAGATTATCAGCTAGAGTTCCTGATAGTGATGGAGAAGAAGATGGACCAAAAAGGACTAGAATGTCCTCAGCAGTCTCCAGAGAGCTTCCCACCCGTGCTGCAGTCCTCCGAGCCCAGGGTGATGATGAACAGGCTAGAACTAGGAATAGAAGAATATTTGGCTCTTTACTTGGAACATTACAAAAATTTAAGCAAGAAGAAATTGTGTTACAAACTAAGGTGTTTAGTTCAGTTTTATTAAAAACCAGATTTTACCTGAATTACATGATTTACACAATTTCAGATGAAAATATTTTAGAGTACACAACATGCAATGCAAACTTAAATATTATCCACACCAACTGAATACATGATACTCCACTACTCTGTGGTTTCTTACAAATGTTTGCCTATCTACAATAAAAAAAAAATTGTTACATTAATTCTAATACTATTAGTTTGTACAATGATGTTATTTTGTATAAATTATTCCTTAAAAAGTGAGCTCCCCCTCTCGTTTTCAAGTGTATAAAGCAAAGAGCTCCCCAGGATCTTCTTTTATCATAAAACAGTATCTTTTGTAATACTCATTCATATCATATGGCTATGCCACTGGGTGTATACCATGCACGACAAATGCTACGATATTTATAACCAACAGCTAAATGCCCACAAAGGGCAGATTGCAGGTATTAAAGGATTTTTTTAAAAAAAGTGAGCTATGACTTGTAACAATTTTTTTTCTATTCAAAAATGTACTTCCTAATATGAGTACTTCCAATTTCAATTAGTATAGAGTGTGGTCTTAGAGTACTACTGAGACTGTGTGCAAATATATGGTATTATGGTAGTGTGATGTCTAAATTTTGAAATTATTTTAACAGGAAGAAAAAAAAGCTCAAGTTGAAAGAAAGATTGAAGAACAAGCTCGCCTGGAAAAAGAAAGAGAACAAAAAGAAAGAAAAACATTATTTGCAGAAAGAGAACATAAAAAAGCCACCATAAAAGCTTTAGAGGCCAAAATGGGGCGAGTCCAGGAGTTCGAGAAGTGGGAAACCTCACAGCAGTGTCTGAGTAACTTCATTCTGACAAAAGCAAAGCCTCAATTGTACTGGATCCCTAAGAAAATGTCGGAAAAGTCAGAAGAGAAGCTGATAGCCACCAGGAAGATCCATGAGAGTAAGTCGCTATTGTGTATTTTTGCTATTTAATGATTTTTTTTTAGTGTTTCTCTCATAGCAAAGATAAGTTTCAGCCATGTTAATAACAGTTATTTTGACAAACAAAATGCTTTATATGAGTGTATATTTTTTTATTAATAAAACAATACTAATGAAACAAATGCTAAATGTTAAGGGAAATTTACCAAAATAAAAGAGTGTACATTACGTAACTACATTTAAACCAAAAAGTCATTGCTAAATTTTATAATAAGAGATTTTTGTACAAGTCTTCTACATACAGACAGCAAACAGTTACAAGTTTATATGTATAAATTGTCCTGCTCTGGTATCAATATGCCAACTAAGCGATAGACAACAAATTACAACCCAAACAATATCCTTAGAATACTTGACAAAAAAACGCGAAGATCTACAAGAGGAGCTGGTGCGGATAGAGCAACGTTGTCGGCGACCGCGACCCCCGCCACGCGACCCCAATCACCAACCCCACCCCCGCCCTACGGACGTCGCGGGGGACGGAGGCGAGAGGGAGGGAGCGGATGGGGGTAGGAGGAGGGACAAGTTCGCTATGGAGGCAGACCACAAGGATAGAGACGACAGTGATGGGGATGGTGATGGTGATGATGACAGGGCAGCAGGTGATCCTAGCAAAGGTAAGTTGCCTGTCTACTGTCTCTTGTTAGAATTTTGAGGTTTTATAGCAAGTGTTGTTAGTTAAATTGAAGACTACTATTGAGACCCTATTTTGTATAAATATATCTTTGATCATTTTTCCAAAAAAAAATTCATTTATCTTTCCACAATTATTGTAAAACTACCCTCAATTTAAATCACAATTTAAATCAATTATGAGTGTTATGTAACAACTGTTGATATTTTGACATAAGCTGTGAAAATAATCGTTCATATAATTTATATATTTGTTGATATATATATTAAGCAGCACTTACTATAACAGAACCTAAATTTATTTCAAAAGTTTCAGAGTGTGATGACAGTAAAATGGATACTAGTACAGAACACATGGCTGATGAAAAAACATTAGAGTCGGAGAATGTAGACACTAAAGGCACTGTTCAGCCGGAAATTGAAGCAAATGGAGACCATTCCTAACAGGTTCACTATAAATATGACACTATATATAGTGAACTTATACCATATGAATATGACACTTGAGATTATTATCATGGACAAATATGTATGTAAATTTCTTATTGTGTTTTAATTAACATCTTTATTTGAATATAAATTCTTAAAATTTTAATAAGTAATTTCTTTTTGTATAATGTATAAAACAAAAAAAATATTTAATTAAATTTTGTTCAGAGTCTTGTAAAGTATTAAACCCCAACACACTGCAACTTGTAATATGTAAGTTTTCAATTCTGTTGTTATAATCAAGTCAAGACATTTTGTCTATTTAGCACTTTTCATCAATCCGCACAGACAATGTGTATTATACTTTTAATGATCTTATGATTTCTGCTCACTGTAACAAATTCAAACTGTGAAGTTGTAAAATGTACATTACAATAAAATGTTTAAACTGAAAGACTACTCACTAAGTTTCTCTATTTCTGTCTGCATACAGCAGTTCATTTTTATAGAAAGTATAATACTAAGACTTCAAAAATTTGAATATGTTATACAAAAACTAAGCACATATGTTAGATATCAATAGATATAGGAAAGCCATTGCAAAATAGTGCCTTTATAAAACACCATTATATCTATTAATATATAAATGTTATATATGCATTCAATACTATTTGTATATTATGTATTATATAAGAGTTATTTGTCAAACATATCTTTATGTAACATATTTGATATGTAAATAATAAAAATATGCTTTACTACAGCCATGTGGAAATCTACTGACAGTGAATGTCTAATCACACAACCCTTGTGTTGCTGGCCATAAAGATGGAAATAAACATGTGTTGTATTGACTTTTTGATTGATTGTACTCATTCATTATTTACATTGTATTCAAATTTAAAAATTTTAATCTCAAGTGTCATTTTTATTGTGATTTTCGTACTTGGGTGTTGCCAGGTAATTGAAACTCTTTATATATGTATGTAAATATTTAGCATTGAGTTTAGGCTAATTTTTATATTAATATAATTATAATTTACTAATTTCTCAAATCATTTTCTAGTAATCATGTTACAATGATACACTGACTTAATAAATGTCTGGCATTTCTAGCAACAAATAAATATAAATATGTGAAAAAATAAAAACATCTTTTTGTTTCATAAAAATTTGTTAAAACTAGATTTTTTTAAAAAATATTATTTGATTAACACGTGTATGTAAAGTAAAAAGTATATGTAACATATATGTGTACTTGTAACTTTAAACGTAAAATTTCTACTTCAATCTTAGAAATAAATAATTATAACAGAATTTGTTTTGTTTTTTTTTTACCATCATGTTACCATGAAAATTAAGACTAAAATAGGAATAAGGTTTAAGGTACAAAATAAGAAAACAAAGAATCAAAGTTATGGTTAATGTTTATTTATTTGTATTTTTTAATAGAAAAAAATAAGACTATAATAAAAACATTAATAGGGCAATAAAAAAGAGACATCTTTCCTCACCTATAACAGAGACTTACTAACTAGTGTTAAATTTGCATTTGTTAGATGTAAGTGTGCCATACATACAAATAATAATATAGTATTGAAAACATAATGATTTAGAAATACTTAAGTTATACATAAGAGATTTGAATTTAATAGATATTTGTAAATGTATTGACTTGGAAATGTCACAATTATTAAAATAAAATACACTTTGCTGTGTATTTTATTTATTTTTATATTATTTTATTTATTTTTGTGTGTGCTGCAGATAAACAAAACATAATTTCAAGTTACATTAAAATTATCTGCTTGTATTATAATTTAAATAAATAAATTATGGCAATAGGATTTCAACATGCAAAGTCTCAAATTTGGTGGAAAATGAAGAGTGGGTTTGTCTCAATGGGGATGCAGTGTTGGTACTGCAGATTCCCACTGCCTAACCTTCTGTGTATGGGGTACAGCATGAAACTAAAATAAAATAAATAAAAAAGCATAACAGATGTATTTTACAATGTATGTTTCAATCTAATGTGAATATTCTAGAAGCTATGTCATCTAACATCCAGTCCATGCCATCAAGCAAGTTCTCCCCGGTCACGGCTGAACAACGGACTATGCGCCAGTGATGAGTTTTGATACTGTCCAATTCTAAAGCCTGGAAATAAAAAAAAATGGTATCTCTATGTTTCTTTATAAACATATTAATATTTATTGATAATATATACAAGTTTTAAATCTCATTAGATTATACTGAATACAATTAGTTTTGAGAAGAAGTCAGCAATTCCATTATGACTATAATTCAAAGAATATAACACTACAAATATCAATGTTCAATCATTTACAACCATGGAATTGAGATCTTACCAATAAGAATCTTAAAATTTATTGTAGTAAAAGCATTTAGATATTTAAAGCAAAAAACCAACTTTCTTTAGCAATTGACATGTAGTTTTTACATTTTAATACAAAAATAATTACAATTTTGGGTGTGAGTCAGTTTATATGTGGATTATTAAAATCCTGCAATATAATATATTATGCAGGATTTTAATTTTAAGCAGTATTTCATTTTCTTCATATTATGCATTGTTTTAATTTTATTGTAGTGCCATAGTGAGGTTGCAAAATATATGTGTTAAATTCAAATCATGCCCTACTTATAATCATTGTTTAATAATCTTCTTTGACATTAAACAAATATAACAACAGTAAAAAAACATCTTGTGCCACTACACCACAAGGCCGTTGTGGCGCAGTGGCATAAGGGTGCCACCCGCAACGCGATGCATGTGGATTTGATTCCCATTCGAGGAAGTAAAATATTTCTTAACATTTACATTGCCATTTTTCTTCGCTCTGGTGTAAGTCTGTGTGCAAAATAAAGTATTCACTATACCTCTCGGATTTCCTGTGATGTTAAGGCACCAGGTAGGTCTGATTTGTTAGCTAGAACCAGTAGAGTGGCTCCTGCTAATCTTTCCTCTCTTAACAAGGAATGTAACTCTTTGGCACAATCAGCCAAGCGTCTTGCATCAGCACTGTCCACCACCCATGCTACACCATCTGTGCTTTCAAAGTAGTTTTTCCAGTATGACCTAGAATCAGTTATTCTGTGTTTAAAATCCCTAAAACGGAGTCTCTAAATAATCCATTTAGTAAAAATTCTACCATGGCTCAAATATTTAATTAATTGTTTCTCAACTCTATTACAAAATTTTGTATTTTTAAGCTTTTGTAAACAGATGGTCAAAAGCTCAGCAAATTTTATAAAACTTATCAAAATAAAAGTTTCATAAAATAATTACCTCAGTGATTTTTGTCCTCCCACGTCCCATATATTCAGCTTATAGCCGCGATGTTCCAAAGTTTTTATATTAAAGCCAAGCGTTGGTGAGATCGTATCTATCGGTTCACCGTTAAAGCGCTTCAGAATTGTTGTTTTACCAGCGTTGTCCAAGCCTCTATTTTGGATCGCTTAGAAAATCATTTGTTGTCTTAAAACTAAATCAATTGTTGAAAATTAACCAAGAATATGCAAAAATGTGAGTCAACAGTTCTAACAAGACATGAACGTTAACATAATATTATAAAAGGATACAACATAAGAATACGCATTTCTTTTTCTTTTTGACGCAATTTCTTCAAAATAGTTAAGAAGCCCATTATTATTTATTTCAATTTACACAATTAGCAGCATTGTTTTCATTTGTGAAACAAGAACACAAAAAACAGAAAATATGATAAATTAACACTGATTCTGTCAATTTGACAAGAGTTGCGTTCAGTTAGTTAAAAGCAATGACTCTCTTCAGAGTATGATATTCTTAACAATGTATCAAACAAATTAAAACAATAGTTAAGAAGATATATAATCACAATATTCTATTATATATAATGTACTATATATTACTGATCTTTTTAAATTAACATAATTTATATAAATGCTGCATGTCTTTAAAGTTAAAAATTTTTTAACCTACAAGTAACCAATGTTTATTTTTCTCTTTTGTGTACAAAGTTAAATAAATATCGCCTTGATTCAGCGTGATATTAAATTTTATTTTGGAAATTATAATTCAGATAAGAATTTTAAAAGATAAAATTGTACCATAAGCAAGACAATATTTTCATAAGAATCCAATACAGTATCCCATAGGAGTGAATTAGCAATCATAGACAACATAAATCTATCCATGGCGGAGCTCGTCGCTGTCAAGTCTCTATTTCTATCTGAATTATGAAGCATCTCCAATGATTGTTGGTGGATTAACGCAGTGGGAGTGATAGTGCGCGGCGTTGGGGACTCGCGGTGCTCGAGCTGGGCGGCGGCGCCATGTTCAGCGGTACGGTGCGCGTGCGGGTGTGCGAGGCGACGGGCCTGCGGCCGACCGATTTTCAGAAACGGCATAACATGACCTTCGGGAAACCAGGTGAGCTCTGCGACGCACCCCGCGACCGCGACTATGACGATATTACCATTATTTATTTACACAAACGCGTTCCTATCAGTGTTGGTGTAGTGAAAATAAATTTTGCACATAAAATAGGCGTTGAATGTTTACCAAAATGAGTGTTGGTACTATTTGTAAATACGCGATACGTTACAGACGACCAGCCGATAGACCCGTACGTCTCGATCGACGCCGACGAGCATCACCTGGACAAGTCGAGCACCAAACCCAAGACCTTCGACCCCGTGTGGAACGAGTCTTTTACACATGAAGTGCACAATGTTTCCAGGTATGCCCCTTGTTGGATGTGCAATTCAGTGTTACCTCTGACATTGATGTGTCATGCTATTTTTGATATATTTAAATGTTGTAGCTTGGGCATCACTGTGTTCCATGATGCTGCAATTCCTCCTGATGATTTTGTTGCAAACTGCACTATTCCCTTTGAAGATCTCATGCATCGCGATAAAGATGCCACAGATTTTTGGGTAAGTTTCATAATCACAATTTAATTGTCCTACTGGCCTAACAACTGTGAAATATTTCAAGATTTAGCTTATTTTATCTAATCTTTGAAGTATTGTAAATAGTTATTGCAGTAGTAATATCTTACAAATTGTTTGTTTATTTTGATTTGATTGATAATTTTGAGTGTGTAAAAACCTGTTTAAAAACATTTATAAGTGAAATCTGAAATAAGAGCATTTGTAAGAAGTATGAATTTGTCATGCCCAGCATCCTGTTTGCATCACGGTGACTCACCTCATCTCAATAATTTTGTCTTATGTACTTGGTTTGGATACAAATTCTTAAATCAAAAGTATTTTCCTGTTGTGACTGAACATTTTTTTGGTTTGTAATTGCAATGATTATCAGTAAAATATATCTTTAATCCTTTTTGTATAATATTTGTTTTTTCCAGAAGTTAACTAATAAGGCTTTGATGTCAAATGAAAATTATTGAACATTTTTAGAAAGGAAATTAGAGAGATGAAAGTAAATTTCTGTTATTAAAATACAATTTATATTTAAAAAACTAATTCTTAAATATAAAATTTTGCATATATGATTGATAAATGAAAATGTATAATTGTGCATAACACAAGATTTTGTTTCTGTACTTGGTATTTGTAAAGATTTTATTTAATTTTTTTTAATGCATTAAAAAAGATATATGCATCTCTTAATGACCTTGACATACTTTAGAATTTCCTTAGATAGTAACTGTTGTACAAATGTCACTTAATGTGTGCATTTGCAGGTGGATCTAGAACCTCAAGGGAAGTTACATCTCAAGATAGATCTGCAATGGAATTCTCAAGGTATTTCATACTGTCTTAGTTGCTATAATTTTTTTTACATTTATTGTTTCATAATATTGGTTCATAGTATAGTTGGCAGAAGGAACTTAGAACCTATTAATCACTGTTTCCTGTACAATAACCAATTTTTCAGGCATTGCATGCTTAGTGGTGGAACTACAAACTTTGTAATGTCTATCAAAGTGGACGAATAAAAATAATTACTAGTATTGGTTGCACAAATTTTATTTGTGTGAAGGATTTTACCACATGTTGCAAACAAAACAATCCACTTAGCACATTCCTCAATGGACTACATTCTTTGCAAGGCGGAAGCCCTACAAAGAATATAATAAAGAATTATTAAGATATGTACAATTATGGCGGGAGAAGAATGAAAGCAAAGTGCATAATAGTTGATTTTATTGAGATTTTATGTTGATCAAATAGTTGATTTTATTTTCGATGAGGTTAATGTTGTTAGTCCTATTGGATTTTACAGCACCACTGGGTGGGTAAGCATGAGAGTACTCTGTTGCTGAGACTTTGCTAGCACTATGTGGCTGCTTGAAAGGATGTCGAAGGTGGCTAAGATTTCTCTTGCGGGTCACAATCCTGGCTTGCGGCCAACTATTGGGGAGTGATAATCTTTGGTTGGATGGGTCTTCTTACATATATCCCCTGCGAACGGACAATAGCTATTACAATATTAAAAATTATAATATACTTAAAGCCCGTCGTAGCTAGGGAGTTGTGGGTTTGATCCCTATTGGAAGAAATAAATTACTATTTATTAATATTTTCATTTATTCGCTCTGACACCAAGTCGTCAAAATGTCGGGCAGTTTTAGCAATAGTAAAAAAATCCTAGATGCTAAAACCAATTACAAAGTGAATATTACATGGTTGGTGCCTCATTTTAAGTCCAGTGTGGTTTGTTCTTGTGCCGTCGTTGGCTATTTTTTTCAGACTTCAGGAACTCATCTTCATTTTTCAGAGTTCGTGATCTCGGGATGTCGGTAGGCCTTCTTCATTCCGTATGCACTGGAGGACTGCCTTGAAGTCGCTCTAATACATGACATTGATAGTCTTCCAACTACAGGATTTGAGTCTCTGAGTCGTCATCGTCACAGTCGTCGTTGATGTGTATGCACCGTCTGTAGGCAGCCGCAGCATGAGTCTACACTGGCGTCGCAGAATACGTGTTTGCCTGTCTCCTTCTATCTTGTGCCTGGGTGGCATAATATCTTAGGCTTATGAATGGCAACATTCGTCAAATAGAGTTCCTTCTGCGAAGGCTAATGGTTTATTCTTTTCTACTATTGTTTCTATTATCTTGTACGTCCTGAGCAAATCGAGAGGGTCAAAAATGGACATTACAACTCCCAGAGCTTTTCGTTTCGTTCGTGTCCTGCCGCTTTCAGTTTTAAATGAAAACTCGTCACTTTCTTGTAGCTATTTTATCCTTAGTGTTTATTTATAGGGATTACATTCCCTCGTATTTTCTTTGGGGCGCTAGTCTCGATTATCTCGTTTACTACTCGTCGCTGTGACTTGCAGTGAGTGTGCCGGGTGCGGGGGCGGGTGCGGGTGGTGGCGGCGGGGGCGGTGGCGGTGCGCGGGCTGCTCGCGGGCGCGAGTTCAAGGAGGGCGCGGGGTTCGCGCGGAGGCGCGGCGCCATGCGGCGGCGCGTGCATCAGGTCAACGGGCACAAGTTCATGGCGACCTTCCTGCGTCAGCCCACCTTCTGCAGCCACTGCAGGGAGTTCATATGGTACTGTGCCAGACAACTTATGAGAGGACACTTGTCACAACTTTTAACTCATAATTTTACCTAATGTAAACAATGCCCTCATAAAAATTTATTACTTTAATTCAATTAAATTACAATGATAGTATAATCACAAAATAGTTTGTATTCAATATACTATCCATAAAACGAATGAATTAAAGGATGAGACAACCACAGATGGTATGCAATAACTATTAACTATAACAGTGGGAAATGTCATATTATGTTAATTTAGATTCCTACATTTCCGACGTAGATAATTATTGAAGCTGATAAATAAATTATTATTTATTAATAAATAAAGAATAGATTATTTCAATGAAATTCTTAAATATTAACTTTACCACTCAACAACATACTATATATGCACTGATTTATTGATGTATGTTGTAACAGGGGCATCGGTAAGCAGGGATACCAGTGCCAGGGTAAGTGTTTTAAATTCAATTTGGAACATGTAGAATACTAAATAATTTGTTTCAAATAAAAGGATAAAAACTTAGCATTTAAAATGATATATATATATATTTAGGAAAAGAAGTGTTATAAATTGTATATCTTGTATTAGTATTTAGTAAAGAGGAGGTAAATTTGTAAAGGCTTATTAATAGTCATAGTCATAGCTCATCATAGTCAGACTTTCTTTTATTTTTTTTAAATTGTGAAGCTTACTAAGAATGTTTTATTTAAGTGTTTCAAATAATAATATGTAAATAAGAATTGATTTATCTGTTTTCAAACTATGTTAAAGCTATAAAATTATCTATTAAGAAAATAATTATTTTAAATGTCTTATAATTATTATTACATGTATGTGTGTTTGTACAGTGTGCACGTGCGTGGTGCACAAGCGCTGCCACTCATCTGTGGTCACCAAGTGCCCCGGCATGAAGGAAGAGGTCAGTTATGTCTTATTTTACTTAGTTGATTGCTGTTCAGTGTATGATTCTACACGTGGTTATTGTGGGTGCAAATTTCCACTAGGGAAAAAAAGTTAAAGGTTAATTTCCCTTTTCTTCTGCTACAGTATAGCAATACACAATGTCACGAAACAGGTGATGTGTTGTCTTAATCCAGGGTCTCTTGTACCTACCTGGTTAATCAGAACATGTTGTGTGTTGTTGTTGCAGCAAGAGGGCGGCGGCGGTGTGGCGGGCGGGCAGCGTTTCAACGTGAACGTACCGCACCGGTTCGTGGTACACTCCTACAAGCGCTTCACGTTCTGCGACCACTGCGGCTCGCTGCTCTACGGGCTCATCAAGCAGGGGCTGCAATGCGAGGGTACGACTACATTTTGGACACAGATTTTTTGTTTTTTTTTAAATTTTTTTATAAATTTTCTAGTAAGTTTTATATATAAAAATATAAATATATATATATATATATAAAAAATAATAACCTAAAAAGAGGAATCAATATTGGTATTAAAGCTGCTAGTTCAACTGAAGTACCAGATGAAAGGATTCTGGCTAAATTTGAATTTCAGATAAAGCTCGAAATCTCAAGCTTCAAGCTCAAGCGAATCAGGCTCGCCCTTGTCCTGTTTTTTATTTTGTAACAGTGTTTATGGCCAGACTAAGTATATAAAATTTGTAATTGTAACCAATGTTGCGCTCTTTATTATAAATAACATTACATGTGTAGTGTGCTCTATGAACGTGCACAAGCGGTGCCAAAAGAATGTGGCCAACAACTGTGGCATCAACACCAAGATGATGGCCGAGATACTCAACGAGATGGGCATCTCACCAGATAAGAACCCACGGCCGAGGGCATCTAAGGTACTTAATAAATAACTAAATTATATACTTGTGGAGGAGGCCGTCATGGCGCAGTGGCACAAGGGTGCCGCCCGCAAACGCGACGGTTCTGGGTTCGATTCCCACTCGAGGAAGTGAAATATTTCTTTACGTTTATATTTCCATTTTTCTTCGCTCTGGTGTCGAGGCAAAGCGCGGCGTTGAGTTCTACCACTCAACACGCAATGCCTCCAGAATTCGGCAGAAAGTGGGGGAGCGGAGTGCCTTAACACCGAGGCTCCCTCTACCTACCCTGCAGTGTGCTGGGATAGCGTGAAGCTGAAAAAAAAATGTGGAACTTTATCATTCTTTAAATGCAGCCATTCGGTTCATGGACTAGTTGTGCTAGGAGAAATAAGGTTTTAAAGCAGTACAATCTCAGAACCTTTTTAAATTAATCATTTTGCTAAAACGTATTTTTGCATTTAGAAGGAAGGTCCTGTACGTCGTTACCATAGCGAGAAAATAATTTATTTCATTCTTCTTGGTGGTCATGACAATCGTCTTGTAATGTAGGTTTTTAACATTTTTAAAGTATACTAAAACGATACTAACTTTTAATAGTAGCGAATTTTTAACTTGCGCTTCTTGGTCAGAGGTTCAAATATCGCTACAATTTTTTTATGTTATTTAAAAAAGTATATATGTACATTTGTTTATGTAGTACCTGAACACGCCGCTGCTGGAGGGTCCTCCGGAGCTGTCGGACGATAAGGATGACAAAAACGAGGACAAATGTATGTGTCCCCTGGCTAGTACTAGCTATGTGTAGTGAACCATATATGTATACCTTTTTGTAGACTCGTATTTATGGGTAGTGAGTGTATTCCATTAAAATTTAATGTCTTATATATTGCACTTAGATTTGCTGTATTAAAATTTGAATCGTTTAATATCAAGCTGTAGTAGTTTTGTTATAATACTAGTGAAGTTTTTCTTTTATTTAGATTCACGCGGTAGGCAGAGGAACTAGCCTCCCATGTTGGGAGGCTAGTTTATTATAACATCTACATCTACAGATACCCTACAATTTATCCCATACAAAGTCAATTGCCTGCAATTGACTTTGTATGGTGACGATCGCACGTTGTGACGATACGATACGGCCGCTCTATAATGCGTCTCAAGTATTAATGGGAGTGGGTTCGATTCCCCCTCTAGGGAATGAAATATTTTATTTTTGAATTTTTTCGTTGTGGTAACGAGTCAAAGCTCGGCGCTGAGTTCCGCCACGCAACACGCAATGTCCTTAGAATTCAGCGTAAAGTGGGGAACGGTAGTGTCTTAACGGAAACGGAGTATCTTAACTATCTATCTAACGGAGCATCAGGTTCCCAAGTACTCTCGTTTGCCCTTTTATGTGCACTATACAGTTTGAGGCTAGAAAAAATATATACGTCAGAGCGTATCCGTATTTCCAGAGCAAAAACACGTGATTATTTTAATAAGTTGTCAATACGTGCATAAAAGTGCACGGCGACTCGTGGAGCACACCCGGTTCTTCTAGATCCCAATGATATAGTCACCAGGCTAGTCCTACGGTCAAACTCCATCCTGCTTAGCGTACGCAGGGCATTCCCCAGCGATCACCAACCCTTCACGAGCGTCCATCTAGCTCGAGCCGTCGAAGCGATACAACAGCTTTATTCGGGCTTGAAAGACTGACTGAAGTCAATATTTGTATTCGTGACGACAGTGATGCTGACGTCATGCTTCTTAAAACCACCTCTTTGAAACCTCTAACTTAACTGTTTTATGTCTTCTTAAACATGCCTATAATAAAATATATAACTTAAGTTGGTATAAGTGTCTGGATGATGATCGATGACAAATGATTCGAATTCAAATTTTAATACAGATTTAAGTAGTAAGTAGCTTTATATTACGCCGTATATTCACCCGCTTCATGTACAGTATGTACAGTATATAATTACTGTATGTTGTTTTTTTGAAAATGTTTATTTGTGTTTATTAAATATTAAACAGAATTTTCCGTTTCATTTTGTTTTTAATTTATTTAGTTTAATAGTTCGGTGTACGTGTGTGCTTTTGTTTGTTACATTCTGTTAGTAAACAAATTAAGGAAACTAAATAAAATTAAACGATCCATGTAAGAGTCTATAAACGTATAAAGTATTGCAAGAAGTGGATTAATGTATACATCTCACATGTCATTCAAATTTTATTGAAACAGTCAACAAGTCTGTGAGTAAGAGCTCCTCACATTCCAAACATAAATAAAGTTAACAATAAATATTAATAATATAAATTGTGATTAGTGATCGAGTTCGAAGGGGATGATGCCATAACGGGGGGTGGGGGAGCCCCCTACAGCCCCCAGTGGGCGGAGCTTCAGGACATATTCACTTGTTACGAAGGTTTCTTTATGTTGTCTCGTACATACTTGCTTCGGTGCCGGGGTGTTGCTTATGTTTTTTCTTGTGTTTGTTATTGTGTGCGCTCGTTAGCACTTAAATTAATATTTTGGTCGATTTTTTTGAAAATAATTGTTGTATAAGGATGAAATAATATAACTTTTAAAGTAAGTTGATATTATTTTGTTAATGCATTTGTATTAGCATGAGAAATGATTCCTTTCACATTTTCTTTAATTTCTTTTATCTCTTGTTTATTACTTACAAATAATTAATAATTTAATTTAAAAGAAAAATAGTTTATACTAACATTTTCACGCATCAACATGTAATTGTAAGCAAGTGCATTTTTGTTTGTTTGTTTGTTTGCCTGTTTGTATATTTATAACGTGCTCGTTTAGGTACGAAGGCGCCGTGGCGGTCGCACTGGGACGATCTGCAGGATATATTTGGTTACCAAGGTTCATTTTATATTTATTTATTTTTATAAATTTAAAATTATTTTTATTTTATTTTATTTTTTTTATACATTATGTGGAGTTATGAGTATGAGTTATTAATATCAGAGTCATAGTGTGACGTGTAGGGTTTTGATTTCTAATTATTTATATTATAATTTTCGAATACTTTAAAACATAATTCTCAATACAACATACTTTAAATAACATAATAAATAAAGATTAATTTAATTGACAGTTTTTTAGATTCTAAGCTCTATGGTATCGGTCGGTTTAGTTGTAAAAGCGACTAATTCTGGCCATTGACGGTGTTTATAATGTTACAGGCGGCGCGGAGGGCGGCGGGCACAAGCCGGCGCTCGAGGACTTCACGTTTCTGAAGGTGCTGGGCAAGGGATCTTTCGGGAAGGTCATGCTGGCGGAGCGCCGCGGCACCGACGATGTGTTCGCGGTGAAGGTGCTGAAGAAGGACGCCATTGTGCAGGACGACGACGTGGAGTGCACGCTGACGGAACGGCGCGTGCTGGCGCTGGCGGCGCGCCACCCCTTCCTCACGGCGCTGCACTGCGCCTTCCAGACGCCCGAGCGACTCTTCTTCGTCATGGAGTACGTAGAGGGCGGAGACCTCATGTTTCAGATTCAGCGCGCGCGCAAGTTTGACGAGCCGCGCGCGCGGTTCTACGCCGCCGAGGTCACTCTCGCGCTCACCTTCCTGCACGCACACGGCGTCGTGTATCGTGACCTCAAGCTGGACAACATCCTGCTGGACGCCGACGGCCACTGCAAGCTGGCCGACTTCGGGATGTGCAAGGAGGGCATCCTGGACGGCGCCACCACGGCCACCTTCTGCGGCACGCCCGACTACATCGCGCCCGAGATACTGCAGGAGCTGGAGTACGGCCCGTCTGTGGACTGGTGGGCGCTGGGTGTGCTGTTGTACGAGATGCTGGCGGGGCAGCCGCCCTTCGAGGCGGATAATGAAGACGAGTTGTTCGAATCCATCCTTCACGACGACGTGCTGTACCCGGTGTGGCTGAGCCGCGAGGCGGTGGGCATCCTGAAGGGGTTCATGACGAAGGCGCCAGCGCGCCGCCTGGGCGTGGCGGGCGGTGCAACCGGCATCCGCGCGCACGCCTTCTTCCGCGACGTAGATTGGGACGCGCTGCAGGCGCGCCGCGTGCGCCCGCCCTTCCGCCCCAAAGTGCGGTCCCGGCGCGAGGCGGCCAACTTCGACGCCGAGTTCACCAAGGAGGAGCCGTGCCTCACGCCTGTGCCGCCCGACGTGCTGCGCGCTATCAACCAGGTGCCTTAATACTTTAATCGTTAATGAACGTTTTATACCGAAAAAGTCAAATCAAATCAGCTTCACGCTGTATCCCGCACACAGCGAAGTAGCCTAGGAAACCTCGTGTTAAGACACTCCGTTCCCCACTTTCTGCTGAATTCTGAGGCATTGCGTGTTGAGTGGCAGAACTCAACGCCGCGTTTAGCCTCGACACCAGACTGAAGAAAAGGAAATATAAACGTAAATAAATATTTTACTTCTTCGCATTGGAGTCGAACCCACAACCCACCTCGCGTTATATTCTCACTCTTGTGCCGCTGTGCCACGACGGCTTATATCGAAAAAAAACATTTAAAAAAAAATTATCGGTCCATACATAATAAAATTATTAATTATTTTGTATGTTAATTTTTTTTAACCTAAAATTTAAACTATCATCAACGCATCATCTAATTACCGATCTCAATTTTAGTTCTCAGAAATCATATATGTAACAATTTACATAACTTTTCAAAATATCTGCAATTTTTACTTCAAAATTTAAATCTTAAATTTGTTAACTTATCAAAATATACCAATTATACGAATGTTGTTTAATAATAAACATTGTGTACACTATTCTAAACCGACTTCTGTAAGGACTGACTTCTGGAGGTTATTGATTCAAATATATTTTTTTATTGTTTGTTACCTCGGAGCTTAACTAAGTGAACTGATTTTGATAATCCATGAGAAATTAACATAAATCTTAAATTTACATCAAGTATGCGAAGTACGCGACTAGTGGACGAATAACTCAATATCACGATACACTTCAAGGGTTTAAAGTTTGATGAGAGTTTGGTTAAGTTCCATCTTAGGTTCTGGGATCTGGTAAAAGTCTGTTTTGTTAGGTTTAAAATTGTATTTTTTTATTTATTATTGCAGGAGGAGTTCAAAGGGTTTTCGTTCGTGAACAAGGATTTCAACCCGGCGCCCCCCCAGCCGTGAGCGCCCCACCTCGCCACCTGGAACTTATTACCGATATTACTCATTACCGCGGTAACACCATCACAACACCTGTCCAATTCTGTTACTCGACTGCTACGTCACGCTATGTGGCTATAACCACGTATACAGTGTAAACTCCACAAAATTCTTCGTTAAAAAAAAATGAAAATCTATACTATTTTTATTATAGTATCATTTTTTACATTTGCAAGTAACAAAATCTATAATTATTAATAAGATCGCTTGCTATATATAATTTGTTATATTTGTGTAAGATATAAAAACGCACACAGTAAAATATATGAAATGTTGTCATTGTTGAGTCGATGTGACGCTGCGTAGGAAATATGCTTTATGTTATATAGAGTTTACACTGTATATACTTAATTGTATGAAAACGTTCTCGCTGATATCTTAGCATTTTGAATATTCTAGTCGTCCTTGTATTCTATTTCTTTCGTAGAAATTAAAAAAACGTTTTTTTTTTTTAATTTAATTTAATAATAAATTCTAAGTATTAATTAAATAGCTATATGTAATGTGTCGGCTTAAAGGATTTGTTTCTATAGTATTGGATATACGAGTATTATCCTTTTTTGTATGTCTGTAGCTTTCTAGCGACATTGGTATTTATACATAGATATGTTAGCTTCATATAGGATGTAGCGATTTTAAAAGATTTTCCTATAATTATCTGAAATATTATTTATTCATTGTTTATAAAGCTTTTTATAAGTATTTTTTTATTATATTTAGAAGTGAACCAAAGTATATTGTTATATATGTTGTGCGTATGTTTGTAGATACGAATGTTGTTCATCTTTCCTCACAGAACCAGGTACATATAGTATACTGTACTATATGTCAGTACAGCCTTGGCCGCCCTCAAGTTCACTAGATTGCAGCGCAGATCTGGTTTTAGGATTTTATTTTTATTTAATTCTTGATACTCCCGAGTGAACAATGCGTAAATATTAAGAAAGTTTAACTTCAAATTTGAAACGTAACTATAGTTATATTGTAGTCACAATCATAATTCTCTATAGATGTAAGAGATGAGTTTAAAATTGAGTACCTTATGACACACAAACCGTTGTATTGTTAAATCTAAAATATGCTAAACAGATCTGATTGTATTCTAGAAAACCTATAAAAGTTTGAATTTAGCGGAATTCGAATCTCCGCCTCTGGGAACGGCTACCTCTTGAACGTTTTTTAAGAGGCTATTTGAATCCTGCTATGTTTAAATTTTAAAGTTTTCTCAAATATTTTTCTATCTTTAGCGTGGATTAGCATTTGTTAACAAAGATCTGACCGTACCGATCTGATTATACACCAAATAGAAGAAAATAAAAAATCTCCATTAAAAGTAAAGAGAGTAAAGAAAATCCCACAAGTGACAGTTTGCGGTTTGCTCTGACTCTGATACCTTTGTTAAGGTGCTTTAACGTGTAAGTTGAGTTAGACGACAACTCGTGTCGGTGTTCTATAGCTCAGTAGTCGGTTCCTAGACGAGGCGCGGTGGTTGTCGGTTGCTTACGTTTTGATTGTCCAAACGTTACTTTTTTTAAATTATTATTTTTATTGCTTAATATGCTTATTGCTTTTTCGTTTTATTTGTTTATACGGCTAAAATAATTGTATTAAAATAGCGATTTTGCACAATAAGAGATAACAAACGGAAACAAAACCCAAGTGAGGACGGTATTCGCGCCGCCTCATCGGGAAAGTCCCGCTTCTAGTCGCGACAAGTACGCACGGTGCGGGTGTCGCTTACTCCTCATGAGATTATTAATATGTTCTGTAAGTTTGTGTACATTTTTTGGAGTGACGTCTCGTTAGCACGTGTTGACTACTTAACAAAATATATTCAAATTTTTTTAAAAACGTAATTCAAAAAATGTACACCAATAAATTTTATTTAAAAATAAATTTTAAATAATTAATATGATTTTGTTTATTATGCCGTTAAACGAGTCGCGTTGAATCGTTGCGTTTTTAGTATTATTTATATTTTACGAATGGATACCAAAGTTTATATATAAATAGATTATATTACATAAGAGTACACTAGTTGCTAAGTGTATGCACCGATTGTCGTAGCTTGGACAGCTTGGACAGCTTGGACAACAAATGTATATCGAGTTGTTCAGAACAATCATTTTGTTATGTATTATCGATTTTTATTACTTTACACGAAAATTGATGCGACTAGTCAACTTGTCGTACGATACTCGGAATATAGTGAATTAAATATTCGTTGAATAAAAAAATAAGTCACAAATGTAATGCTTTATGTAGTTGTTAGTGTTATGAAAGTTAATAATTAATATATTAAACATAATTAAAAATAAATCCAGCTATCGACGTAAAAACTAAGCGATCCGTCTTCAAAATAGGTTATTCTATTGTATCATTTATTTACTAGCAAAAGTCAATAGCACTAATATAAGTGACGTCACGTGACGACACAGCTTCAACAATTTGGCGATGTTTTTTTTTAATTTTTGAAATTAACATTAATTAAATTATATAAACGTAAAATTTTCTTAGCCAACCATTGTGCGTTTTGTTTAATAATTTTCGAGTATTTTAGGTTTATTTGTCTGTTTGTCGTGTCGTTTAGATAGTAGGTCTATTGCATAGCCTAAGTCGGTTTAGATATTCCACAAATGAGAAATAATAATTATTATAAGAAGTTCTTTCATGTTATTCCTTTTAACATTAATTATTAAATTAAATCGATGTACTGTTATGTAGTCTCACGCGCCCGAATAGTGAATGAATGAATTACGAACGGTCATTACTATTATTATCTGTGATAGATAACTCTATGTTTACATATTTCTTGTATATCCGTTGTCTCTTAATAAAACGGCGTAAAGGTTTAGATGAAATAGAAAGTTCTAGGGCCGGTGAGACTGCAGACTACAGTGCGGTCACCCAATAGTCACTTCTAGTTATGTATGGAAAATATGTAATAAATCAAAAACGTTATGTATAATAGCTTCTTGTAGGAAATACTTAGTCGAATATTTATATTGGTTTTAATGCAATCATTCATTGCAATAGTTACATACAAAGAAAGAGTAGTGATTCGACACTAAGTTTCTTCTGTTTGTATGGAGAGTTAAAGTGCTTAGTAGTGACGTGTGTTAGGTGTTGCGTGTCTGTGTGTGTACGTCACAAGTTACAGAGAATAAATATATACATATATATATAACAATTTATTTATATGATTGTTTGATCACAATGTAGTGCAATATTTAAATAACTAATATAATTAATAATTATAATAAATTTAAATTGATTTGTCTAAATTTATAGTTTTTTAAAAACTAATGTGTTTGTGATTATACCAGTGACGTCACATCTACATGATGTAAATAATATTTCTTTTTCTTATTTAATATTAATTATTCAAAATAAATAATTATTTCTCGCATAATAAATTTCAGAGCTTGAAAATTACCAATTTATTCGAATTATAATTTTCGTTATTTTATATATTTTTTTGTAAATTAATACTTTTTCTTATAGAAGTGTTAGTAGCGGTTTAAATAGAACTAGTCTTTGAGTTTCGCATTGCTTATTCATTATAAGTACAACTCTAGCGTCCGAATGAAACTCGGTCCGATTTTTTATATTTTTTTTACAATTATACAATATTTTTGTCGTAATTTGTACGAAAACGTATGCCACGTAATGTTTTTTTTTAAATATTTTATGCTTATTTTTTAAAATAAGATTCTTATTAATCTTTATTGCTATTCAATAATTGTTTAAAATTTATTTGGCGATATTTTACTAAAATTATTATTGTAGATATCATTTAAGATTGTGAATTTTACATGTTCTAGTTTATTATTTATAATATTATATTTCCTATTTATCATAATTTTTATTGCGGTGAATATTGAACTACCCATTATGTTATGTGAAGATTAATGCTTCTCACTGTTGTAATAAATTATAAAACAAATGTTTGTGCAATACAATCAAAGTTTAAGTAAAGATTTATGTGCGAGAGAGATAGATATATTTATATACAGATAGAGTGTGAAACACGCGCACAATTCTTAGCTTGTTTTGGGACGTTGACTTCATTTCAAATCTTATTGATTATAAAAAAAATACAGTAAAAAAATAAATATATTTTTTGATTAAAACAAATAATTGCTTAAAACTTATGACGTCAACTGTCACTAACATACATTTTTTTTATTTTGGTGCAATTTATCAAGAATTAAGATTTTAATTAGTGTCAATATCCCCGTTAAACATATGAAATAAATACAATGGTCTGCCTCCGTTATTTTCTTCCACTATGTTTTGTAACGCATATCTCTTCCATTTTTGAATAAATTTTGTTATGACTTGAGTTTTTCCCAAAATAATGCTATTAATAAAAAAAATATTGCTTATTATTTTTTATGGGGCTGTCGTGGCTCCAGCGGCACCGCGTGGAGGAGCTTAGCACTAAGTTTACACCAAGTCTGCCTGTGCTGATGTGAGCGGAAGGTAGTTGGTGCGCGGAGCTAACAGTCTTTTTACTTTTATACATTATACAGTAAGTAAAGTTACATTAATTAATTATGTATTTGAGTTTGAATTTTTTTTTGGGAAGTGTTGTTTTGGGAAAAGTACAGATACAGAGAGAAAAGCGACGCAGAGATTGTGCCAAATACCTCCTCGGTGTTTCCTTTACCAACTTATATTACAACGTATGTTTCCGTTTTGTTTGTACCTAACGTTGTTTGTTTAATTGTCTAACGTATGAGATTATATTGTACTTGAAGCTTTAATGGAATTTTGCTTTCTTATTATACATATATTTTTTTTTATGTACAAATAGTTTAATAAATTTTGTTTTATTGAATCTAAATTACATTTAATATGTTAACCGAATTGTATTTTAATTAATTTAACACGAATGTTGTTGAAAATAGATTTTTTAAATCTGAATATTCGAATTATTACACAGAGTCACTATTTTAGTAGAATGCAAAAGGAATGGAGGCCTCGGTGTCTAAAGAAATTTTAGTAGTTAACTTTTCGAGGTTATAAGTAAAACTAATGTTATCCTTTAGTGCCATAACGTTATGACATGTTTTGCTCGTGTTATTTATTGATGAATGTGTCTTCTTATACCTTCGTATACAATTTATTTTATTTTATTTATATCAAGTTTACAAACCTTTTGTATATTGCAAATATTATATGCTACCGTGCGCGGGTCTTCTACCTAAGAATTGATTGACGATTCGCAGGTTCGAATCCCATAGTACAATTTTTTTCTTATATCATTACTTTGCAAATAAAAATATAGTGTAAAGTTACAATGTAATCACAGTCGCGGTGTGTCTACAATGGGCAAATATTGCACTCTTATTTTCTCATTTAGATTGTATGCTTATATAGTCTGTCCGTAGACAAGCCTACTTACATGTAATATAAGGGTCCGAATGTTACAATGACTGTGTCGTACATTTTTTTGAATTTAGTCTTAAATACAACCGATAGGTATAAATCTGTTTTTATTTACTATATATCTGTTTTTATTTACTATATATACGGCTTAGTCAATTTTTTTTGACACAATGATACAACTGGAAATTTATTGCAAATTTACGATCTGTTTCGCACTTAGCAGGGTGGCCAGAGGGAACCTAGTGTTAAGACACTCCGTTTCCCACCTGCCACCGAATGCTCCAAGCATTGCGTGTTGAGTGGCGAAAATCAGCACATCTGTTCCCAGAGCAAAGAAATGAAAATATTAAACATTAAAACAAATATATTCCCTCGATTGGGAATCGAGCTCCTTAAAATAATTTTATTTTGTATATAAAAATATTATAGCAGTTTATTTTAATATATAGTATTTATAATCTCGCATTTTGTTTGATCTGTCGGTTGATACGCGCAATTCTAGAAATTGTACGACATATAGAATTTGAGAAATTCTAATTGAGTTATAATTTAAAAATTGTCTACATAATACATATAATACGTATGTCGTTGTGAAATGAAATGTGTATGTCTGTTGTTTTGTACTCAGTTTTTATTAAATGTTTATATGATACATACATTTTATGCTTTGAAATGTTAACCAAAGATGTTTGTTTGTACAGTTATTAGTCGGTCTTGCCACCGTTTGCCGCCATTCTACTACATGTATAGGATAATTCATGTTTTTAAATTATTATATATAACTATGTAATAAATATATATATAGATACATTGTTTGGTTACCGTCGCGCGAGGTCCCCTCGTTACCCACACCTACCCACCCATTAATTAATTGCACACAGCCGGTAGAATCTCTTATTGTCTCGTAAGATGAATTAAAATATAGTTATTTAATTTTTGTTGTGGGTTGTAAATACGAGTGCACTCCGCGCGTTATATTATAGTAATTGTATGTTGTGTTAATTAATAGTAGCTAACACGAGGACAGGGGGAGGGATGGGAACCCTTCCCCCACCTCCTTGGGGGGAGCCCCTGGATATTTGTTGTTTGTTCACTGATCACACTAGGACACATTAGCTGGGTAAATTATTTATATATACATATATATTATATAATATAGTTTTATGATGAAATAAAATATGTATATGTAATCCTACATGTCTATTAAATCGATGAAAATAGATTGGAATCGCGTCCATTTATTTTTTTTTTGTGTTTGTTTTGTTATTTTTTATTTATTTTGAATATAGATTTTCAGTTTGAGTACATTATATGATAAGTTAAAATTATATTTTTAACTAGACATTAGATTATTGCACGAGATAAGTAGTCAAATATTAAGATGTCAACAGAATAACAAAGTATAGTCGAGTATGTTTTTATAATACATCGCCATTGACTCGGTAATAGTATTGAGATTCAAGTTCGACGAATGAGTTTTATTGAGTAAATATAAATGTCAACCCATTGTAGTTGAATAGTTAGACTTTAATGAGGACAAATAACACAACTTGTGATTGTAAATTGTATCTGGAATGTACTAAATATTTATTTGCCGATCAATTGTTATTTACTTTGAATAACTAAGCCGCAGCTTGCAAAACTATAAAACGATTCATTTCCTGTATTCCCATCGCGTACAGTAACATCAATGTGCTCGTTAAAGATAGATAGATAAATACGAGGCTATATCTACGGGAATAGTGGGAACTACATTTTGAGACACTTCGTTCCCCAATGCTGATTGAGACTATGCCATGTGAAATTAATTCATTTCCTCGAGTGGGAATCAAGCCCGCTACGTCAACGTTGCGTTCAGTAAGATGCTCGTAATTGTGTTTGTGGTATTATTTTATTTGGTGTGCGTGGCACAATATTATATTAAGGAAAGTCTTTAATTTACAACAATAAATTACCGAAATCATTCAGAATTTCAAGCCCTCGTTAAATAAAATAAACTTCCAGTATTCCGCATACAGCAGATTCGTTTCCTGTGCAACGTTTCATTGTGATGAGTAGCGGGTCTCTACGCCGGGCTTTTGCTCATTGGTACACAGATAAGTTGGCATTTTATGTTGTACACTAAGTTGTACAGCGCCGTGACTCTTCAACGTGTTTTAATGCGATTTTTAAATTAAAATGCTTTTATTTTATACAACATTTTTATTTTCTACAATAATATTAGGAAATTATTGAACGGTTTCTCAAAATCTGTCATCAAAGGGACCATAGTGGCCTTTCAAGAATCTCTGTTATCGATTTTCCATCTGAATTATTACCAGAGCAGAACAATTAATAATTAGTTTTTTGTAATCAGTCCCCCGAACAAGGATTGAACCCGCAACCACTGGGTTCACAAGATGCAGATGCAGACGCTCGCTGCGGCTCGGTGGCTTCTGCAATATTGGATACACCTTTTTATTATGAATGTTAAGATAAATTTTATAAAAGATTGTGAGTTAGTTTCGGATTAAGTCATAATTTGCACAATCTGTTATCGTGTATCGCGGCGCAGTCGCAAGAGTCACGAGTGCGACTGTAATAGCGACTGATTGTGAGTTCGATCCCCATTCGAGGAAATTTAATATTTTCTTTGTCTTCGCACTGGTATTCAGGCAAAGCGTGGCGTGGAGTCCCGACACTCAATTTGCAATCGTTCCAAAACGGGGGAAAATGGGGAACGAAGTGTCTTAACACTACGTTACCTTTGCCTACCCTGCTGTGTGCGGGACACACACACACACACGTGTAGCTGTATATTATCAACGAAGCTAAAGGTAATTTAGCAGATTATTTACGAGTACATACAGGAAGCGGCGGTCGTGGATTCGTGCCTCTTCGTTTAAATATTGGCAGCGCGACGGCGAAGGCGGTCGGGGTCGCGGCGTACCGTTTAGTTGGTTACTTTGTTCGTGGGGCTGAGACTTATTTATTATGATAAGCGGCTTATAAAAAACTGAAAATTAGAAAATTACAAATTAATTTCTGTTTTGCTATCTATCTAAAAAGAAAAGAACTCGGTATCTTAGAGTTAACACATTTTGTCTCCACTTTGCGCAGACTTTTTGAAGAGGATCTTAACGCCGTGTTTTACCTTGGTACTAGGGCGAAGAGATCAAAATATAAATAATTTCGAATCCATAACTACACACGAAGTGCTTTTTGTATTTGCTCTCTTCTCCTCTCACAGCTAACAAGAATAGAGAAAAGAATGTAATGCCATCTATAATCCGACAAATACCTCTCTACTTTATGAAGTTTATAAACATGAATCAAACTCACGCATGTAGACTTGTACAGTCGTGTGAATAATATTTGATACGCGGAGCTCGCGTCTCTTTGTGTCATTTAACATTTATTAGTCGCGCTCTACTGTACTGAAAAATTGCAATAAGTATGGATTTGTGACGTATTTCGCTGTTATATAAAATCCAGATTAATTATCACTTCGGGGTCGCCACGGTGACTCGCTCACTATTACAAGTCATAAGCGGGATCGTCGCGACTCGCAGGTCGCAGGTCGCAGGTCAAGTATGCTCCTCCACTGGTGCAAGCTGCAGTCTGCAACGCGGTGATCGATACTCTACGCTTATTGTACTTGTTAGTGTAAGGGCCAAGATTACTTTAAACCTAGTTGGGTGTTGGAAATAATTTTACTACTGGGGAGACAAGAATAAATTGGCGTCAATAAATCTTTTCTATAAAAAAAGTTAACATTTACACATAACTTTACGGTTAATCCCTAGCGGGGTAGTCAGAGAGAACGCAGAGCCAAATGCTACGGTTGCCATATACCTCTTTCGTCTCGTCCACTGTCATCAACCTCTTCATGGATGCCCTCCGGGGGTTCCTCGTCCTCTTTATGTGACCTTCCTCCGGTATCATTAATACTGTAGTTTCGAAAATCAACCGAGGTCTCCCTCTACCTCTCTTACTACTTACTTTTCCATCATAAGTCTTTTTAACTATTCTTTCATCACTCATTCGTTCGACGTGCTCAAACCAGCTGAGCACGATCTTTATTCTCACCGTGACATTCTCGCTAGTACCGGCCATTCTGTATCTCTTCATTGCGGATTCGATCAGCTAAGCTGACTCCGCGTATCCTCCAAAGAGATCACATCTCCACAGCATTCGTCTTTGTTTAATTCATTTTCTGTAATACCCACGTTTCACTGCCCTATACCAACTTCGGTACCAATACTGCCTTGTGTACGGCCAAACGCGCAGCTGTGCTGACATTTCGCCGTCTCATCAATGCAGCTAAGGCGCCGTTAACCCTGTTACCGGCAGCAACACGCCTTTCCACATCCATCTCATATCTTCCATCTCTACTGAACATACTTCTCAAGTATACCACTAATTCTAATTACCATTCACACTGACATTATATTCCGTCCTCTCTTTATTTTAATGTATTTTTTTTTCATGATTGAACAATGTCTATATAACCATAAATCTATTTTATAGTTGAGTAAAATAGAAAAAATGGAATTGTAACTTAAAAATGAACAATAACATTTAATCCCCACATCTAATTCTAAAGCAGACCTCAATCTATCTAATGCTATAACTCATCTAATATAATTCTATTCACGCTCGCCCCCCGAGACTTTGCAAACATTTGTCGAAGAGCAACAAGTGAACCCACTTCACCCACTTGTTGTGGACCCAATATTAATGTATCACTTTCAAAAAACTATTGTGTTTTAATCGCGCCAGCCTGCGACGAACGAGCGCCCTAATATCTATTTGTATACACTTTTTATGGCGTCAGCTGCGCAAGTGTGTATTGTCTGTGCTTTGACACAAATAGGATTAAATTGTTTTTTAATCTGTTTCATTGCGCATCTATTCGCGCCATACGGCGCGCGCACGGTTTTGGCGGGAAACTAATAATAGTAAATAAATTGTAAATGTCTTATTATTATCTATGTATATAAAAGTATGACGCACGCACAGCCGCAACCACTGATGGAAGAAACGTGAAATTTGGACAGATGTTAACTTTCATAACGAAGATACCCACTAAGAAGCGATTTTGAAAAATTTTGAAGTTTTCAAATTTTGAAGTTTGTGAAGCTAAGTTAAGTTATTAAATTCAATTCTAAAAATAATGCAGATAAAACCAATGTTATGACAAGACAAAACCAGAAATAATTAATTTATTTTACTTAAATTTATACGTTTATACAACATGTTAAACAAGCAAAACGCGCTGCGGCGGCAGCGGCGGCGGTAGCGGCGGCGGTAGCGGCGTCAGCTCACGGACGCGATCAATCGGCCTCAATCCCCTCGTCAGTTAATCTTTCTATTCATGACACGTTATTGTATTTAATGGGGCGTCCGGACTGCGGCCATGCGGCCATCCACCGTGAAATCGCATCTAACGCATCTCTCTTAAATTCGATTACGAGTGTACAGTGCGGCGGTGGAGCGTCGCTTCACGCTACCGTTAGATATCGAGATGCGATGGCGGGAACTCGACACTCGTGACCGATGCAGTCGTTTAGATTTTCTGTATCGGAACTGTATCGTACTCGTGAACTGTATCGTAACTCTTTTATTCACAGTAACATGTTCCCGTTCCCGTTCCCGGCGATGGTAAGCTGATGTAACGCAGCGCATTTCTATATTTAGATTACCTTATAGTTAATTAACTGTTCTAATTAGCGACTGAATAGTATATCTCCCTGAATAATGTATTTTATGTATTTTATTATAAGTATACTAAGAATAGACTGGCCGCTGGTTCATCACAATTCTCCGATAAAACCCATTTTAAGGCACACAAACTACAGTCTGCAGAGCCGCGATCACGAGACAGCCGCTTTACCGTTGGAGGTCACAAGTTCAAATCTATTCACTTGACTCGAGGACTTTATATTTAGTTAGCGTTTAGACGTGTTTTCAGACGACAGGAACATGCACTTAATTAAGAAGAAAACGGAAATCTTTATATGTATTGAACTATCTACGTATGCATGCATCTAAAATATTCCACTTTTTTCGTCTTTTATGGCTTTATATATATATATAGCAAAGTAGACAAAGAATTCACCTCTTTCCACCCAATTTTCGAGACATTGTGAGTTGTATGTTAAGTGGCGCACCACAACGACGAAATGAAAATAATTCATTCCCTTAGAAGAGTAGAGTAGAAATGACTATTTAATTTATAAAATGACCTTTTGGCCATCAGTCGGTTTCAGTTAGTTTTGTTATTTATACATAGAACCATCTAAAGTAAACGGGAGAGTCGCGTGTCGAGTGGCGGTCAAAATAATTCACAGCTTAATCAGATCGAAACAACTACCAGTTTGAAACTAAGCACCTACACCTTGGGCACGGACGGCTACAGCCGATAGAACCCTCAATAATGGTCTAAATTCTTAAATAGAAATGTAGACGTTTTCAGATTGTATAAATGAGACATACTATATGATTTTGTATTATACCCTGACTGGGGAATATAAAATATATTATATCTTAATTCATTAGCCATATAAAGCTTATATCGATTCCTTCTATATATCTACTTAAATATAAAGTATTATAACTTGAAATATTCATTTACGTTTATATTTTCAATCTTGGGCAGAAAGTGCCGACGTAATTAAGAACAAAATCACTAAAACCTTTTGTTTTATTATCTATCTAATTATTTTTCATAAGCTTTAAAATATATGAATATTGAAAATACTTGTAGTATTACAACTTACTGTAGTTGTAAATATGAGTTCAATCACATAAACACGAAGACTCCCTGATTAACGGCCAAAGATCGTTTCTTGTAAAGTAGTATGATAATGTAGCAATAACTCGTCGTTCGGCCCAGTCACGATATTCGTTAACCCGAGCGGTACGATAGGTGTGACATGGAAGTAACATGGGGTACTGCTGCAGTAGGTAGGTGCTCGCTGACCCGAAATGTTACACTTGGCCAAGTCAATATAATAATTGAGTACGAGTAAAAGAGAGAAAAAACAAACGACATAAAATTGAAATTGAAGCTAATTTATACAAAACGGCATAATTTCGTTTAATTCTATTAGAATAATTATGATTTTTTGATAATGAAGCATATATAGTTAGCGTATCTTCTGAACCTGAACATTCCTATTGAATTCTAAATTAGCAAAGGATTTCACCGTTACAGTGTATGAGGAAACATACAGTCTACAGTCAACTAATCCCACATCCACGACACTCGCGTAACTGTAACGTTAGCGTGCTAGCGTGGTAATATACAGCACTTAGAAGCATTACTCCTCGCTTATTACGGGCTCCACGAGAACCTGCAATGCATTCAAAGTGGTGACGTGACCGCGATACGGACGGTCTCCTAAAAACTTAATTTAAATAACGTTAGAGCGATTGTTTAATATTAATTCGTATACGAAGCGAGCGTGCATCTGATCTTTAGAGAGAGCAATAAAAATTCTTATCTTTGTTTACTTGTTTGGTAAACGGTGAGTTCTCATAGGCCTCATAGACCTCAAACAGAGCGGGGTGGTGCCGGTGCCGGTGCACGGCGGCAGGACGCGGTGGTCTACGCTTCGATAATATATGGGCTTTTCTAATTATGTTAATTATCAGAACTCTTAAGCTTCATATAATTGGGTTATATCACAACCAGTAGAGTCCTTCTATAATCGGAAATGGCTTTATTTATCGTTGAATAACTTAAAGGTGGTAGAGGCCAGCGCGACACACCTCATGTATTTAAAAATATTTATATATGTCAATGATTCATTTATTTTCCCGGCATATACTTACAAATATATAATATTATAATAAGATTATGGTAATAAAGCATTTCTATTAGTATTATACATATTTCAGTATTTGTTAGTTCATTTAATTTCTAAGTTTCAGGTTTTATAACGATAATTTTAGGAAATTTATTAAAATAAAAATATCCAAGAATTTTCTAATTGGCCCAAATATTCTATTATTTACATCTGGACAAGAACATCGTGACACTAATATTTAAAACATGAAGTTTTATGTGCTTAAAAGGAGTGGAAAGTCATTATTTTAAATACATTTCTTGTGAAGTCATGTTGAGATAGTAGAAAGTAATAAAAAAGTACAGGCCAGGCAGGTAGCCTCGTATCAATGTGACGGGAATCTAAATATGCAAAATAATACTAAAAAACTATGTAAGCTCCTCTGATACTATAAAAGTTTACATCGAGCTTTTGATCTATATCTCCACTTATCTCATGATACTTATTATCAGCTTAAATTAACGGAGCACTTTTAAGGACACAAAATTGAATGACTCAAGGTAATAGGGCTCGTCGCGTTGTAATTGAAACTTTTAGTGGAGATACGACGTATGATATTTACATACCCCCGATCTGCCGCCTCCAGCTGTACGCTCATCTGAACAACACAGAGGTACTTACTACAGGGTTGTTCAATTTTCATATTATTTTCAATTTTTATATTGATTTGGATCATTTCGATGTAGGCTTAACCTAGAAAATTCCAAATTCTGTACTAGAACGTAGATCTATTCCTTCGTTTCTCCACTTTACGCAAATTTAAAGATATCTCAATATATCTCAATGGCGGAACATAACGCACCATTAATGTACATTAATCGAGAATAATTTACATATAAATTATGAAATAAGCACACAAATAACATAAATATATATATAAAAAAAAGATTTTTTAAATTAAATTTAATATATTCTGAAATGTAACGAAGAATGTTCGTGGCAACCCTGCCCAGATGAGAGCAGCAAGGGAGAGGTAGAGAGGTCCCAGGATTCGCCCACGCGATTAGGAGGCCGTTACGATTGGATTGGTATTTTTATCGTCCCTATCTTGATGGTTAGGCTTCAGCTCTGTGAGACAGCGCCGGCCGCGCCGGCAGCGCCGCCACTAGTGTTACTGGATTTCGTCATAATTATATCGATTTCTATGAAATACTATTTTTATTATAATAACAAAATCAAATATAAACGTGTACGTGATTGTGACGTCCTTTTTATTGAAATCAAAGCACTTTTTATTCATTTAAATAATTTTTACAAGCATTTTAAAATCGTGAAATGATTCTGCTGCCACCTCCGTTTGAGAAGCCGGTTCTGCTGAGTAGAGCGCGCGAGTCATTGTTATCTATCAGCACTCCTATACGAGTTTTAATTTATATTAATTCCATACGTTTCTTTCTTTTAAATATTTCAGAACAGCGACTTTTTTCTGGACAAAAGTATTAATAATTGCAGTAGAGAAGCAAAATTTTGTGTTTTAGATGTTATGTGTCTTGGTAATGTTTAAATATTTAAATAGCGACATCCACTTTCTTCTTGGAATATTCAACGAGATATTTGGGGTGTCCTTTATATTCGTTTAACTTCTGACCATAATCCCGCTGCTGGTCACATGATATACTGAAAGGATAAACCTTTCAGTAATAAAAATATCATTATAAAAATATTTATAACGCTTAAGAAAAACAAACACTTCTGTTTTATTTTCTAATTGTATGTATAACATATTATAAATAATAAATAGTTATAATTCATAAGAACAGACGAAGAACAATAAATTATCATTAGATTTTTTTCATTAGGCTCAATTTATCACACAATATTCATAATTTGAACATAATTTATTATTTACTTAAAAGTCATTATAATTATATCTGAAATATTATGGGCGTTTATCATCTCTGCAAGTATTTATATGTTTGTATGTATTTGTCTACATCGCATGACTTGTAACTCGAGAACTAAGCAGCGAGGCTAAAAGCTTGTATTGGAAAGCACGTCGTACAGTCGTGCGTTGTGCTTTCAATATCTAAATAGAGCAGAGTTAAGATTCATCGACCACTAGTGGTGGGAGAGGGAAGTGAGGACGGCGGCCGCGACAGATTGCTCGCGAATCTTTTTGCTTAAAATACCATGGCTTTTGCTAAATTGCGGATACAATTCAAATTTTGAGTCAGTTATGGCGTTTCAACAACATACGGTTTCAAGTTTGATTACTAGAGAGAAGGGGATGCGTGAGGGACGGGATGGCTGAGGCTAAATAACACTATCTATTATTAAGACATCTGTCATATGTTAGGCTAGTATTTATTTAATTATTTATTGCCTACCTACCACGTTGATTTCTATTACAATTTAATCATAGTACTTAAGAGAAGACTATCATAAGTACAATAAACCAAAAACTAAAATAAGTTATTTTCAAGAAGAAGAGAAACACCAGACACATTAAGATATTGAAATATCTATAGGTATAATGTAAAAATAATGTAAATAATTAGCGATCATTCATTAGCGTTATTTAATATTCGTTTGTAATATATGACGTCTGTGAAATGTTGTCGCGTGTAAAACTATATATATTATAAAGGTTTAATTAATAAAAAATGTATAGTGTACTGCCTATTAAATACACGATCTTTAAGTGACATTAATATTATAGCTAATATGTAAAGTGTGGCTGAATAGAGCTCTGTTACTCAAACAGCTACCGACGTCCGTGTCACATAAAGCGTAGATACACTTGTAAGATAAATTAACTATATTGATCACATCATTACAAGGGCTTATACCGAATCACGATGTAACGTATTCACCAGCTTCGACTCTCAACTCGCCGGGAATCGAACGTCGGACCTACGATCATTAGGGAACTTTATGAGCTCCTTTATCGTTAATGATAGGTATAAAATAGTGGCCATTAAAGGTAACGGCAGGTGTTCGCGCCGCCGCGTTATAAATCTAGCGATTGTGTTGCGTCCGCGCGTTGACGTCCCAATTTACTGGACATATATTTATTTTTGGGAATGTCATGTAATCTGATTAGAACTTGTTGGAGCTAACGACGTGGAGACAAATGGCGCTCGTTTAAGCGCTGCGTCCGGGAATTGATTGCCTGTCGATAGCTTTTTTGTGGCTTATTGAGCCTTAGCCGTGTCGAAACTGTGCTGTCCGTGTTGTCTGTGTTGTCACCTTGTAAGGGATGTTGGACTAATGTGAGAAGTATATTATTACATAATGAGCGACGCTGTTCATCTTTTACGGAGAAAGCACACAAGCATAGGTACGTTTTCGATTAACGAGACGATACTTTACAAAGCAAAGAAAGATATTCAAGTAGATATAAGTATTGTTAGTTAAGAGTTTTTTAAGTAGATGTGCTTAAATCAAGTGTTTAGATTGTAATATACTTTTAGAAGTTAAGAGTACATTTCGCAGGTTTTTTTTTGGAGCTTGGAGCTCTTTTGAGTAAGTGAGAAGCAACTGCGATTTTTTTTGTCACATTTTCTAGGCAAACCTAACTTTTCTAACTTTATTAGGAAGATGTCACTAGAAATAAGGTGTTTTAGGACTAATTCATTTTGTTTTTTTTTATGGGAGAGGACAAGGCAAACGAGTGTTCGGGTCACCTGATGGTCAGTGATCACCGCCGCCCACGACCCCATGCAACACCAGAGGAGCCACAGGTGCGTTGCCAGCCTTTAAGGTGGAGATGAAGGGCACCGGGGCCCGGCATTACCTAATGCGAAACGCGGTGGCAAGGGCCACTACTTCACGCCGGTTTTAAATGTTGGGGGTGGTATTAAATCCGGTCGAGTCTGCCCATGCGTGTTGCCATTACTGGCGACGTGACTCTACCACACGTACTTAGTCGACTCTTACGACACCGACAGTACCAGGGTGATCCTATTCTAAGCCGGGACCACACGGCTGACTTCACCAGAGCGAAGAAATGAAAACATAAATAAATATTTTCTTTCTTCGAGTGGGAATAGAACCCGCAAGCAGTCGATTGTGCAGCACAATTTGTACCACTGCGCCACAACCAGCCTCAAAAGTTTAGAATTAATATTTCAAGAAATCTATATTTTAACTACTACAGAGAAAAGGATAATGTATGCATTTATTTATTAAATCCAACATGCAACATGGTCAGCCCAGCAGGTCAGGACAGAAGTAAGCAAAGTGGAAAGCCTCATATATTACCTCGTCGGCGCGTGACGGCGAACCGCGCGCTGTCACGAAGCTGCCACGGTCGTGCAACCACCACGCCAGGCCTCAATAGTCCCCACCAGGCCCCGACAGGCTTCGTCAGGCCTCCCATGACAATACCATCCTTTGTAGTACTGGTATTTTACCATCCATTGTCTACAAATAGAAACAAAGCTTCATTTAGGATTTTAGATTCTAGAAAAGAATGCTTCATTCTAGAAAGAAAATAAATTTATCACTATGTATATTAGACGCTTACATTGTGATGTTAACAATTATCCGAATAGGCACAATGGGCGCGGGTTCTGTCATCTACCACCTGGACAGTGGAGGATGGATCGAACGCGCTTCCAAGTCCCGTCTGTCCAACTTTACTTAAGTTTTATAATTATTATCTTGTTACGGAAACCCAATTATATATTTATTATATATTATAAAGATATTCGCTTATTGTAATAACAAAGTTCACTATATTTCAATTGTTTACTGAGCGTTAGCAATTTAGTTCGTGATGCGATATAGAGCCGCACTCGTGACTGGCGGCGCGGCAGATACCTAAACCGGCAGTTACTCCACTTATATACTCGAGGGATCTATCGATTAATCTGCTTTAAGTATTAAATATAAAATAACAATAACGAGGAATGGGAGAGGCGGTGCTCGGTGGCGTGAGGTGCGCTCGTTTGTCCGAGAAGATTTATAGTCGATGCGTCGTCGATACTGCGCCCAGCAGCCCAATAGCCCAACAGCCCAATAGCCCAGTAGCCCAGCTGTACGACTACCAATATTTTAGTTTTTCTTTGGAAAGCGCTAACATCAGTAACAAAATTCGTAACTGTAGGTTGTTAAAAATATGTGGGATATAAAATATCTAAATAAATAATCTAATACCCAATGTCCACAGATTTACCGAAAAACAATTAGCCAATTTTTTTGTCATTAGAAAAAATTCAATTTTTTTAACCTATTTGAAAATTATTTTTATAATAACAATATTTTTTTATTTTATTTGCTTTTTATGACAAAATACAAAGCTGTTCGTAAGATATTTCCTTATACATAAATGAGAGTAAACAATTAGTTCCCTCATAAGTGGATCATTCGTCTGTACTGTGGTCTGTAGGTATGCTGTGTGTGTATCGGTCGGTCGGTGTACGCGCTAATGGGCTATATAAGTGTTTTGAATGGTACAGATTTATCTCGGCTAATTTACTGCGACGCGGACGACAGCCGGCTCGAGGCGCGCGACTCGCGGGTGAGAATTAGAGCATATTGCCTACCTACTCATAGCTGCCTCCTTTCTATCATTTCTAATATGTACCTTTTAAAATTACGAAATCAAGCATTATATAGTGTAACGCGACTGTTGTGTATAGTATAGTGTATGCCGATTCATTTCCTCGGGCACTGGTCCGACAAAACATGACAAAACGTGGCTCTAAGATCTACACTCACCACAATGTACGGCGCGTGCGTGTCCGATCCAGTGATCTGGTTGTTAATTTAACCTCGCACATAGCCTAGTGTTACGACATTCCGTTCACATTAAGTTCCTTACTCTTCACCAAATTCTGGAGACATTGCGTGTTGAGTGGTGGGACTCAGCGCCACGCCTTGCCTCGTTGAACAGGAATTGTAACAGTCTCACGTTGGTGCGTGTCGTGCCTGCGCCACGACGCGTTCCTAACTGCCCTCATCTATACGTCCTACACATCATCAATTGAAAACGTTTAATAATTATGAAGGTGATATCATATAAGCGATCCAATTAAACTGCCTTGCTGCGTTATAAATAATACTGTAGTGTACAATTCAATAATCTACCTACTACCTACTACCTCTCTACCTACCGCTTGGTTTGTTAGCGATCTGTTCTGCTTGTATACATTAGCTGTTAGAAACGAATCATTATTAATTGTTAGTGTGTAAATTACACTTCGACTTCTCTAAATGGAAATCATCAGGGAAATTGATGTTTTATGAGATTATAATCGGGAAGACGAGCCGTTGTAGGTCGTTTTAACAAGCTGCTTGTTTTTCTTCTTTTTATTAACTATTAGTTTTATTCTTAGGTTTTTATTTTTAAATATTTTTAGTTAGGGTAGGCAGAGGAAACCTGGGAACCCGTAACACTGGGTTATTATATTAGAAATTGATATTTGAGAAAGTAAAAACAGATACGTATATACGTATATATACGATATCTATAGAGTACATATAGTTATGAATGCTTTGGAAACGTGTGATTACATGAGTGTTCATTAATACCTTCATACCTATTTTTTAAATTTGAATGTAACTCTGTCTGTCTGTATGTGGAGCAATTACGGCCAAACTGCTGATCTGAAAGTAATAGAATTTTATAAAGAGATACTTGAGGGTCTTGGAACGGTCTTAGGATATTTTTTTCCTATATTTATAATATTCTTGATATATACTAATATACATTTCAATTTTGCAGGCAATTTATCCTGCCGTATTAATTACAACCGTCGCAAGCAATCGTTCGTAAGTAACAAGAAATTTTGTTGTTTAAAGAAAAGATCGCCCAAAATGAGCTTCCGAGAAGCTTACGAGACACATAAAAACAATGCTTAAAAAATATTGTCCTTTACTTAAGGATATATAACCGATTCAAAATGACGTAGACCTGCAAGACGCGCTGTATGATTGACGCGAACGGACAGACGACGTTGACGGTTTTGTAAATATTCATACATTTTCGATCTACTGTTTAAGTAAATATTTATTTATATGTATATTTGGTTCTGTTTGCTTATTCGAGTAGTAGATTAGATAGATATTTTTTAATTTCTTGGTGTTAGACTTTATTTGCTGTTGCTCGCAAAAATTATCGCATTAATAGAGAAAAACGTTGATTTATTTCATATAGTGTCTATGTACGCGCGAACGGAAAACGTATGAAAACATTTCTCCCTGGTGAATCCCGCGAGAATTCCGGGATAAACAGTGTGTCGGTCACTCTCTCACCCACGGTTTTAATTCGTGTTACTTTCAATTTTAATATATTACGTTTAAATATTTATTTTACGTTGATAATATTGATAACCGTAATTAATATTTCTTAATTAATATTTTTCTTTCGTTATGTTTACTTATTTTGTTTATGCATTTATATTAACCAGATAGTTTTTGTAATTTTAAGACTCTACTCTCTACTTATTTTTCTTTTTCGGCTTCTTTTAATTATTTTGGCTCATATTTTATACTTATCCTATTAAAAACTGAAAATAATTTCATAAATATATTTAATAGATATTCGTATAATTCAACGGGTCCGCTAGTTGTTAAGTCTCATATTATTTACTGGGTAGTTATATATTAACAAATGCATTTGTAAAAATGCATTTCTTCCAAAATTAGTAAATCTATTCTCATTTAATTTTCTATGAAAACTTAATTGTTGTCCTGTACGAGTAAGTCTCAAATAAGTTCTATTATCGTGACACGAAGTTTAATTAAACGAATTGACCGACAAAAACTGAACGTGATCGCCATAATTTAATTATACGCTTCATTTTCTAATTCCGATTGGTTTCATTGACTGTGGCTGGGAGTTTTTTGCAGCATCCGTCTGGTCATTGCTCTCATCTCGAGATGAGGCTTCGATGTAAGTACCTAGGAGAGGTGAGAGGGCTCTAAGGCTCGGGCGCGGCGCGTTGAACTTTATAGAATGTAATTGGCCAATTATGATTCGCACTAGTTCTAAGCCGCCGCCTCGTCTGTAAACATTGATGTGAGCTGATCTGTTACATATTTAATGAGGATACAGATTGCTTCTCCTTTTTTGTATGAGATCTCGTCTACTACATGATATGTTAGAACAAACTACTTAAAGTGTGTTGAAAATAGCTTAATTTTTATATACCAGTTTTGTTTCCGAGGAAAAATCAGCTTCAAACTGTATCCCGCACACAGGAGGGTAGGCACAGGGAACCTAGTATTAAGACACTCCGTTCCCTACTTTCCGCCGAATTCGGGAGGTATTACGTGTTGAGAGGCGGAACTCAACGCCGCGCCTTGCCTCGACACCAGAGCGAAGAAATGAAAACATAAATTTAAATAAATAATTATCTTTAATAGAGACACATTTTACGCCACAGCTGGTTTCAATTCAAAATCAACATCTTATATTCGTATTCTTATCCTGTAGATTCTGAAACAACAGAGAGTAAATATTATTGAAGTAAGACAGTTCAATAAATATAGTGTATAGTATAGGCAGTAGATTCCCAGGCAGCAAGCTGCAGTGAGGTGGCGCGAGCTCGTGAGGTGTTAGAGTGGCGATGGATAACGCCGTATTGTATTTATAAAGTGATCTCCTGATCTCCGGCCAGATGCACTGGTACCGTTACCAGCACTGTTATATACTATTTATTAAAGGTAAACTCGTGAATGTCTCGTAGTTAACGCCTTATCCGTATTTTAGTAAACGAGATATCGAAGCTTCGAGAGAAATCCTTATTTAAAAATTACTTCAATTTGTTTCGTATCTTTCTTTGTCTTGAGACGAGATATGAACCCATTGCTTTTTTTAAATTTAATAAAACTATATTATTGTTATTTAAAATCTCCTAACAGAAGTTTCACTCATTAGTATTTTATGTCGATGGCGATTGCAGTTAAATCGTGCTGGTACAGTTGTTTGTGCATCACGGAAGTAGATATATATCAGATGCTATCACCGTGAGGAGTAGAAGCCGCCGTGGTGGGGCGTGGCATCGTGGGGGCAGGTCCAGGGGTACAGGGGTACAGGGCTTGGGCGTGGCTGCGGGCCATTGGCGCGCGCTGAAACAATGCGAACAATAGCTGAAACGTGATGCCTCGCGCCGTGAGGTTCATAATATGAGTTATAAAAATACACTTTTTGTATTTTTGTAATGTAAGATCTTGTGAGTGATTGTTACATGATGAAGGCATGTTATACGTTGGGTTCTTAAAAGATACCTTATCTTAATTAAATATTGCATATACGTACGTTTGTGGTTATTTCTTTGTAATTTATTTTTTCGTACGTAACTTAAAAAAAATATGCTGTAATATACGATTCAGATTTTATTTATAAACTTTTTAATGAAACCATATAAATTTTATATATAAAGTTTAGTTAAATCACTATTCAAAGTGTTTAAAAGGTTGAAGCGTTGTGACGCAGAGGCTCACGTGTGCAATTGTGTTCGATTCCCATTCGAGGAAATTAAATATTTAATATAACATTTTCATTTTCTCGCTCTAGTAACAAGACCATGCATGGCGTTGATTTTCGCCACTCAAGTGTCTCAAGTTCTGCCTCCAGAATACGGCAGAAAGAATCTCATTGCCTCCAGAATGCGGCAGAAAGTAGGAAATGGTGTGCCTTACCACTAAGTTGGGATGCGACGTCAAGTTAAAAAAAGTTGAAAAATGAAAAGGATCCTTTTGATGACCAGACTGGTGTAAGAATGCAATAAAAACGTTATTACATACATACTTAAATCAAATAACACAGTTCATGGCAAGCGAATCCAAATATAACTCGGTAATACTATAAACAGTGAGCAAAGTATCATATTTTCCTCATTGTTATTTATATAAAGGTTTCCTTCGTAAAGTTATATATGAGAGACATTTAATACCAGCGGTGCGCCTGCGCAGCCGGGTCGGCACCAGGTGTAAGTCACGGTGGCGTGAGACCGCTCTGGATGCAACCAGTATAATGTCTGCAATCGATACTAAAGTAATAGCCACAATACATCTCATAAAATATGTTTAAAGAACACAGATTTATAAGTACGGAATGTTGTAATGTGTTGTGATATACAACTTTTTATATGTATTTAAGTAATTATTGCATTTTTTTCGCAAATTGCGACATACATCTTTCATATAGCTATAGCGAAAGGCTTTCTAGTCTTAGAGACTTACGCTCTGGTATTATTTGTAATCAGATCTTGACTGAAGTGAAAGAATTATAGCTGTTTTGATGCGACCCGACAACGGTCCGCCGTTATCCGCTGTTACGCCAAAAAGTTAATAAATAACTGACATTTACATGACAGCCTGCAGTCTGTCGATCATCAGGGTCTATAATTTTTCTATTCGACATCTCGACTCTTACTCATATTTTTTCTAAGGAAATAACATAGTGACGTACGTTTTCTTAAATAAGAAACACGCATATAGATTAGAGAAACTAATACAAAAATTAAATATTTTGCTCTCTACATACTTTAGACCATATTAAAGGATACTTTTTATATAATTATGTCTCTATTTCAGACCGTAAGTGCACAGTATTATTGATATTACAAATCTCTCAACGTCTCTTACGTTGTTTTTTGTCGGATAACATAAACAACACATTTGTTATTCCCAAACGAAAACGAAAACTTTTACCACGCAGCCGAAGTTTAAGAAAAATTCCATTTTTAAGAATATATTTACTATACTATATACTTACTCCTGATATATTCCATTGCACGAGATTTATTTGCGGTCTAGTGAAATAGAGGCAACCCGACGTCGACGTCGACGCCGCCAATCACTTCAGACCTGCATTTAATTTTGAAAGAACAGAAGGCTGCGTTCAATCGATATTTACATAAAACCAGTAATAAGATAAACCTGTCCGTTAGATACGACGGACACGTCAGGAAAGTCGTGCCCAAAGAGACGAGAGAGCTTTCAATGATCGCTGTGATTTGTTGGTAATTACAAATATTTTATTCGCGCGAAATAGTATGAGTTAAAATACAAGCGAGGTAGGTATTTTCTCTTATGAATTTTTTTTAGATTCACTTCGATTCTGCTCGTAGCATGGTAGACAGAGGCAACGTGGGAACCTTGTGTTACGATGTTCTGTTTCCATTATTATACTTATGGTCCTCACTTTCCGCCAGGAGGGATTGCGTATTGATTGGGCAGATTTTGTCGATTGAGAATCGAACCTACAACATGACGCATTTACAGTGGCACGCTTCTGCTTCTGTGCCATGACTGGCGTCAATTATATTTAAATTTCAAATTTTATAATAATTTATTTAATTTCAAAGTTTGCAGTCTTAGTTTTAATAAAACCTTAAAAGGCATTATTCAAGTCTCAATCAAAGGAATGAACAATATGCGAAGCTTTGAAGCTGTGAAGCTCACCATATTTAGATAAGTTGTCTTTACAGTTAAATTAACGACAATGATCAATCAATATCACACCTTTCAGACACTATGCACATTGAAATCGTTTATTACCATTTTAAGTTAAAAAGTAATTTTTTAATTCACTTTATTGACAGTTTTGAATCTCGCCATGAAATTTATGAATGCAATTACTTTTAAATATTATCTTTCCTCCTTATAAACTGTAGAGTCATAAAACCAATCATTGGAAGCTATAGCAGCCGTTTAGTGAAATACGGCTATATGTTGTGTAGGGTGTGAAGTCATATGTTAGTGCATTTCGAAATCGACGTGAGAGCACAATTAAGTACGTGAGGCGACTGTCAGAGCCGAGCACTGAGCGAGCCAGCACGCGAGGCACATACGCAGTGCTGGCAATGTGCTGTGCTGGTGTGACCAACGCTCTGGTCTGATGGGGACATTTTCTGTAACTGTTCTAAATCCTACAGGGTTCTAAAATCTAGAAATAGAAAACAGTATCCTGTTTTCGTAAAATTGTTTGAGAATAATAAATTTATATTGTATTGGAAATGCTCTGATTGCGACTGATTATTGACAACTTACTAGACACTCCTATTCCCATCAAGGCACTTTCCGCCAGTTTTTTGAGCCACGTTACCAGACGTACCAGTTCTCAGTAGGAACCCACAACTGTGTACAGACGCAGGCATGGCACGCACCTACCTGCACCTGCACCCGGTCTGGTCTCATAAAAAAATTAAATAAAATGAATACGTTTAATTTCTCAAAATCTCAGCACAACTTTATCAATCAAAATATTTATAAAATTAAATTAAATTAAAATCAGTTCTATCTACTTTTTAAATTAAATAACAAAGAAAAAAGCAAGAATCATGATTTTCGGAAGAGTGTGGCGACTCTACATTCAATGTGAGTCAATGACAAGTGAGCGAATAAGTGATTTGTGTGGGCTCTCCCGTGATGGATCTGCGCCGGCGCTGAGTCCTGAACTTCTGCTATATTAAGACATTTATGGTAAGTTTGCTTAACGGAGCCATATCTATTGTGCTCTATAAGGGGTTTATGTGTTGTGATGCGTTGGTTGATCTGCTTATATTATGATAATTTTATTGTATATTTTTGTGAATTCCATTTTATTATGTTACACAGTGTAACTGATATTCCAAACACATTTAAAATATTATTCAATTAATATTGCTTTGGCTCGTGATCTGTATTATAGTTGTGATCGTGAATAACCCAAAATATTTTCGAGACTCAGAGGTAACTCAGAGGTAAGGTAAGGTGTTAAGAATTGTATATTATGCCATCAGTAGGTATCGCACTAATAAGATATTTGCTATCAGAAGGTTATTTAGATAACTGGTAACTCGACAACATAGCAAAGCGCGTTCTATCTTCCTCTCCACGGTAAATTCGAAATAGTAATAATAAAAGGAAGAAAGAGGAAGGGCACCATCTCCCCCCCCCCCACACCGTGAACTCCTACCAGACTGCGGGTGGAAATGTCTTGTTGAACTCTCCGGGACGGTTGTGTGTGATCTTTCCGAAGGTACTTGTTACGCTTCATTATATTAAGATTATTCGTATTGGATTATTCGTGATGTTGATTAATTTGTCTGCTTTTTTATCCCTGGAACCTGGGATCCTAGTGCTAAGCTACTCTGTCCCCATCAGTAAACTTCTGTTCACCACTTCCTGCCGAATCCTGGCGGCATTGCGTGTTGAATGCCTTCGCTTTGCTTTGCAAATACTATATCAGTATTTTGTTATAGGTATACTTGCACTTGTCTTATATGAATATTTACAGTGAACATAATAAAATACTAGTATAAAGTACTATGCAATTATTAGTACAGTCTTAGCCACGTAAGTCCGAGGCGGCTGGAACTTGGAAGGTTAAATGCGACATATATCGAACCGACTGTCCTACGAAGTAATTACATTACATTACGTGCATAATTAACTCATTAAATGTTTATGAGTCACGCTCGCGATGCCTCCTTAGGAGGTGCTGAGGAGTTGGTGCTCACAGAGCAAAATGTTACTTGGAACTGGCATCCATTTTGAATGCTTCTATATATTTATAGAATAAATAATACTAAGAGCAACATACTCAAATATTATGAGTTCCAGATATCGAGCTTTTTTAGCTTCACTATATATCCTGCACTCAATAAATTTGACAGAGGGAACCTGGGAACCAGGCGTTACGACACACCATTCCAATTATGTTTCTGTTCCCTGGTTTCTGTGAACCCGGGCTGAACTGTGAACCCGGGGTAGTGATTTTTTTTTATTTCCTCGCGTTGGTAAGAAGATAAAGTGCAGCGCTGAATTCAGCCATTAAATATAACGATGTCTTGAAAATTGAAGGAGCGAAAATTGGGGAAATATCTTAACACTAGATTCCCTCCGTTTGTCCTGCTATATACGAGGTAAAAGATGAGGGTAAAATATAGATATTGTAGAATAAAATTCGAATTTAGCAATAGCCACAATGAATCATATTTCAACATATTAACAACCGCTCACCATATATAACTGTAAAAGCAATACAGATGTCATTTCCACAAGCTTGCACTCTTCCTCATTGAGACCCTCAGGCTTATCTAAATGAACCTCTCACGTACTCTCGATAACGTTAAATTGGCGCACCGTGACGTCCCGTATCGATACATCGAGTCCCCGCTTAATTGCGGTGCGTCCCGTTAGGATGGACGCCACTCATTAGCCTGCAGCCTGCAGCCTGCAGGTTGGAACCTGCACCCTGCACACTGCACACTGCATCCCGCATCCCGCAGCCTGCAGCCGGCGCACTCTACTAGGTACTGTTAATGCTCTGCATCTCTGCATCTATCTGCATTGAATGCGATGGAAAATGTCATTTCCGTATATTAGTTTGTTTTAATGCGGTAACTCTAATAACTTAATTATTGTAAATAAAACAGTATTATGTAGAATGTTAGTGTCCTGTAGATCGTATATGGTTTTACCTTTCCTTGACATATAATAATTATTTATATATTTCAGGTAATTTAGAAAAATCTTATGAAAAGTAACTTTGTCGACCGTCGGGCGCTGAGCCACAGGGGTGTATCTGTAAGTATGACAGGTTGTGGGTTGGATCCCCAATAGAGGAATTTAAATATTTACTTAAGTTTATATTTCCGTTAGTTCGCTCTGGTAACGAGGCAATAAGCGCGGCGTTGAGATCCACCACTCACACAATGCTTCCAGAATTCGGCGGAAAGTGGAGACCGGAGTGTCTTAACATTATACTCTCTACATATACAGCGTGAAGAGTCACGTTTTGCCTACATAGCAGGGACAGCAGAATAAAGCTAGTGTAAGACACTCCGTTCCCCAATATTTGCCTTACTTTCGAAACATTGCGCGTTAAAATAAAAACGAATAAAATATTAATTTAATATACTTGATTGTACCAAGCTTACATAAGAAAAAAACATTAAAAATATCGAACCCACTAGCATCGCGTTTACAGCCAGACTGTCCCACATTAATATTTCCTAGTGACAAGTTATAACCCACGACTACCGTGCAGAGGACTCTTGTTCTACATTTACACATTTCTTGTACTAGTTTTTGTTACATTACAATACTTACGTACTTACACCGGTCCACCTTTTACTGACTATATATTTTTTTTCAGTTTCACGCTGTATCTGGAAATCGAACCCACAACCTGTCAGTTTACAGCCACACACACATACACACACTGTCCTTTGTTTACGCGTTGTCCACAATACATATAGGTACAATGTATTTTACGATAAGTTTAATATGCTCGTTGTAAAGTCAAACACAATCAACCTCACGCGTGAGATACGGACAAATCAAAATAATATGCTAAATAAAAAATAATAACAGAGGAGAGTCGTGACGAAGGGACACGTGTGCAACTGTGAACGCAACAGGTTGTGGCTTCGATTCCCATTCGAGAAACTGAAATATTGAATATTTTTATTCATTCACACATGAAATGCCTTCAGAAATTCTCTGAAAATGAAGAACGAACCTCTCTTAGCAATAGGTTATCTCTGTCGACCGCGCCGTATGCGGTGTACAGCGATGCAATAAATAAATGTATAAAAAAGTAATGTAAGCGTTTTCACAGTTATACGCTTCGCCATGATTGAGGCGGCTAGATACGTACGTCCGGGACTACAGGGGGTCGCCGAGGGTCGCCGGGGGTCATTATCGATACCAATCCGGATTTAAAGATAACAACCGGATCAACAATACGATATTCTCAATGTATTTGTAATTAAGGAAAACTCTGTCTTTACAAATAAATATAGTAAAATAAGACTATACATATATCCTCCTATATTAAAGCTACCATGAAATTCTCTATAAAATGTCCTTAAATATAACCTCTCTAAAGTACTTATACTAGAATATATTTAACAGAGCCTATTAGCGTGTGTAATAAAAGGTTAAACATCGGAGATGTAGTTGGTTTCTTGTTATTTTTATCATAATGGAATAATAAAATCTACGACTTGAATACATAGAAAGTAGAAAAAATCTTCAACTTGAATACACTTCACTTAGAGACATTGTACGTGGCTTAACGTCGCGCTTTGCTTTGTCAGAGCAGGGCTATGAAATTCATTTGTTTGTTCGAATTCACAACTATCGTTTTCTCAGTAAGACAGTGACCTACTACTACTGCGCTACAATGACCTGAATATTACAATATCGGCTTTAATTTTTTTAAATAATTAAATAGTTTTGTATTTATTTAAAAAAAATCTTTAAAATCTTGTACTGTAAAAAAAAATTACAAAAATAAAACCAACTTCAAACGAACTAAAAAGTATAAAATAATTTTACTTAAAGTACTTTGTACTTTGATTTTGTTAAATAAAAGTAATTAAAAAAGATTTTATAATTTTGAAGTCGGTGTCAAGTATTTCCTTACGCTCCAGTACCTTGCTGGAAGCTCACCTTGCTGCAATATATAATCAATAAGCGTATTTGTTTTACTTACTAATAAAATTAAAAATAATAATAATACAGGTGAATAGATAACATTGTTTTCTCACAGAAGTCAGTTAAAAATAATAAATAAACAAGTTAAGTAAAATAAAAAAAGAACTCATACTGCAAAAATACCTTAAGGTCTTTAATTGATTGATTGACAGGTGGCATACTAAAAAAATATTAGACATATTATAAAATTCGTAAAATATGTACATTCTGATAATTTTTGATTACGTTAAAAGAGAACTGGGGCCACTTGTCACAAAAAAATCTTTATAATACTTTTTTTATAATACTTTAAAGACAATTGTCTGGTGGACTGGCACATGAGAGGATTTTATGCATTCTGGTCTGTAATGCCGATCACGTCAATATTTTTCGTTGAAAAAAACTAAATAAGTAAATAAACCGCAGCTTTTATAAATCCGCGTACCTTCTCGCTCAGTTCATATAAATAGCTGTCACCTGTGGCTTCGCCCGCGCGTTCAAATAGAAGTACCCCTGATACTCTGGACCGCAGGTGCAGATGGTCTATTGTAGCCTTCCTCCATAAAGCCACCATCCAACACAATAGTTACGAATTTTTTCAATTCCAGTCAGTAGTTTCTGTTCGCCAGCGAGTTGATCCGAACCAAGTCTTCAGCTTTGTTAGTAAATATCAGTTGTATATAAATAAAGCACAACGTATATAAATACCGTTCCTGTAACAAGCAACAGTTTCGCGGCGGTCAACGGTTACGATGTGATTGACCACTCTCGTAGCCGACCTCGGTAATTACAACACAGCATCCAACTCGTCTGGACCCTCATCCTAGACGCATAAGCTCCACTTTGCGTCGCCGTCGTCTCGCATTCAGCTTCGATACGAATCACAGATAAGCATTAAAAAGGCTCTGTCTAATATAATATTCGTCGTTGTTCGAGTGCCAATATGAAATGTTTCTAAACAACGTCCATTTGGGCTCCTTTGTTGGCTTTTCAAAGAGATGACGATAACGATGACGATGGCGCAGTGCTGGATGCTGTCGTAGTTAATGTATCGTGTTATATTGTGCTCCGGTAATCGGAACGCGCTATATATCAATTATAAATGGTTTTTCATATTCATATAAAGTGTACTATATTTGTTTTGTATGTGGTGACGCGGGACGGCTTAGTGAGAAGCTGACAATAGATGTTATGAGGATTTTGTTAGTTATTTTTATGGAACATTAAATCTAATAAGTGTACTACTTGTCTTACTGGTTGTATAAATATATTTTGAGTAAAAAGTGTTCTGAAAGCAATGAAATTTAAGAGATCATGAATTTACATTCAATTTAATACACAAATAGGGGGCTTGGTTATCTCTGTACTAGATTCTAAATTAATATATTATTATTGTTTTTATAATTTATTGCGTCGGCATTCAATTCACGCGATTGTCAAAAAAATAAACAAAACTCGTAACTTATTTTAAATTATGTGCATACGTCTAATGCGGTCGGCGAATTTTGGCCGCCCTGAACTTACTTTTCTTGAACTTTTGCACATTGTTTATTGTGGCAGAAAACCAGCCAGCGACACCACATGCCTTAAATAAAAGTGCCAGTTAATTTCAGGCCGGCCACGACTCGTCGACGGCAATATACACTTCGGGTCGACACGATTTAGTTCCGTTTAATCAGCATCGGCCATTAGCGTATCAGTAGTTGTGGCGAGTCCTCGCTGACGGGCCTCGGGGACTCAGGGGTGGTCTCACGTCTAACGGTGCCGGAGCCCAACTAGCCTCTCTTCTTACTGAAATAAGGAGATGTTTGTTCTAAACGGGGTGATAAGAAAAAATATATTATGTTATTGTTATAGAACGATAAAATATTTCTAACAAAATCTAAATACAATTTATTGATCATTTGGTGACCCATTTGTTAAATTTTATGCCATATATACCATGTATATTTAGTTCCGCCTCTCAACAACAAGCCTCTAATTTGGTGGAAATTGGAGAACGGAAGTAGTTTAATGGGAACGGACTGTCTTAAAATTAGCTTCCCACTTCTACTTCACTACATTTCCTACCCTGCTATTTCAAAAATACAGCATCAAGCTACAGGAAAAAATGAGAAGAACCTATTATATAGAAAAATGTAAGCTGACCCAGGTGACACAAATTACCACACATGTCGGCGCCGCGTCAGCGTCAGCGCTTCCATTACGGCCAATATTACTTTAAATAACAAACAAGAAATCAAAGCTGAATAAACCAACAGCATGAAACCTAATAGAAGCCATTTTGTTTGACCTCAAGCGATTACAGTTCTCATTTCCGTATAAAAAATTATCTTACGAACGACAGTAAGTATGTCGCAAGTAACTTACAAAACTCATCGTACTTAACCCGGGATCGAACCCGCAATATATCGTCGTTTACACCAAAGCGTTATGGTATTCAATATAAGTTTCTATGGGCTTTATGGTTTATAGATGCATTATAAATAACTTATTGCATATAAATTACTCATTAAGATTCCGAATTTATGGGAATTGATTTAAATGAGTGTCAGACGATATTCAATTATAATATATATAAGTAGTTGACGTTTGAATCACTTGTGTGTTTGTTTGTTTGTTGTAAGGAATACTTCACAGGTAGTAGGAGGGCTTTTATATTGTTTACAAAATATATTACGCATAGATAGTGATTACGTAAATACATACTTTTTTAAATTTAATTTCGTAGTATAATGTTCCTCCACTCAACACGCAATGCCTTCAGAATCAGGTGAAAAGTGGGGAATGAAAGCATCTTAATAGAAAAGTTCTGTTTTAACACTTGAATCTCAAATTCCCTCTGAGGCCGCGTTCAGTAAACATCGTGAAGCTATCAAAAGAAAAATATGCAAATGTAACCCTCAAGCGGTAGAAACCGGCAACTCTTCACGGCGCTAGTTTAAGTAAGTGAACTTGCAGTGAAACGTAAAGTTAATTGCGAATACAAATTGGGTGTTGCGACCCTCGTGGGAGAGCTTCCTCGTTTGTACTGCACTACACATCTCCAAATTATAAGGAACTAATTAGTCGTTTGATAGAAATGGCTACGGGTGCTATTGGGTTACACCTATTGTTTTAGTTTTAGTAGGTTCTAAACTTTTGCCGTTGTTATAATTAAAATCCCATTGCATTCTAATATGATTTAACATTACTTTAAATAAAATCTAACCAATAGCGTTTCTAAGGACACATGAAGTTAAAAAGTAAATTTTGAAAGAATATGATTTTATGATTAATTTTATTTATGAATCGGCATATATTGCGCCGGTCATTGAGTATCGCGCAAGTAAACTTTCCAAATGTTAATTTACTTATTGATAATGATTTGCCACACGCATTATATAATTATTGCGTTTTAGAATGGACTCTTTTTTACAAATATTGTTAGTTTAATATTCGTAACATAATTTTCTTTTAAATGTCTTACAAATTAGTAGGTATTTTTGTTTTGGTGATATGGATGGATAGGCCTCCTTCATTTCTCTCTACAACTTTCTGCTTTTCCCCAGAGTCATCCAATTTTGTCCAGCAGTTTTTTACCGTCAGCGCACCGGCCAATTGGTCTACTAACATATCTTTTACCAAGTGCACCCTTCCATCTTGTTGTTTCTCTCTATTATCAGAATACGTGATATGTGATATGTGATACGTGATAGGTGCCCAGCCTACCATCATTTTAATATCAGAGCTAGCTAGGGTGAATAATTCAGACTCGACCGGATTAATACCACCCCCGGTATTTAAAACCAGCGTGAAGTAGTGGCTCTTGCCACTGCGCTTCGCATTAGGTAATGCAGGGCCCCGACGCCCAACATCTTCCATCTTAAAGGCCGGCAACGCACCTGTGGCTCCTCTGGTGTTGCATGGGGTCGTGGGCGGCGGTGATCACTTACCATCAGGTGACCCGAACGCTCGTTTGCCTTGTCCTCTCCCATAAAAAAATACACCCAATCTGATGGGATGGCACTCTATGAACTCCTTCATAGAGCGCCAACCATCAGCAGTGGATGGCGATAAGGTGTAGAAATATTATTGAACGTTAAAGTTAAGAATAGTAGAAAATTGACGTAGTTTGTGTAAGTAGACATGAAAGGTCTCATAATATATCTTAAATATTTGGATGTGTAGTTACAACTATCTCACCATAACTCATAAAGTAAAATTTTCTGTTGAATCTGCATAATTGCAGCTCTATCTATCATTTAGTTTTATCGATTAAAGTTAAGTAATATTTTACGTTGCAATGCTGAAATCAATGTTATACTCTTCAGTGCTTAAGCTTCAGCTACAGTCATTACTGAGACGACTCGATACCTGCGTCTGAGAACGCGCTAACTCATTTTATTAAAGCTATAAAATAACAGTTATTACTGAAGTGCTACTAATAAATAATTTAACAAGATTTATTTATGTAAATCATAAGAATTCGATAGTGTTATAGTTTCTCTGGCAGCGCGAGGCGCGACGAGGTGGTGGAGGTGGAGATCATATTTCATGGCGAGTTTCTCATTATATTTGCGTCGATGGCGAATTTATAAGCGAGTTTGGTAACATTGCGGAAGTGGCGACGAGCGCCCCGAGGCGTGGCGAGATCAATTAAGATAACAGTACAGAGACGCCGCGGGCGACGCCGCGTGCCCCGCTAGTATGCGGAATGGGGTACCGCGGGGTAATGAAGTTCTCAGGATCGTGATGTCTTAGAAACGTACTATTTGTATGTAGGGATGGTTAATCGTGTTGAGGCGGATAGAGTTATATTCATTAGATAAGTGGAAATTAGAAATTATTGTCTTGTCTTAGAGGGTATGATTTCTTTGAAGTAAGATATCAAAAAAGGGGTGGGGGGGTGGTGGGTGTATGCTTAGACAGGGTAACAATAATTGGTACGTTATATACGTTTCATATATATCTTAGTAACTAAGTCGCGTTCAGTCCAGCATTATTCCGTTTAGTTTGATGCCGTCAAGTTCAATCGTAGACTCGATCATTCTTACTCGCGCTGATAACTATATAACAAAACAATTTTTAATTTCCCTCAATAATAGAACTGTGTAGTATACACATATATAGATACACATTTGTTATATTATATAATTTGAAGTTTTGTCAGTGTGATTTTTTCTTGTATGGTAAGGCTGAAATAAAATGTTCTTATATATATATTTATAGAAAGAAATGTAGGCAACATTTATATTTCTTTGACATAGAATTGGAATATACTACAATATTTTTTAAGTTCCTTAAATTTGATGTTAATTCTTTCTTTAGAGTACTATGTTACTTTCAAGAGGCGCGAAATCAAATCACACACACACGCCATGCTAAGCAAAAGGAACCTGGTGCTGAGGTACACCGTTCTTCATTTGCCGCCGATTTCTGGAGGCATTACGTATTGATTGTCCGAACTGAACTCCTCGCTTTGTCTCGAAAATATGAAATATTTCCATTTCCTCGACTGGGCATCGAACCCAGAACATGACGCATTTACAGCAACAGGCTTGTGCCCGCTTGTGTTTTTTGAACAAATACATATATCACTATAATAAATAACTCCAATTTTAATCGTAACGTAACATCTAACAGCTAAATACTTTGTACACAAGCCTCTCACACCGGCCGTGAACCCGCGACCGAAAGATATAATCGATAAATCACCAAAATCACATGTTTATATATATTATCGGCCACTTACTGACGTTCGCGTCGAGGCGTGGAACCGAACCTGTACCGTAAACGGGAATTTTTATTCAATTTTAAAATCAATAGATAACTGACGCAGTACGCTGTCGAGGGAGAGGCCGTAACTTCATGTGGATGTATGAAGTCGTCGGTGATGCGGAGGTGTTAATAATACCATCATAAATTATGGCGCGTTCCGGTGAGCTGTGGTGCGCTCTAGTGCGCTCTGGTGCGCACTGTGTTGTTGGTGACAATGAGAGTATTGAGTAAATAGTGGATAAAGTAACAATGTTTGATTTATTCTGTGGATACATATCTCAGATATCTATATCTATAATTATAATAAAATCGTAACTGATCGGTGTCTACACATGGTGTATTGATGAGAAAAAGTGTTATAGGAGGCATTTAATTACGTAATAGAACTAAAAGTGATGGTTTTTAAAGCTTGTCTTTGCGTTTATTCTCGTAAGCTCAGAATCGTCGTAATCAATTTAATAACAGTTTTAATTTTTGTATTGAGGCTTCTCATTTAGCGTTTGTTTTATTTCACTTGTTGTGATAATAAAACAAACGACAAAATTTCTAAAAATACCTGTTTTACTGAATTGATTGAAACTTTTCTCTTCAATATAGTTATAGATAATGTTTATAAAATGATATTCATATTAAAAAATGAAAGTAAAATGATGATAATAATTATGTACTTTGCGCGCAGTCTTCCAAGTCAGATTTATATTTGTTAACAACGAAATATCGTTTTGTACGAAACGAACATACAGACATTCTGACAGCGCGTCATTATCAAACTTTACGCAGCGACTTCCTGAAGCTTGAAGCTAACGAGCAGCTTACAAGGACATACTTGTTAACTTTTGCAGTATTTTTCCTTAAAGACTAAACGAATGTTGCACATTAACTTTAATATATCATTTATCTTTTGATTCATTTTAATAACAATGTTTAGATGAGACATTAAACAAAACGGCGGATTCGTTTGTTATATTTGGTATGAAAAGTCCAAAAATGAAAAATGAAGCTATGCCGCGTATCTCTTCCTGTAAAGCACATTCTTTTCTTTCTCTTTCTATTACTACTCCATTTTATTCGCGCTATAACCAAGTCAACAGAATAGTTATCTTTAAATGATCTTATGTGTCATTAGATTAGAAGAGATACAATGAAATTAGTGGAAAGTTTCTCGATAATAAACAATTCCATTAAAATACAATACGTTTGGTCACCCGACGAGGGATATTTATTTTATTTGTAGGTGGTGTCGCGTGGTGCCGCGTGCCGTCGCTAGTGTAGGTGCGGTGTCCCGGTGAGGGGTCACGTCGTAAATCTCGCCGCAATTAGCCGTTGTTTCCGCGCCCGAGATAATACTTTATCATTATATTTTATATTTTGTCACACTTACTTGTCTATGTGTACGGCGACGGGGACGAGGACGAGGACGGGGACAGGGACAGGGACAGGGACAGGGACGAGGACGGGGACAGAGACGGGGACGGGGACAGAGACGGGGATGGGAAAGCGGACGGGGGACGCTCATCAGCGCGGAGGATCGATATTTTTAATTGCTGACACGATTTATCAGGCTTCCGCTGCGTTATTGATCGCCTTTATAATTTGAGAGCTTTACGTTTTTCGGATGTTTTAGGTTTAGTTTTGAATTATGATGTTGTTTTTTGTTTCTTTACTTGAATTTTGTTACCATCAGTTTTGTACTTATCTTACGTTTTTTTAGGTTCACGCTGTAGCAGAGTAGAGTCTGGATATGGATCTAGTAATAAGATATTCAGTCAAAATCAAGACATTTTCTTTTCACATATCGCTGAATTCTCAAAGCATTGAGTTTAATATAAATAATATTTTTTTTCATTCGTCTAGTCTAAACATGATATGATTAAATATTTTATTTTACGAAAAGGAGTCGAACCCACATCCGTTGCTTTTACAGTCGCACGCCCTACGTGCCCTTGCGCTGCGACGGCCCCAATGTAAATGTTTGGTTTTTATTACAAGGCTCTATTCGGTCACCGCGGTTAATATGGGAATTTTTCACATGAAAGTACTTATAGATTTCCAAGTTGTTTTATAGTAATTCTAAGCTGTTACTTTCTAAAATATATTATTTTAAGAGAAATATGAGAAAAATGTGATGACTTGTATTAAGTACGATGTAATTCATAATAAGCACATAGTACTTAAATATTTGTTCTGAGAAGTCGTCTCGTTATTACAGAACATTATTTCAGAAATTTTTTTCTGAATTTGGACTTTTACTTTGAATAACGTGATGTATATACTACTACAGCCTACCTACTATAGGTATATATTATAGTATACGATAGTATAGTATAGAGGTATAATATATATAATTATACCTCCAACACAAAGAACAGAAAAAAGTGTAGTTACTAAGATTAGTACATTGAACTAAACACTCTGAAATATTGATATAGATATAGATTTTGTAGGCTTGTTTGTACAAAAATAAACATATAAAAATACAAAATTTTTTTTAGCTTCACACTGTATCCCGCACACAGTAGGGTAGGCAGAGGGAACCTCGGTGTTAAGTAAGACACTTCGTTCCCTCAACACCGCGCTTTGCCTGGAAATGGAAATGTAAACGTAAATAAATATTTCACCTCGTCGAGTGGGAATTGAACCCACAACCGTCGCGTTTACGGGCGGCACCCTTGTACCACTGCGTCACGACGGCCTCAAATGACAAAATTATAGTCAAATTTACATCGTGGAAGTGGCTGGTGAGTCCATGGTGAATACTTACTAAAAACCAAATTTGTCATCGATAAATAAGTTGGTTTGTACAAGCTCGGTCAACTTCCGTTTCGTGGGAGGCTTTAAGCATCGTGCTACTAAGAGCTGGGAAAAGCAATTTACCTTTACTTTAACTTATTGTGTTATAGCTTATTAAAATAATATATTTTAATAACTATTTAATGTAATATTTGAGGTCATTGTGGCGCAGGGTCACAAGGAAAAGGGAGGTCATGTTGGTTTGTCCCCCATTCGAGGCAAAGAATTATTAATTCTTAATATTTTCATTTCTTCGCTCTGGAACCAAGGCATAAACCCGGAGATGAGTTCCATCACTCAACACGCAATGTCTCGCACTATGTTCCCTCTGCCTGCTGTACGCGGGATACAGCGTGAAGCTGATTTAATTTATCGTTTATTCTATCTTAACAGTTTATATAATTTTATATAGTTTTCTTTCGAAATTAAAACACTGTAAGTATACTATGAGCCTTCGATAGGATCTGAGTTTACTTTTTTTAATTTTATAGAATAACGTTAGTATATATTAAAAGTAAAACGTTACTTTTCCTTTTTTTGGTTTATTTTCTCATGTCATATTACCCGAAAATAATTTTATACATATATCTTAGTACCAATAGATTGTCTATTGGTCTGTGTGATGAGGAAACCTACGACTGCAAATGGTCATACCTATTAAAAAATAAAATTGTAACTCTAATGGTATAAAAAGAAATAATATTTAAAATATAGTTTTGTTCTAATAAGACAATAACAACAATTTCAGTACAAATTGGCAATCATAAAACATTGCATAAACAATATTTTTATTTCCGTTTAGTTAGTCTTCCAAATGTATGGTGACTTGAACGACACCTGGCTTCAGAGCAATTAGCAGCCTCTTTTGTGAGGCTCGTCCCACAAGAGCCCCTCCCACGCGCACTCTGCGACTGTCGGGGCGTTTGTATACACAATGTATGTTTACAAGGCACGACGTAACTCATAAACACTACGATGCGCTGAGTCTGTTTGTTTGTTAACGGTCCTCTTTAACTACTGCTTAAATACAATGATTGTATCATTAATTGCTTATATGTAGGCCTTGTTGAGATTTGAGTGAGGAAATAAAATATTAAATGTTTTAATTTCCTCAATCTAGTAACGAGCTTTAGCCACTCAACAGGCAAGGCTTTAATAATTCGGCGAAGAATTCACTAGGTTCCCAGATTCCCGGTGCATACTCTGCTTTTGCGGGATACAGCAGAAATCTATGTAGACATACAACTTTTCTATGCTCTGTCGTAGCAAAATTTATAATCCTTAAATAAATATACATATAACAGTAAATTTCTCTGTAGTTCTATATCATTATTTAAGCTTAGATTCGCGAGCAAAGAGATGCAAGTGATAACGTCCAGCAGCGCACGGATAGTACAGAAGTAAGGCAATAAAACGGGCAGCTATTTATCGAGATCTCGGGAGAGTATTAACATAAAATGGCCGGAGATGGTTTCCCGTTTACATAACACGCGTCGCGCTTCCTGCACGAGCACGCTGCGCCTCTCGCAGATACTGGCCGGACTTCAACCTGCTACTACACGCGTACACACGTGCAGTATAGTACTTAAATTTTGTTTGTGGACGGGACTGAGTCGATTTTTAAATATTGAGAGATGTTATTTTTAACTTTTTTTATGTATTTTCAAGTAAAAAAGGCTTTGGTGTAATTTTTTTTAGTTTCACTTCCACGTTTATATCGCTATGTATGTTATGATTTTTTCGTTCATTCGTGTATATTTCATGAGGCTATTATAAAATATTTTAAATAAAAAAAAGTACTTAAGTTTTCCTAAAACTAACTACTATACGAAGTTTTCTTGCTGGAACTTTAACAATTTCAGTGAAGTAGGTGTCAGATATTAACAATGTTCTTGTAATTTCGAACAAGTTCTGCATACTTGGTATGTATGCAGTCATTCGAATACGTACAAAACTTATATAATCACGTAACATTAATGTAGCATGGCTACTAAAAGAAAATACTTTATGTTGTTTTTCTTTATAAATAATTTCTAAAGAGAATGCAAAATTGAATATTTCTGCCATATTTGCAGTGGTGAACCTTGTGTTGAGATGCCCCGTTTAGATTTTGCATGGTGACTGGCGGAACTCAACGCCGCTTTTTGCTCCGCTACCAGAGCGTGGAAATGAAAATATGGAATATTTAATTCTCTTGAGTGGGAATCGAACGTTAAACCTGCGTTTACAGTTACACGGTTGTGCCCCTGCGCAACGACTGGCTTCATTTGATCTAACTATCGTGCCACAAAACTGTGCTTTAAAAATTCGCTTTCGCAGTATCTATCGCGTAACAGGTAGTTTCGCAAGCTTTCGCAGACCACTCGCAGATGTTGGATTCGAACTCGAAGTTCGTCAAATTATATTAATTACAGTAATCATAACAGCGCGATGGCCGCTACTCTCTACCTCTACCCAACTCCACCTACCTCCACCTACCTCTACCTAGCGCTATGACCGGTAATGATAGTGTTTGCTCTACGTGAGCTCCTATAACGTAGCGCTGGAGATACACTTTAGTTTAGATTTTGTTTGGGTGTTCTTGTGTATTTTTTATGTTCACGTAGGGAATGCGTAATATATCGTATGGGATAGTCAATGTATAGAAATTACAATAAGTTAAAAGTTTACCATATTGTAATATAGTACAAAAAATTTTGCATCAAATATAAATATCGTCCCATGTCACGTGGCGTGGTGGGTCACTCACTCTCCTCACTCTCACTGTCATTTTCCTGATTTTTTCTGATAGATAAAGCGCAGCGTTGAATAGCGTCGTCGGACACGAAATGTTTCGAAAGGGAAGGTTTTAACATTAGGTTGCCCCTCCCTACACTGTTATACTGGAAAAATGCGTAAAGCTCGTCGTTTTAATATTAACTTTCTTGATGTATCACCAGCTTTATATGAATAGTTGTGTTCGTACGGCGAAGGAGGAATTGGAGCACTCGCAAGTAACGAGCACGTGACAAATTAAACAATAACCCACCTAATTACAGGTGTTTGTAGTGCGGCCATTGCTAGAATATACAGTACGGTTGACGAGTCGTGACTCGTGACTGCGCTGAAGCCACATGGATGGCTGCGCAGATTTGACTTTAGTTTTTTGATTATTTTCTTCCCTGGCGCAGACCAACGAACAAACATTTAGAAAGCTGAATTTCAAGGCGGCCACGACTCGTCTACTGTTGTTTTTAATACTGTTGCCGAATAATTTGATATATATATATATATATATATATATATATATATATATATATTATATTGGTTTACGTACGTTACGTCAAATACAAAAGACGATTTCGACGAGAACGATTTAACCGAATGACCAGTATGCGTTCACCGCACAGTACCTCGTACGGAGTCGTCATTCATCTCTCCGAGCGGTTTCTTCTAGTGCCACAGACATTCTCTAAAGGATGTGCTTTTAGTTAGTTCGTATATAAAAAGTGACTGTGAACATTCCGCGTCTCTCAACTAGCGGTGGCGCCTCTAAAGGAAATAATAAGACTGCAAAACCTCTCCACCCGCCGCTCACGGCTCTATAGCATCTACGCATTTTATATACATTACTTTGTACATTGTTTGTCGATCGTTATGTGACATACGAGTATTGCTTATTACAATTTCACAGTGGAATTCGATCAATTAAATATGTATGTATAGACTCTAACTACTGAGGTTGTTTTTTATACTGGAATTTGTGCGGTTATTTTACCTGTTAACGTCACACGGTTTCGCCTCCATACATACATTTATTATTTTATTGGAAAATTATACAAAATCTTTACTTCAATTGTTATCCCGATTAATTTGTCTGTATTGTTCCGATGCTTATTTACACACATACACACACGCACATATACATATATAGCTTATGCTATGTTACCTTAAAGTTTCATCTAAATCCGTTTAAATATTTTCGCATGAAAGTGGAAAGTCATCCAACACTTGAAAAACTTTACATATTTAAATTTAAACGTAGGATAAGAGAGCCAGTTTAATATGTAATAATGTAGATAAATTCTTATTATACTAGTTGGTAGTTTGTTACTACGCTAAAAACTACTTTGTGAATCTCCCACAATTAGCAAAATATGCAAAGAAACCTAACCCAAAAAATGAATGAATGTTCCAGGCAACAGTCACTGAAATATAGTATCAGTATGTGTTGGAGGCTCCCAACTTTTGTAACCTAATGGAAACCGAATACTCAACCATTATTATACTAGTTGGTAAATTATACCTATATCCATACCTGATTATCGCAATCTCTACCTTGTACCTATGTTATGCAAGTGTATCGTAAGTCAAACAAGTCATAAAAAATTGGGATGTATTTTGCGTGACTTAAGCGGCCGGAGCTGGTGGGGCCGGGAGGCCGCGGGGGCTGGTGGGGGTCGCGGTGGCCAGGGTGGCGCGAGAGAGGAATACTAAGTGTGTGTTAAGTGTTATCTGATGGTACCACGAACTTTTCCTCTTTAGGACTGTTAGATGGCTATCTGTAAAAGTACCTATATACTTCATTTAAGTTTTATGAATATCAAGTTCTCGCATCTCATATTAATTCATGTTTGCGTGCAGTAGATATCTACTTCAAAAATCAAGTGGATATTTTAGACAACCGTATATGTTGTTATTTGTAGTAGTTGTTGTATTTTTTTCTTAAAAAGGCTTTGTAAAAACAATTATATTATAGAGGTAAATAATTTGTAAGTTCACACGGTTTGTACGTACTCAGATATAGTATAGCGTGCACTATAAAAATTATTAACCGCGATGTCAACGAGCAAGTAATTTCCGGAGGACGTAGAGAGCCTGCGTTTCTTAGTGACGGAAGCCAAATTTTATTTAAAATACAGGTCGATACTATTCAAAAAAAAAAAGAATATCATTTTCTGGCTTAGATCCTGTAAATTAAATATAATCAAGTTATCTTAGTTGTATTTCTTTAAACGTTAAAATGTCAACGACGGGGCAGCTACGCTGAAAGCTCCTTCAAGCGATAAACGTTAAAATTTATTATTTATGAATAGGGTGTGTTTGTTTGGATGGAACTCAAGGGTAAAGAATTTAAAGTAAGATATTTATAACATATGTTTGAAATACTGAAATAGTCTTTCTTACAATCTGCTCGCTGTAAACGTAATATTAACTTTTCATTAAATTTTCAGCCGTGTGGTCCCGGCTTAGAATAGCATCACCCTGGTTGTGTCGTAAGAGGCGACTAAAGTACGTGTGGTAGAGTCACGTCGCCAGTAATGGCAACACGCATGGGCAGACTCGACCGGATTAATACCACCCCCGGCATTTAAGACCGGCGTGAAGTAGTGGCTCTTGCCACTGCGTTTCGCATTAGGTAATGCCGGGCCCCGGCGCCCAACATCCTCCACCTTAAAGGCCGGCAACGCACCTGTAGCTTCTCTGGTGTTGCATGGGGCCCCAACGGCCCGCGCCCCAACGGCCTCGATATACTCGTATAATTGCTAAAATAGCCACATTAAAAGACACATTAGCAAGTTGCAGGTGTCTCGTGCGAGGAGGTCCGCGAGAGAGGCACCGCGAGGGGGCTAGTCTGTAGTTTATAGATTAGTTAACTATTTGATATCCTGTGACGGTAACATAGACATATATCTATATATGATATATATATATATATAGATGGTAAGAACGTGTATGCTATTTATTTAAACTTGCTCTTTCTCTCGTATAGTAGGGTAGACACAGAGAATTTAGCCAAACAACAAAGAGGTTGATTTACATTTTTGTAATAAATTATTGCGAATATACAAACTATAAATACAAAATCATACTACCCCCACCAGGGCAGGCAGAGGGAACCTAGTGTCAAGGTACTCTCTTCCCTACTTTCCGCTGAATTCTAGAGGTAGTAAGTAATATAGATATTAGAGATAATATATAAACTCGTAAAAACTTGTAACTCTTAAAATTTAAAATTTAACTAATAGTACGTATTCCACTATCAAATATATTTCATTTTACATGAATTTAAAAATGTACACCATTTTGTTAATTTATTATTATTATTGCATATTGAATGTCGATAAAATGATAATAACAGTTCATATTCTTGAATATGATTGTCTGCTCTCGGATTTCCCACTAAACGAACCGTCAATAATATATTTAAATATAAATATGGTGCACCGACATTAGAGCTGGTCTCGCTCGTTTATAGTTCAACTCTCAAGTAGCATTATATTTACGTTCTTCAGATAATTTACATCGATACTGCGCTTTTGAAAGTCGATAAATATGCCATTTTAGCATTCGGTGTTGTTGTTTCTTGTCGATCTGTATGTATGTAGGTGTAATAAAGCAAGTGCTGGAAATATTTTGTTATAGTTCTGCCTTCCGATTAATTGCTGTGAATTTAAGCAGCCGATCTGCATTTCAAGTTTATCAAAGGAAATGGAACTTCTGTAAAACACTAAGTTACAGTGTTTTGTGAAAAGCTGAATTTCTTAGTATCAAAATTTATTAAATCATATGTATTAGTGACCTAAAAACAAATCTTTCACCTGATATTGATACCAATAGATAAAGAATAATTATGAAAATGTGGCCGTCGAGGTGAAGTGGCACAAGGGTGCCGTCCGCAAACGCGACGGTTGTGGGTTCAATGCCCACTCGAGGAAGTGAAATATTTCTTTACGTTTATATTTTTCTTCGCTCTGGTGTCGAGGCAAAGCGCGGATTTGAGTTCTGCCACTCAACACGCAATGCCTCCATCGGCAGAAAGTGGGGAACGGAGTGTCTTAACACCGAGATTCCCTCTGCCCACCCTACTTTGTGCGGGATACAGCGTGAAAATGAAAAAAAAATGTTCTATTTTTACTTCTTAATATTTAACGCTACCGAAGATATTTTTATATTTAAAGGGTTTTGTAAAAAGAGCATTAAGAGACACTTGGCGCAATTCCAAACCAATGTGCACCATGCTGAATTGGTAGGTACAGTGGTTAAATTAGTAGGCCAACGCGGTTACAGCGCGGTGTAGTTTACAGATGACGTGTACTACGAGTACGAGTATGTCGCCGTACTTTAAGTAAAAAGCGGTCAATGGTCTGGAGACCACGTTCCTCGATTAGCGTTAAGTCTTTGGTGGATTTAGTTTATAACGTTTATATAGTTAAGCGGTAATCGAATCGAAAAATCTTTGTGGAAGGCGTTTTATTTATAAAATCTATACTTCAAAATATATAAATAGATGTTTCTTGATGTTTAATATTTTTCCTACATTTTTCGCTTGATGACAATTAATACACAGTTAATATATAATTAAGAACGAGTTCAAAGACGTTCATTTAATGAAACTTAATTTCTAAAAATAATCATAATAAGAATCTACATTCAGCTGAAATTATACGATAGTTATACATTATAAGTTTCTTTTTCAGATAACAACTAACTGTTATTTTTATTATCACGGCACTGACTGTAAACGCAATGGCTCGTTTCTCATTCGTTGAATTAATTACTTTAATTATCCCGCTATGTTATCAACATAATGCGCGGCGTTGAGTTCCGCTAAAAGTAACTGTAATTCATTAAAGCTGCATTTTATAGGATATTTGAGTAAGTTGGAAAAGATGAATGTGTGTAGTTTCTCTGTAATGAGTGACAACACAGCGTCGTGTCACCATCACGCCGGTAATTCCCCTCGTATACTATTGTCAAAGTAACACGATCTAACCTTACAGTCTACAGCCCACTGGAGGTATAACGGTTTTATTTACAACTGTGAACATTTACAAAATACCGTTCAAAACATCAGCTCTCGAAGCTTGTTAACGATTTAATGAATAAAGAGAGCATATTATATATATTATATATATTATAGATATATAATATATATTATTAGAAGGCACGAGGAATATATGACGATGTAATGCTACACGTCACGTAGATTGTCACAAAGTGACTCCATATCCTTTTATTCTAAGGGAAATCAGGGCAATATATATATATACTCGTAAATATATGAAGTATAGGCCGAGGAAAATGTCGAGTTTTGGTATATTGGATAATACGATCTATACTTGCTTTTAGGTACTCTGTTTACCGGATTCCGGTTTTTTTGCACCTTTTTCTCAGCTTGGCGTTAGTGTCTTTAATATAACACCTAATGTTTTCGAAGTGGCGAGGAGAACTTCTCTTTTAATTGTACAGACAGGCAAGCGCGCAATCTATCTTTGACAATGAGCAGTAAGCAGCTATTCACGCGACGACCGACGACCGCGTCCCGTTAGTGCGATTTACGACACGATACCACTAACTAGAACCAAATACGGACCAAATAGGTGGCCAGCTGACGCCCGCGAGCCTGTACCTGTACTATTGATAGATAAGTAAGGTACGTTTTTGACGACGTGGAAAATTCTAAATAATCAATTATGACTTTTGTTCTTTATTGTATGAAAAGAGTATATGCCAAACATCTTTATTATTTTATTAAAAATACTATAGAGTATTAGCTAATGATCGAAACAATTGGTATTCGCTAGGTGCAATATCAGGAGAATACGGCGGGTGCGGTAGCACTTCCCATTTAACTGTTTCCAAGAATGATTTGATTTTACCGATTTTGGATCGTGAGGGTGAGCACTGTCATACAGCAAGATGACTTTATCGTGTTTTTCGAGGTATTCCGACCGTTTTTACTTGAATGCACGGCTCAAGCCCATCAGTTGCCGTCGTTAGAGATCTGCAGTAACGGTTTCATGCGGTTTTAACAATTTGTAGTATATGACACTCCTCTGATCCCACCAAATACAGAGCAGGAGCTTTGAGCCATGGATATTGGTTTATTATATTTTTATTATATTCGATATTATATTGGTTTATTATATTCGATTATTAACCAATGACTTTCTGCGCTTTGGATTGTCATAATAGATCCAGTGAGGAAACGTCTCTCAATATCCCTTGGTTTCAATTCATATGGGTGGGTCCCATGTCTTTCCTTTTGGATCATGCCCTTTTAGGACGTTTTCTATTGTTGAGAAGTCAATTTCCAATGACATAGATAATTCTTTAAGTGTTTGACATGAGTTTTCATTGAGCAGTGCCGGCAAATCGTGATCCTTCCATTTTTTAAAACGTGCAACCTACTTCCTACACGTTTGCTCAGCCAGAGCATGTTCACTATACACATCCACTAAAATACGATGAACTTCAGCTGCACTTTTGTTCATCAACATCAACTCTCCGTAAAAACACTTTATTTGGCACAAATTTTGACATATTCAATGAAGTATACAGTATTGTTATTTATGATTTCAACAAAGGTTATGTACGGCAAATGACGTCCTATGATAGATGTTAACAATATATACAGAACTATAGGTAATAACGAAATAGTGTATTGCTTGTGCCATCTTTAGTAAAACGCTATGAAATAATTCCAACGCCTATTATAATATAATCTGCTAATACTAACGAATCTGCTAGTTGAAAATTTGTGGAGATCTAGATAAAAGTTAGTGCGTCTGTCTGTGTAAGCCGAATGACAGTACATTTCGAGGCGTTAGTTTATAAAGCAGTGCCATTAGTTCACGTCCGCTGTCCAGCAGCCAGCGCGGTCACGACGCGCCGTCGACACTCCACTACACTTGCCATTCCCAGGCAGTCGCACTATACCCGTAGCTATACATCATTGATAGATAGATCGGCAGATAGTGGCGATACCGAGGGGTACCGGAGAGTACCGCGGGGCTCCACAGGGTACCGCAGTGCACCGTGGACAGGTAACTTGGAAACGCATGTTTTGACAGCAGTCGACGGTTTAATGGCGGCCTTTTATGTTGTTTATTGATATGAGAGGCTCTCAGTGATACACGGTTTAGATTTAGTATGTTTGGAGAACTCCGCGTCGGTCATCGGTCACGTGTCCTGTAACAACATTCGTTATACGAGTTCCGCCATTCATCTTGATATATGCAAGATACCTCATGAAGCTAATTATTAAATACGACAAATCAGATCTCAGAAATTTCTCACAATTCCTTTTCCAGACTTTTTATTTGATTGGCTAATATTACAAAGAAAGATTATATAATATAAGTATGTTCTTATATATCTTTTCATACGTTTCCTAAAAAAGTATTTATCTTTCCAAAGTGTGGATCACGTTGTTACTATAAAGTATACATCGTCACAAGGGAGTGTGGACACTCTCCTCTGTACTCTAACACTGAATAAGAGGAGATAGTATGCGACATGTTATTGTTATCGATGATGCGTATCGTTTTCGTGTTCACTGTAGTTGCGGGTTCGATCGTCGATAGCGACTAAAGATAGTTTTATTGCCCATTGAGAAATATTACTGTTATACGACACAATCGAAGTTGTCGACTAAAAATAAGTGGCCATCAGTAGCGATTGTATGTAGAGGCTTAGTTTATATAAGATTTAATCGGGTTTCCTAAGAAACGTTCACTCCTACGATAATTTTTTTAAACGTTGTACTTTACCTATAGGAATTTATTTATTCAGAACAAAGCAATTAATCTACTAAAAATAGGGAAGGTAATGTATTATACTGCGTAATGCTAAATAATATTAAATAATAAACAATGTAATAAAATAATTACAACACACGCACACAGACAAACTATTGCTTGATATTACATATTGCCGTAGCTAGTGTGTGAATGTGAATATGCCGCTTTACTTATTTGTATGAAGTGACCTGTACCGTACACGTTGCTATGACAACGGCTCTGCTATCTTTTAATACTTCTCAATGAATACTGATAATAACAAATAAGCCTTACAGCTCACTCATTCAGCGATACGAATACAGTATTGCCGTAAATCCTCATATAACTCTATAAGCGCATCTCAGCGGGCTGCATCCCAATAGATGCAGATGCTGTGAGCTTGAATGGAATAAATCTGTATTTGAATAAGTACCGCGGCCACTTGTCAACGCGTTTTAGATTTTCATGTAAATGCACAGCCACGTCTCGTGAGTCTCGTACGCCTCGTGTGCCTCTCGTGTAGCGGGACTTTGCTCTCAGTCTAATTAGATATGGTGTGAGGATGCTGTCCGAGTACCTGCCTCTGTTAGAGTGGTTACTCTAAATTTTGCTGATTAGATACGTTATAGTCATCATGTTTACGGGATTCTTTTTGTAGAGTAGGAATAAGGCGATTAATTTAATTTCAAAAAACGATTTCAAAAAACATAATATATATAAGTAAATAAATACTTATATAAAAAACAATTCTGTAAAAGCAAGTGTTCACCTGTGAATGTCAACACTTACGAAATATACAATATTTATTACTATTTATCGCCATTTATTAGTATTTCGTTTCCTTAGATTATTATCATATTACAAAGGTAATATTATGATTTGCTATCGCAGCGGACTCTGTCGGCTTAACTCTAACGGCTGGTGGTCATATCTCTTCCTTACCGTCGTCTCACGGACCTATGTGGTCACCACCCCTTTCTATTCAAGAGTTATCACCTAATGAATATTACTTTGCTTTGAATAGTGTTTAATCTTTGTATAATTTTATATGGGAGAAAATAAATGAGATAATGAAAGAATACGAGGAGAATTGTATTAATTTTGAAGGTTATTTAGTTTATGTATTTATAAAGGTTAAATTTAAGCTTAACTTGTATTAAATTATTTTCCTTGCACCTTAAACTTAGCTTAGCTGAATGCTGTATTCCTAGCGGGGGAGGGGGAGTCAAAAAGAACGGAGGGCCTAACGCTTACCACAACGTGAACTGAGGTCTCCCCCTACCTGTCTTACCGCTCACTTTTTGTTGCCATTCTTTACGGCACTAGCCACACTAGCTGGTTCCTGCCATACTGTCAAGTAAATAATAGTTAATAATGTATCTTTAGTAATTAAGGATTTTTCATCAAGAGCAGTCTTTCTTTAGACGTCCCGAGCGCAATTACATTACATGGAATGTTTCTGGTATACTGTAGAGTACTATAGAGTACTATATACAGTATACAGTATACTCGTAGAAAGATTCTCACATATGCAACAAAAGATTAACCTTTTTGCGCGTAAAGTTTAAAGTTGTGAACAAATTACACCTCATTGTTACATTTGAAGTCGGTCTTTGTGCGTCGAGTGCGAGTCGATTGTCAGCGCGAAATGTTTTTAGAAGACATGTGTCAAGTGTCTTTGTGAAAAGCTCGGGAACTGCGAACAGAAGTTGAGTTATTGTTGTAACTTGCGTGTATTGACCGTAAACGTCATCGTAAACGTAGAGCTCTTACAGAATACGGCGTGTTCACTTGGTGTCTCATTTCAAAGAAAGCGTGTGTGTTGATCTGTCACAGGTGTCGCAGGTGTCGCAGGTGCCACAGGTGTCGTATTTGGCAAGTCAGATATTGTAACGAGATGCTTGTGGATCGATCCCCACTTCAGGGAATTAATTTTTATTTATATTATACAGGGGTTGAAAGTTTGTATGGAAAAATCTTTAAATCAATTATAAACGTAAATTAAATTCAAAATATTTCATGGAATACGTATTTCATGGATTTTGTAGAATTCGCCTCCTAAACTGAAAATTTCAAGTAGGTCGGTAGACTTAATAAGTACAAACTAAGTGTTTTATGAGAGGATATTACTATTTTCTCAGAATACATTTAATTATTATGCGATTGTAAGCGCGACAGGTTTTGGGTTCGATTCTCACTCGAGGAAATGAAATATTTACTATAATAATATAGCTCACTATCTCGCTCAGGTAACGAAACAAAGCGCGGCGTTGAGTTTCGCCACACAACATGCCTTCAGAACACGGCGGAAAGTGAGGAACAGGGTGCCGCTATATCTCTCACTGGATGTTAAAAAACTTATTAACCTATCCGTTACTACACTACACCTATAAAGTAATAAATTTACTCATTTCCTATATAAGATGTAAATTATTTTAACTGAATCTGGACTCACGAACATCAGCTTGCAACTGCAATATATGTTGGTCCTCTACTCATCCACTCTATAGATCTTTGATGGCTGTCAATTACTGGCGCACCACCGGCAGCGTCGGCGGCGTCAGCGGCGTCGGCGGCGCTGTAATTACTTACGTATCACACCTCGGCAAATCGTGTTTTCTTATTTATTGAAGTTCCTATAACTACCTGTTGTGGATAAATGGCTTGTCACGTGTGGATTTATTTGTGGGTAGCATGTTCATTCGTATCAAAATAAACGTAAATTTCACCCATTAAGCTCCACGCTGTTATTAAGTGTAAAGTGTAATTTTATTAATTTTTGAAATAATATCAATACAGTAACTCGAGAGGTATATTATTTTTCTATTTAATATATCAACTGCCCGTAATATAAGAAAACTTTTGTATACAGACTTTATCATCTATTAAATCTAGATTTGGACACTTATTATACCGTACTTAACAATATTTACGTTTTTCATTATTTCTACAATTATTTTGTTGGAACAATCAACATAAACCATAAATTTGACTGTCAGCCCGATGCTCGGACCACGCGGACCACGCGGACCACGCGGACCACACGGATTAGTAGAAAGGCATGAAGTTACTTTGTGAATCAGTCCTGACTGTTGTGACCGGTGTTGTGACGCCGCACTCGTCGTATTGCGGAGCGCGCGCCGCTAAGAGACGGTCATGTTTGAACAGGATTGATGTCAACCTATAAGTATTTCAATATCCTCTTATCAGGACCAGGTGTACCAGGTGTACGTTGGTATACCAAGACAGTGTGGAATATACCTTAAACATATTGCACATTGAATGGTGAAACTATTTACTGGTACTTATTAGATGAAAAAAATTGTCGTGAAAAAGACATTTCTACATTGCAAAATACGCGTATTTCAAAAAAAGTTAGAAATATTAATCAAAATGATTAGGGTACTTCCAATTGACTTAGAGTCTAGACTTATGAAATTTGGCATCTACAAGTAGTATTTGTTCAGGAAAAAATACATTTGCGGCTAAATCCTAAAAATATAGCCTTAAAAGGGTACAGAATTTGTTAATAAAGCCGCTAGTTCAAGTGAGGTATCAGGTGAAAGTTCTCTAATTGTTCGGAACCCTCGGTGGGCGAGCTCGACTTGCGCATTTTTTAATCAGAGAATGTCAAAGATCATTGAATAATATTTTAGGGGTATTACACAATAATTAATATAATTCAAAAATAACATTTGTAAGCACGTTATGTTGACATAGTAATAAATTTATTCGCTACGAATGCAATTGTAAAATTAAATTATTTTATAGCCCACATTGGTGACCTCAAAGCTATAGTCCACAGGGTGATAGTCTACAGCATTGACTACGAAATTTAGACGATTATGTTTGAAGTAACATTACTCGTAATGTGATGTATCTCTAAAACGTATCTAAATGGTGTGTTTAATGGAACCCCGAGTGTCGCCGCGCACGTTACACTGCGCATGCGCATGACGCAGTATCTCTCTCGGTAATTGTTACACCCAGTGGTTTCATTTAGATTATGAAATTATTCACTGTAGAAGCTTTTTGGATAAATATACCATAAATTAGAGTGATCTTGATAATGCTGGCGTAAGCTGCTGTAAGCATCCATCAGCATCCATCGTTCGCTGCGTTCCATCATTTTTATCATGTGACTTATTTGAGTTTTGGATTCTGATTTAATTTATAATAGTATAATGAATAAACATAAAGTGTATATAGTAATGTAGGTATGTCATATAATATTTTATCTAAAAGTCTACTTTCCGTGGCTTATTCTTTTTTAGCCACAATCAGTAATTGAAATAAAATATAATATTATGTACATATTTACAAACGACTTGTTAATGAATATTTAAAAAAAAATTAATGAAGGAGAATTATTAGACTATTGCGTGAAAAGTTTTCTATTAGCTGTTCACATCTATGCCATTACAGATCTATTATTTCTCTTGTACATGTTATCTAAGTAATTTACTAATTAATTCGTCAACTGTGTACACCAGTCATGGCACCCGGACCCGTCACATCACTCGGCAGTGTAACCACGTGAGTGACGACAGTAAGTTAAGCTGGACTATAGTTTCATTTCTCGAGAACTCGTAAAAATTAACCTCAATTAACGCGGTCAATGACGCGTCGCGTTGTTACTACACTCGTTGTGCTTCATTACATTTTTTTCAAATTTTTATAATAATTTTGTTTTTGGAAAATTACATAGTTCATACTTGCACATGTAGCTGCAGTAACCAACCCGGCAGAAATATTTGTTAAATTAGCGACACTTTGAAGTTTGAATGTCAAGAAACTATTTATTTATTTTAACCGGTAGATTATATGTAACTATTACATTACCTTACATGATAAGTAACTACAGTCGTAATGACTAGAAGAGAGGTACAAGAGGTACAACCCCACGTGAATAATTATGCACACAATTTTGAGCTCTACCACTATACTACAATATACAGTTTATTATCATTTGTTATACTGCGCGTTGTTTTTTGAGCACGTAATCGTCAAATTTAGAAGCGTTAAATGGGTCGATTCTCGGAGACGGTTTACGTTTTTGTTGAGAGTGATGTACGGTGTTTGATTATCGATGTGAGATTGTAAAATATGTAATCCTTTATTTTGTTACTAACTAGCCGTCACCCCTCCCCAGAGGACAGTCATTCAGTAATCAACATATATGAGGACATATATTTACATCAAACACAGTTGTAATATTATATGACAATACTCTGTATTAACTGTAACGTAGATCTAGTGTCCCGTCACTAGTGCCGTGGTGCCGTCGTCGTGAGGTGGCAAGTCATGCGCGGTAATTGAATTAATCTAACTTACCACCCGCCACCTCCGGACACTATTCGTACCGCCGCTACCTGCTGTTATGCGTGTATCTATTGTATCTAATGTAATAACATGTAATTGTATATAGCTTTTTTTTCAGCTTCCCTTATAAGAGTAGGCAGAGGGAACCTCGTGTTAAGACACTCCGATCCCCACTTCCCGCTGAATTCTGGAGGCATTGCGTGTTTAGTGACGGAATTAAATAAATATTTTCGTTTGTTCGTTTTATCATCTAAACATCCGAGTGAAGCAAGGAGGCATCGCTAACATGTCGACCAAAATAAAAAGTTTCAATATGGAATATACACTTGTACATAATATAGTATATTAGTTATGTAGTTACATACTTACCATATTAATGTCAGTCATGGATGGCGTAGGGGCACAAGCGAGCTGAGCTGAGCTGAGCTGTAAACGCGATGCTTTTGGGATCTATTACCACTCGGAGGAATAAGATTTTTTAAATTTTCATTTCTTCGCTCTGGTAAGGACGCAAAGCGCGGCGTTGAGTTCCACCACTCAACACGCAATTCTTCCAGAATTCGGTGGTATGTGAGGAACGGAAGTAATCTTATTTAGAACGAAGTGTTAAGACACTAGCTTCTCAGGCTCAGGACACATGCGATGCGTGAAGGTAAAAGAATACATATTGTAGATATTTATGATGTATATAGTAGATTGAATGAATATGTCATACCCCACAGATTCTGTCACGTTTCCCTCATAACATCTTACGTACATATACGGCGTTGATCTCAGTATCACAGTTACAATGTCGTAAAAACGTGCTAAGACTTAAACAAAAATTTGAACCATCTACTTATATTTTTGCGATTTATTTACTGCAAACGCACAGGCAAAGGTACTTTATATATATATGATCTATCTTAGCACGCCGTGGAGAGGCAGAGAGGCCTACAACTACAGTACTTTAATATATTCATTGTCTGTTATGTTTCAATTAACCTTTACTGTTATACGAAATGTGAGGTATCGCGTTATCTGCGACATGTTCGTAACTGAAGAGACATGCTCTTAATACCAGATATCTCATTACACCAATGTTTTATTGCTTACGAGGATGTGTTAGTCTTAGGTCGAAGTCAGAGGGCAGATGTATCACGTAGGCGTGTGTCGCGTATAGTACGTTTGACTAGTAATGGCGGCTCTGAAGTTAATTCGTGGTCGCGCTGATCTGATTTTATGATTTTTATAACAAGCGATTATTTTACTCCACGTGAACAATGGGCATAAGTTCAGAAAATGTAAGTTCAGGGCGGCCACGACTCGCCAACCGCGCTATACTTGCAACGCTGGTAGTTGGTACGCTGTGCACACGTGGCTGTCATCAGTGAGGAGTCACTTATCTTACAGGAGAGTGTTTACAGATTCAACGCACTCCTGTAAAGCCTCTCTCTGCCTCTGCTATTACTGTATACACAGTAATATCTTGTTATTTTTTTGTTGGTTCGGTCGTCGTAACAGTATCACTAATTTATTTGTTTTATCATATGTATTTTTGTTTGTTTTTTGAGTTTGTTTGTTTCAACAAACGCAGAAAGCGAATTTCTTATTTTTTTCTCAGAAAACATTTAAAAAGTAATTGTACAAGAGTTTCGTCGTAGCTTAATAAAAACGGATGGCTAAGAGGTCAGAGCACATTGACGGTCTCCGGGAGGCGCGGATTCAGATCTTAGTATGAAATAAGTCTTTAAAGTTGTTAAAGTTAAATATTAAAATATAGTATAGCTTTGAAGTTTTGCACAATATGACGTGGGCTGTAGTTTTGAAGATAAATTTGATTTGTTTCTCACAGCGCAGTACAAGCAGGCTGAAGGCCTCACTCTCCAGAACAGACAGACGGATTGATTTGTGGAAATTATACATTTGAGTGCGCCCATACTTTATGACTTGCTAACCTATTACTGGCTTTTGCATTACCTGTCTCTCTCGCCGGTAGACCTTGTATTGCAGGGTGTTGTTTATGGTAACGTACAAGGCGCCTCACCATTTAAATAAAAATTTAATGTTTTAGTTAAGAAATTATGATAATATTTCATAACGAAAGCGACATTTGTGGAGAGTACTTTCCTAAACAAATAATAAATGATTCCATAATTATATATTCTTACTAATTTTTGTAATTTTTTACGCAAACAAAGGAACAGGTCCAAATACACTACGCAGGTTATTTCAAATATAAAATAGCCTCGAGTAGAGACTGAGCCTGCAGCCGTCACCCCCTAAATCACACATGACAATCCAATTATTGCTTTTCGTAAACTTTCTAATATGAACTTATGACGAATATGAGCGAAATGAACAAATCTCATCAATCAAAACAATTGTCACTCATCTGACAAGAAGGCGTGCGTGGGCCGCAGTCCGGATCTGAACCTGTATACCTTCCTGTATACCTACCTGTATACCTACTCGATTATCACACGGCAGGTGGTTTCGTCACCAAATTGCTTTCAATTTTCGATTGTAAATTAATTTGGAATGTCTCGAGCATTAAGACGCAGTATGATTGGTGTCGTGACTCGCTGTGGAGCTCCGTTAGAGAGGGTATTCAAAGTATATGTAATTATTTGTATTTCGACAATAGAAACTGGTCGAAGGAAATTATCTGTATTTTGATCCAATTTAATTTGTTTACCTTAACGATGTATCCGTTGTATGTAACGATGTGCTGTATGGCACGTAGCGGGGAAGGCAAAGGGAACATTTTATAAGTCGCTTTGGCTTATGAGATACAACTATACAATACAAATGTTATATTTTGCCATAGTGACACAACTATTAAGCTTAATAGAATACACAGCGTAACCTGAACATGGCACGATAGCCAGAGTATTATGAAACAAACCGTAGCGTTTGGCGGTCTCTAAGTGAAGCTAAGTTAACTTAAGTTTAGTATGAAACAAAGTTGCGGGCGACGATAAAATAAGTTTTGATAAAATATTTTAAATTCTTGTATTCGTTTGTAATCTTGTTTTGATTATGGCGACATATACGAGTACGAGTACTCGTAAATCATTTTAAGCTTAGATTGTATGAGTGTAAAGTGCGGTTTGAATTTTTTGAACAAATAACTTGATGAGTTTAAATTCGATACACTCAAATAACCGTTGCGTATCGTCCGCGCGTGTATGTACAGTGTGTACAGGGGAAAGTGACGATTAAAGAAATGTATTTTTTAGCCACGCTTGAGGCGCTAATGGCAGTGTCGTAAAGTCCCCGCAATCTGTTACACTTTTATTAAAAAAATGCATACGTCCGTAATGACGCGGAGCACCACTGGCCTCGCTGGCCGCGGACTTCCCACGAACATTTTTATTATCTCATTAGGTCGAACAACGTCTTCATAACGCGTCGCGGCCGCGGGACATCTTTCATTACCGACGTAATGACTTTAATATCTCCTCAATCCACTCTCCGCGCACCAACAACGCATTAATAACATCCCGGATAAGGATACTCACTTGTGTCTCATCCATTGCGTCACGTTGATACTATTGAGGTGAAGCTGTGAAGTGTAACAAGCAATGGACTCAATACAAATTTTGACGTCTTGGATAAGTACTATCTGATTGTTGTTCCAAAGCTGATTACGAACAGCCTGAAGGCTAGAGGCCGGGGAAGGCGGGTCGAGGTAGCAGGGTCCCTCGGGGCTCGCCACTGTGCCCGCTGAGATTCCATCTGTTTACTCGCACCCGCTAATGTTACCGTTTTACGGCTGTCCTCGGGCGTCACAACAAGCTTACTGTTGTTTTATTACACGTTTTAACCGTAATAGCGCAGAGAAATGAAAGATAATAAATTACGACACTTGATTTATATTCAGATAACGTGAAGCCATTAATAGTATAAATATAATTACCGAAAACCATTACCTTGATTAGAAGAGAAATAGTTTAATAGTCCACTAGTTTATGAAATAATCTTCTATATTAGTTTTATCTATACCATAATGACTTCAACACAGGAATATGATATATTGAGAGTATTATACAGCACGTACGTTGTAGGCATATCTAAACAATCTAAAATGTGGCTAAAATGACACAAGTTTCTCAGCTATTGAATATTACGAAACAATGCGAATTTATGCGTCAGAGATAATAGGTGACGCGTCGATGTGACGGATGGTGGGCCGCGGGCGCCTTGCTGACACTCTGGTGAGAGTGTGCGAACACTCTTGCCGAATTGCAAAAGCTTGGCTGCGAATCACGACAACACTTTATCAGATTTAATATCGGCTCCAAACGTTTGCCCTCCTTATGGGCATGGATGTTGCCGAAAGTGAATGCTTACAGACCTACAGCGACCACTCGGAGACTCACTGGCATAAATGTAAAGCCATTGACCTCGTGATATTAAATTATGAATAAATATTATACTTTTCACCAACTCTTGTTTATTGGAAAAGAGAAGTTTGTGAGCATCATTATCCGTACTATGAATCTCAAGGAAAAGACAACGTTTCGTCTAATAATCTAAATTCGCATTCAGATTGGACCCTTGTGTAAAAAATTGATTTAATAATGATATTAATAATGTAGTTATATTTTTTATAATATTATACGTGTATACAATATGTATGTATCTATACGTACAGAGTTTATTTCTGAATATTGTTCATGAGTTGTTGATTCGACGTGTGTTGCGCCCACGCACCTCGCGCTCACGCCACCGCTGTGTGGGGTTCATAAATTATAACAAACGCATCAGTTTATTGCTTATTATATATTAATTACGATTGAACTATCTGAAATATTTAAGCATTATGTAATTTCTATTTTATAGTCAGAAACGTAGGACGTGTCAAGTAATCGTCGTCACCGCGAGCTCTGACGGCGCTCGACGGGATTCCGTACAGAATTCAATTATTTCACGTCAAAACCAAACGAGGAAATAAATTTAAAATGCTCATAAAACTGTTTACTATTTGATTGGGATGTTGCTTCGAGTTTTCGATCAAATTAAACTAATCTCATGTGTATCGTCAACACGTGGATTTGTGAGCTTTTCTTCTTTTCAAACTAATAATAATAAAGTCAATTGGACTTTTGAATTTTATAATCCTATTTACATTCTATTTGATGAAGTTTCGTGATCGAATAATTTCAATTAAGGTTTGAAAATTAAATTTTAAAGTTATAGATTGTAAATTTGAGAAAATATTTCGAGTAAATTAATTTAGTCTTATTGAATAAATAACATCTTAATTACAGTATTTTTTTTCGAGTCGGAAAGACGGAAGGAGAGTAAAATAAAAGTATTATTATATTATTACCCTGAATTAGAATCGAAGAAAAATCGTGTTTACAGTCCATTCTATACAAGTTACATTATTGCGGGTAGGTGTGTGTATTTCGTGTTCCAGGAGCGACTGACGACGACTAATAAGTGACCCATATGATCGTATATTTTAAATTCAAATGACAATTCATTTGAATTTTTAGAAACTGTTGTGGTTTTAAATGTAAAGAAATAATAAAAACCGAAGTATATTATATTTTTATTTTAATATACTATAATATATTTTATGACTTCTATTCGTAATTAGTTCAGTCTTATGTTTTATTATAGTGATTGTTTGTATATCTATCTTATAAATCATATCTTCATCTTAATAAAAAAATATTTTAATTCAAATTCAGTCAGATGGCGTCATAGCGCAGTATAAGACCACGATTGTCGGTTCGATTCCCATTGGGGAAAGGTTGTATTTCGTTTATTTTCATTTCTTATCCAAATGCGCGCTTCTGTGTTGAGTTCTGCCAATCATTAATATCTCAAAAAATTGTCAGAAAGTGGAGAGCGTCTTACTGTAATTACTGTGTTTAAAATAGCACAATTATTATTCTGCAAAAAAAATGTAAATTTCAATTCTTTCCTCGGTCCTTAGTTTCTTATAGTACTTATACAATTATATTCGTATTAAATGAAAAGTAATAAGTAAGTATTGTACATCAGACAACAACTGGTTGTACAACTGGTTTTAGATTTGCAAAGTAACAATTTCTCCGTTTTAATAAGACCGAAACATGAACTATAACAAATAGAATGAAAAATACAACGAACGGATTATACGTTCTCATTTTAAGATTGATGGTAACCTATGATTTAGCTTGACCTTGCGAGTGCAGTGCAGTGCAGTGCAGTGCAGTGCAGTGCAGTGCAGTGCAGTGCAGTGCAGACCAGTGCAGTTGGTACGAGTACGTCGGGCTTTCCTGGAAGACATCATTTCTTATACGCAGTAATCATCTGTTGCAACTTAATGTGAGGCTTTTATTTAGCCTTCCGTGCGTTTCAGAGCAATATCGGAATTATGTTTAACTAGCGACTTCCGGTGACATTTTCTGTTAAATTAATACAGTTTAAGTACATATGTATGTTGTTTTATTGAATTTAATTGAATATTCAAGGTGCGAAATACGTGCAATATAATTATGAAATAGATTAGATAAAGACACCACCACCGTCCTGTTTTAGAGACATTAAGTGTTAAGTGGTGGAACTCAATGCCACGCTTTGTCTTGTTACCAGAACGAGAAAATAAAAACAATTATTTTCACTGAGTAGGAATCGTATTGACGACTGTCATATCTACAGTTACCTGCCGTGCCGCTGCGCTACCATAGCATTACACTAATAAAATTTAAATATATATTATATTATAAATACGTTTAATTCAACAAAATAATAGAAGCTTGGAACTGTAAGAAGAGTGTCGGAGCAGGCACGGCGCGTCTCCAACAAAGAAACCTCCCGTGATATTAAATTCTAACCGAAAGTTAATTATCATTCCTAAGCTTTTTGCTCCTGTTTTTGTCGATAATTTAATTTGTTACCTTTTACGAGCATGTAATACAACTCCTTAAGAGACGACGGCGCTCCGTCGCGTCGGCCTTCGAGCGTGACGGCTACTGGGCGGCGACAAAAACGTTATTATAGCGACCACCACTCCCACTACCAGGCCACACTCCTCACACTCCTAGCGAGCCTTTGTGTTGCTTTGTTGTGCGGTAATCTAATAGTAGAGTAAAAAGTTTAAGGATCTATTTATATTATCTGTATTGCAATATTCTTTATTATGCGTATTGAAGTCGTCGTGAAAGTGATTTTAAACGACGGTAGTTTGCTACCAAGCAAGGCGTTGAGTTCCACCACTTAACACGTCTTGTCTTGATCATCCTCTGCTCATCTTCCTGTATGCGGGATACAGCTTGGAGCCATTACTATGTATCACGCTCACAGCAGAATTAGCAGAGGGAACCTAGTATTAAGACACTCCGTTCTGGTTAAGACTTTTTTACTTCATCTTCCGCCAAATTATTGTTTTAAATGTACATTTAAAAAAAATATATTCAGCGGAAGTGGGTTCGATTCCTACTCCAGGAAGTGAAATATTTCTTTACGTTTATATTTCCATTTTTCTTCGGTCTGGTGTCGAGGCAAAGCGCGGCGTTGAGTTCTACCACTCAACACGCAATGCCTTCAGAATTCAGAATTCGGCAGAAATTTGGGAACGGAGTGTCTTAACACCGAGGTTCCCTCTGCCAACCCTGTTGTGTGCGGGATACAGCGTGAAGGTGAAAAAAAATTATTCAGCAGAAACCTCTTCCACTAAAACCTTCAAATGAAATAAGTTATTATTTGAATACACACTTGTATAGGACTTTGTTAAAGCAATACTTGAAGTAGATAACAATAACAAATTGAGTCCTATTATGAAGTAACAATAACTTGTGTCTCCCGACGGCTCACTCCGAGGGTCCCAGAGCGTCCCAGAGCGTCCCAGTGGGGTACTCAAGTGCCGTGCCGTCCCCGTGGCCGTCGCCGTCCAGACCTCTCCACGTGTTTTTATTATTACAACGAGTTTACTTAGAGCTTTGTGAAAGTTGAAGACGAATCCAAATATCGATTGTTATTTGACCTTTAACGGGTTGGGCTTGTTCTTTGGAATCTTTGAATAAGCTTCCTGTTTGTGTTGGGATTACAATTTAAGCTCATTATTAAATTATAATTGTTTAATAGATATAGTTAAGTATTTTTATTATGGTTGAAACATATGTCTTATTTGTAGGTACTCTACCTAAAATTTAGTTGTAAATTGAAAGACAATTCTGTTTAACACATTTACATATAGATTCTTTACTTTATTAATATTGCTACAAATTACCACAAACAATTACAGGTATATAATTAGCTAGCTTTAACCTGCGATTCCACTGGTATATTTTAAAGGCCATAACTGTAGGGATACGACTAGTATTAAGCATTTTAAGTACCTTAGATAACAGAAAAAAAATTAACTATTAGTTCCTTAGATAAGTCTAGGAAAGACAGAAAGACATTCCTTTCCACGGTGCTTAATTTTCGAGTTAAGTGTTGAGTCGCAGAACTCAGTCTCGCGTTGCTTTATTACGTTATGTTATTAAATATTTACTTCCTCCGATTGGAAATCAAACCCTAAACCATCGCATTTACAGTGATAAAGATTTGCCTACTACGTGCGTACTTCTATTTTTTAATAGTTATAACGTCAATAGTGAAACGATGTGACATTATTTAATGATGATGGCTATATTTACTTTTATACAAAACCAGAATTCCGCTGTACGATACTTAAACCTATATAACAAAGTATGTATGTAATCCGAAGTAGGTATAGACAGGTAGATAGATAGGTAGGTAGGTAGGTACGTAGGTGCCGCTAGCATTGAGTGAAGCCCGCGCGGTCGCCGCAGCGATCTCAATTATAGATAACGCTGCTTAGACACGGCCCATTACGGCGGCCGCAAACAATGGCCCGCCTCATTCCTCTCTCCTCTCTCCTCACTGCTGGTCACTTCTATCAGATATTACTGTTGAACTTCACACTAGTGTCCAAATATATGTGATGATGTTGGGGCATTCCATATTCTTTTGTAGACAAAAGTTTAACTATGAAGCTAAAAAGCGGAACATATTTAGAACGATTTTTTAAAATATTTTGAATCGGGAAAGGATAAAAGATTCTGTATATATAAGAATATATAAGATATGAAATACAAGAGTTAAATGTATTGAATAATTAAGAAAATTAAACTAATTAAGAAAATGTATAAATTTTTGTTCAAACTATTATACTTTTTCTTTCGTTTAGTGTGGAATAAAACTTTTAACATGTTAAAAATAGTAATATGCTAGTTAATGATCACAATTTAAAATAAAATTAGATTAATATATTAACAGAATTTTCGAAAACTGAATATTTGAAAATTTGCCCCGTGTAGTGACAATGATGTAGTGATATTACAATACAATTAATGCGGTATTTTGAAACATATACAAAATAGATAACTATTACTCTTTTATGAAAAATATATCTTCTCTCTCTGTTTTTCGCTTTACGCTATGTCCATACATACAGCAGTGTTACGACTCTGTTTCCCACTTCCCGTCTTGCACTTTGAGTGATTCGTCTAAGTGAGAACAGAATCCACGGCCGTTTACAACCAGAGGCTGCCTCACTGCGCCATGACTGATTCAACAGACCTACCGTTCAATGACATGCTTGCTATAAATGTGAATATAGTTTGAGTGAGACATTCTAGAGTTAGATTTAATAATTGTTGGCAAAGAAAGAGACGATTTTTAATGTATGGTGTCGATAATACAGACGCTGTCGACTCGCTCCACAGTCCTCATTTCTAAACTGAGAGGTGTCTTCCGTATTCCGTATACTTTGTTGCTTTTTCCTTGCTAGCAGAAACTTGACAATGAAGTTATTTATTATAGATATTATAGATTATTTATGGTAAATATTATCGTTATGTTTATATTATTATAAAATTAATGTGTTTTAAATATTATTACTGCATAAGTAGGAGTGTTAAAAAATATATAACCGAGCATATTTCTCGTAAAACTCTCAAGTAATAAGGCGTAAAGGGTTCAAACCAAACCGTACCCGAGCCCGTAGCCGAGTAACTGACGCGATACCATCGACAGCTTACATTATACAAACAGTACATAATGTACTTATTTATGTTTGCACTCATTCATTATATAGTAAATAAGATGGTTACGCACCATCTGCTGCTTAGAAGAAACTATTTAGTTGTTTGGAGTTCTGTGCCTCGAATCAGAAGTGGGACTAAATTTTGTATCTGATTAAATTATTAGGTATATATAGATATATAGAAAGTGGGGAACGGAGTGTGTTAAAAAAAAATATTAGTAGTCTATTGTATACGATGTGTATAGGTCCATATACTAGTAGAAGAATGTTTGTATGTAGGTTTTCCCTGGCTATGGTGAGAACAAGTCAAAAAAAATACCTTCAAATTGTATCCCGCATATAGCAGGATAGGCGAAGGAATACAGTGTTAAGTTACTCATGCACGAATCTCAACTCAGTGCTTTATCTTGTCAGAGCGACAAAATTAATTAAAATGAATGAATTAAGAAGTGATCATTCATTGACACGTCTGTCGAATCCACAATCACCGCGTGTTTAGTAAGACTAAAATACTAAAATAAGTAACTTGTAATTGTAACAAAGAATCAAATTATTACTTGTAGCTGAAAATACGATTCACCTCTCACTGATCAAAAGAAGAGAGGTGAGTCAGACACTCAACTCACTCAAACTACATGTATTTCTTTGAATTTCAATATCTCTAAAAAGAAATTAAGAAAGTACCAGTTACTCAGTACCAGTAGATTTACGGGACTTTTTAATCTGACATTTATGAAGCAGCACTAGCTACCGCCAGTTTTGAAAATAAATGGGTCCAGATGTGGAATGGCCGACTTCATTACCGATTACGCGGTTATTGCACGTACAATGCACGAGTGTTGGTTGGATGTGCCCCCCCTGCCCCCCACGCACCGCACCGCCCCATGCTGGGGCTTGTGATTTCCTTTTTTTTGACCGCATTTCTTTGTTTCATACCTGATCTACTTTTATAAGAAGCATAGCGAAGTCATATTGGACTTGAATAAAGCTTATGAGGTGTGAGGATTGCATGTCTCAGAAATATAAAACAATTTGCCTTTGTTCTTTATTATATTTCTTCTTGAATAATCCTAATTTTGCGTATACAATAATATGCGAAATCGAAATTATAAGAAATTTGGAAATATAATAAAAATAACATCAAAATAATAAATAAACCTATATTTAAATTTGAATCCATGTTCAAATCTTATTCTAGTATAAGTATAAATTTGCAATTAAGTAGGCAATGTTCAGAGTCAGTTACATCATATAAAAAGCGTCGAACATAAAAAACGAACGTATGAACGAAGTATGTTCTCTACATATTAAATAGACTGATAAGGGGTGACGAGGACATATAGTCACGACTTCAGAGTGAAAACAAAGAAATAACTCTACATCTTCTCTATCAACACCACTCTCTATTGCTCCTCAACTGTAGTGAGCATAGATATAATTAGTTTTTAGATAAAATCTCAAAATGACTAAACTTTGAAAATATTTAATTATTCAAAATATTTAATAGAAAGTGCAATTTTTATATAAATAGTTAGATCTCGACAGGCGGGCTCGCCATCGCCGCTGTGGTCGTAACGGTCTTCAAAGGGTTAAAATGAATTAGCTCCAATAATTCGATACAGTTAGCGTTGACGGATGACCAGCGTCACCACATTCCTCCTCAGAGTCTCGCCAGATGCCGACATAAGGACATCGATTATAAATTAACTATTATATACTTTTTTTCATTGTATTTTCCTTCTAGGAAAGTTTCTATTCAGAGCTGTTTAAGTTTTTTTTAGTTTTACGAATCTTCTATATAATAAAATAAAAGGGTTAATATACAGAAAATAATATTTTTCAGGTTCTCGCATGTAGTAGAGTGTAAGAGGATGGTAGTGTTAAGACACTCCACTCCCCACTTTTCGCCTGCTGACCGAGGGAGTGCTAAAACCCCGCAAAGCATTCGTTTTCACAAAAAAGAAATCTCTTTTTAAATATTTAATTCCATAGTACTATGTTATTATACTTGTTTTTGAACATTTGTGAAGGGCTATTGCTACCGCCGCACCCCGCGTGTGCACGTAAAGCGATTTTGCGCATTCGTTAATAGCGCTCGGTTTGCGGCTGCTGCGGTCGCCAACAACGATCTGCCGCTGAGGCTGTAAGCCTCGTCTTCCCTATTACTTATATTTCTCGATAAAGCAACAGCTTTTTTATAATTACACTAAAATGTGAAGAATGTCTCAATAAATTGTGATTAGTGATATTTATGCAGTTAATACTAATAACCTTTTATTATTAAAAAAAATGTTGAAATTTAAAATTTTATTCTGTTTACACAACTACCCCCATGTAACAATATATGTATCTATATTGTTATAATGGTTTTTGAGTAAAACTTTTAATACTGTAAAGATATACAGGCTATATTTCTGGAGTTGAAGTGGTTGTTCACCTTATACCTTATATTGGTGTAGCAGAAATGGCCACTCTCTGTGGTTCTCTGCGGTCTCTCCGACGCTCGCCGTTTTTTGATAATAACTGAAGCGCACTTAGCGTCGCCACAACAACTGTTCGGAACACTTTGAAAATTTATAAGAAAATGTTAGAACATTTATTATAATAATTGTATCGAACTACCAACAATATTCACTTAATTCCCTGGTTACGGCTCTGGTTCTTGTAAAATGAGTTTACTATATTTTGCCATTTAGTGTGAAGTTTGAGCCTTCAATGTAAAAATCACAAAAATAAAGGATCTTACTATGGTACGAGTATTAATGTTGGTGTGTTCTACCAAAGAAGAATTTCCACAGAAGTTTTTCGTATTATTTTCTCTCCCTCCTCTCCTCCTAGAGCAGGTATGAAGATGTTTATGACAGGGGACGAGCTTTCTCTAGGATTAAGAATTAAAAAAAAAACAATAGCCAAATATTAATGACTATCTATATATCTATATAATATTAAATGATATGGATATAGATAGCATCTTCCTAAGTAGGTTTTAAGAGTTCGTCCTTTTTTTTTCTATAACTCTCTTATAATACAAGCAGTACATTAAATCCCTTCCTACCATCATTTTATCTCAGCACGATCGACAGGTGCGGTACTTCGCCCCGTCGTAGCTCATCCGTGTAGACTCTTGCTGGAACAAGGCTCGGGTGCCCGCAGCTGTGTCCGAGAGCGCGAACTAAGAGAAGACAAATAAATCACACCGTACAAATATAGCTCAACGTCCATTACTCTACAACACTAACTTACAAGTACTCACATCTAACGCTAGACGGATAGCGGTATTAAGTCTGTGTGTTCTTCACTTTTCGTACAGTTTTGAGGGTTTAAATATTGGTTAAACATACAACTATCACAATAGTTTTTATATTTATTATTTATAAATCAAATAAGAGACAAAGGTTCTAGTTTGGGAAAGAGATAAAGAAAGTACGGAATGCGTTACCTTCGTCAGGCCGAGTCAGCTTAGCTGATGAAATACGCATTGAAGAGATGCGCAGTAAAGTTGGTATTAGCGAGCTATAACTGGGTGAAAATGAACAAGACCGTGCTCAGCTGTTTTGGGCACGTCGAACGAATGAATGATGAAAGAATGGTAAAAAAGATTTATGATGGAAAAGTGAGTGGTAAGAGAGTTAGGAGGAGACCTCGGTTGACCTTCGAAAACATAGTATCAAAGATACTGGATAAAGGTCTCGTAAGAAGCATGAGGAGCCCCCGGAGAGCATGTATGAAGAGGTTGATGACAGTGAATGAGGCAAAAGAGGTTTGTAGAGACCGCAGCGTTTAGCGCTCCATTCTCTGTGACTAGGGATAAAGCTTGAAGGTTTGTATGTATAAATCAAATAAAATGAATTGCTTTTCCAGTTCCTTTATTTATAAAATTAAAAAGACTTTGTTTAAGAGGTTAAAATAAACTGCACCTTATTTTGTTGTAAATACTGTTGATTTAAGAGCTCTGGTGTAGGAACAAAGATGTGAGCAGACATTAGCACGTCGGAGACGAGGCCCTTGTGCGTATACTCGTATGTATGCGATATGTTTCAAAGTTCTGATGTGTGGCGGTGTCATTTAACATGTAACGTGGTAAATCGCAGCGTTAAATTTCACCACTCGTCTCCAAAAACTGTGAAAGTAGGGAACGAAGATATCTTAATAGGAAGTATCTTAATAGCCCTAGCAGGGGGAACCCTTACCTACCCTGCTATTTGCGGGATGCGGCGTGAAGCAAAAACTATTATGAAATATTTACTTATCAGACTAGTTAACTCAACAAGCAACGTCTCTATTACGGTCTATCTCCAGAACAAAAGATTTACTTTGGTAATTAGATGTATGCTCACTGCGGTGGCTGGTGCCTCACCTCTACCTCTGCGACGTCGTCTTGGTGAACGTCGCAGAGGTAGAGTGCACTCCCGTCACGTCGATACTTTACATTCATTAGCTGGCTTACGTTCAGTGTGTTATAAATTATGATTATACCTAATTTATTTAGAGTATGTATAGTGTTTTATTATTTAATAATTGAAGGAATGTTGTTTGTATTAGTATAGCTATTAATATAGTACAGACTCAAATGCGGCTTGACTCGCTTATTTTGTATTATGGTCAAAGTATTTTTTGTCGGAAGAAAAAAAATATAAATAAATATTTAACTACTTTGTGCCTAAGAATATTTTTTTTAACAAAAAGTGTTCTGTTCTTTCTAATACCCGTAAAATGATTTGTACAAGAAGGTGTAATTTTGGCATTTAAGTGTAACAAACAGATATATTCATATAAATATTATACATAGAAGTATAAAAAACAAACATTTCAACTATATAATGAGTCAAAACGTATTTTTTACTCATAATTTTAGCTAGAATGTAATATGTAATAAATAAAAATACAGCTTCACGCTGTATCCCGCCCACAGCAGGGTAGGCAGAAGGAACCTATTGTTGAGACAGTCCATTCCCCACTTTTTGGAAGGTTGCGTGGTTATATTATGAATATATAAATATTTTGAAATATACAACATTATCGATTGAAAATAAAAAAGAAAATCCTGAAATGCATTTAGCTTTACATAATTAAGATTTTATAAATGGAGCCCACATAAAGTGAGTCTCATTTATGTAATATGTGAAGATTGAGTGGAATTCTCTGAAGTGGAACTCTCGCCTCCACAGCGACACTGACGCACCACGCTCGCGACGCACGCGGAACTGCTTACTTGCAGAATGCTGCCCTTTGCGGGCACAATGGGAAAGATGTAATGTATTCTAAGTTAAAACATCACTTATAAGCTCAGAACCATTCGCTTAAAAGTTATCTTTCCACCTTCCATAGTAAGAGAGAGAGAAAACAAACATGCAAGGCGGTCCTTTCCCCGCTTTTAATCTAAGTTAATTATAATTATTTATTATTTTGTAAACAATTTCTTTTTCTGTAGTTTTTGTAAGGTTATGTTTGCGAAACACGTAGACTTACATTCGAACAGGCTTTACTCTAATTCACTAATCTCATTTAGTGAGAAATAAAACGTCAAATATAAAATACTGTTCAACGTTACAGATATTAAAATACAAGATTGTCAACGGACAGTGCAATAAATCAGTCGGCGTGCCCTCATTATACCGCAATTATTACGAGTTCCAAGTAACGCAAAAAACACTAACTTTTAATAAATGAGTGGAAACTAGATTGCAAATAGTGTCATATCGGACTGTGGTGATGGATATGTGAACTAGGCGCTGAGCTCTGCTTTGCCCGCTCGGTTCATATACTTTTGTTATTACTTCCTACTCGTACGTCTATTGAAGTTGCACTTCTTTTAAATCGATTTGTTGCGATATTTCATTAAATATTTGCATATTTCATAAATCTACTGCAGTCGGACGATGTTTGCGTTATTATTAAAATTCAACTTTAAAAGAAATTATTTTTGTTTCGGTATTATTTTCTCGATCTATTAAGCAATAGTTTTGAACGAGTATGCGATACAAAAGACCTGCAACAAAGCTACATTGAGGGAGAAATCAAGAGAACCGATCTAACAGGTACGCTGTATGCTCGAATTTCTGCAATTCTTTCGAAAAATCAAAAATGTCCAAATGTCTGTGAACGATAGAAAATCGCTAAAGATATGAAGGTGGATCCAGACCATTGTGAGTCCGCCGCTCGTGTTACGCGTTGTTAGTCACCTATTAGTTAATTACACCAGTTTCCCATAAAATGTTTCCACCAAGGCGAGGAGGTCCAGCTTCGATATACTTTTAATGATATCGTCAGAGTTGAAGTATCGTTTCGGAACGCCACTGCGACTGCGATGTAGATCTTTAGCTCACTGCTTATTAGTAATAAAAACTTTAATGCCGATAAAATACATTACAATTATTGTGTAAGTGATTGGGATAATTTTTTGGACCTGGATGACATGTTAATGGCCTGTAGTAGTAAGTAACTACGAAAGGCTATTAAAGGCTTTTATAAGTTTGACTGAATGTTTTATTCATTATCAACTGTCTTTGATGTCTCTATTTAATGTCTTATGTTTTTTATATTCTGCTTAATTTATATTTTTTCGTTACCATTATTTTCGAAGAGAGATATGTTTACTGTTTTTGTAAATAGTTTTTTCTAAGGTACGTATCTATGTACCGTACTCTTAGCGGTCTATATCACTTCACATTCGTTGCTTTTAATGTTTAGTAATTATATGTTATTAATGGACTTATAAATAAGAAACCCACAAATATATTTAGTCAATTTTCATATGAGTCGTATCTGGCTACAGATTTTGTTTTTATATTTCATTTATCTATACAGAGTTTGATATGAGGTTAAATGTTTGTCCAGTAACAGTAATTATATATTTTCAGCTTTACGCTCAATAGACATACAACGGGATAGACAAAGGGAACTTAGTCTAACACTCCGTTCCATATCTTCCGCTCAGTATAAAGACATTACGTGTTGAGTGGCGGATCTCACCGCCGCGCTTTTATTACTACCACATCAAGGAAACGATAATATTAAATTCTCTAACTGAGAATCGAACTGCAACAACTGTTATGTTTAGATTCACACGTTCCGCCACGACAACTTCTTTACATCAATGAATCAATAAGTGAATATCTCAATCACGATCCATCCTACTAACTACGAAACTGAAGACAAATTAACGACAAACCACCTAAATATTACTTACTATAATTACCTAGTTACAATTAAACATTAGGTAAAACACATAAGTAAATGGCTATTTAAGCGCGATACAGTCGCCTGCGCAGGCGCACCTGTCTTTGACACGCTCCACGTCAATCGCATTGTAGTTTCGTGGGTTAGTCAAGTGTAATTACACTCGACTCTACTACTCGCGTCGGACTTGCGTTTCCTGCTGCAAATAATTGCAACTTCAACTGTCCAGCTTATTTGTACAAAACTTTTCTTGTCGTATGTCATTTTGTCGGAAATTAGGTGCTTGTTGAAATTGGCTAACTAAGTCATTTTATAATTATATATTTACACTATTTATGTATACATTTATTAGATTTTTGGTATTTCGTATGCTAACCGGAAATATGTGGATAACGGTGAACAGGTAGATTAAAACATAAAAAATACATGTTGGTAATGTACAAAAGACACAATGATAGACAAATAAACTTTATATTCGTATTTATACATAAATAAATAAATAGTTAAAATGCTTTTGTTATTTAATAGATACAATACTTTGCTGGTCTAAATATTTTTCATACGAGTGTCTGCTGGTCCGCGTACTCCACATGCCATTCTTTACGTTGTTCATTAGCTGTGAGATCTCTATCGACGTCAAATATTGCAAGAGTAACGGCGTGGTAACTGACTCGTAGTCTCTATTATGTGACATATTAATACATAACTTATAAAGAACCTAATACATTAGATTAAAAAAAATATTTTATTTATATAAATAAAATATTTTTTTTTATCCTAAATGGTTTTCTTCATGTTCGAAAAGAAGTTCTAAAAGTGAAAGATTAAAAACCACTCATTCATTTATGGAGACATATAATGAAACTACAAGAAATCATTACATTTTTTTACAATTTTTTACATGTTACAATTTTAAAAGATTTTGTCTAAAATTTCTATGTAATAATTTATGATATAGCATATTTGAATAAAATTAATAGAAAAAATTTACATTTATTTCACATACATATTTTTGTTTCTTAAATTATATATTTCTATTCATCAAAATAAGTACTGCGTGCACATCGACGGCCAACACAGTATGAAAACTTCCCAAGGTCTCAGCGGGGGTCGGCTTCGGGCGAACGGGGCAACTCTTGCGGCGTTGTTTTGACGGCTGGCATCTTGCTTATGTACAACAAACTTGCGACACAATCTATTTTAGACCTTATCATATGCAAGTAAAGTTTAAAATATAGGAACATATAGATAACTCAACTCTCAACTCTACCCCGTCAGTGATAGAGTCAGTTTTTCGACGACAACGACGCCGAAGTAACTGCGGCTGAAGTCACGATTAATGACGGCGGTCGAGTAACGTTACCGAAAATGTATATCGCAATATTATGAACTGTTTAAATGAGTTTTAGTTCGCTTCAATATTTATTTGATTTGGGCGCGACAGACAGACGGCGCCGGAGCGTCCAAACGCTCGCCGGATGTACTTTCGCAAGTACGCTCCTCGTAACTTATTATAGACTTTTTTTTTATGGGAGAGGACAAGGCAAACGAGCGTTCGGGTCACCTGATGGTAAGTGATCACCGCGATCACAGGTGCGTTGCCAACCTTTAAGGTGGAGATGAAGGGCACCGGGGCCCGGCATTACCTAATGCGAAGCGCAGTGGCAAGGGCGGTATTAAATCCGGTCGAGTCTGCCCATGCGTGTTGCCATTACTGGCGACGTGACTCTACCACACGTACTTTAGTCGCCTCTTACGACACCGACAGTACCAGGGTGATCCTATTCTAAGCCACCACACGGCTGACTTCACCAGAGCGAAGAAATGAAAACATAAATAAATATTTTTTTTCCTCGAGTGGGAATCGAACCCGCAACCAGTCGATTGTGCAGCACAATTTGTACCACTGCGCCACGACCAGCCTCAAAAGCTCAAGACTACAACTTGTTTCCAATTAAAACGCGGGAAATGGGTTATGTAGTCATTTAGTCATTTATATTAGCCTAAATTATAATTATTGTTATCATAAAACAAAATATATTATGATAAAAAATAGGCATGTAATAATTTTTATTCAAAGAGAGAGTAATTGGCCTGATTTTTTAATTTATAATCGATAAAGCAGTTGAGCAACTTTTGTGTTCTCAATAATGAGCTATTTAGAAATTCAGCAGTAAAAACTCATATAAAATGTAAAATGTATCTTGATGTTTGCTTATCACGACAGTAGTTGTAGTTTGTGTTCAGAAATTCGAGTACATACATTCATCGAGGGAACGTACGTAAAATAAGGTTAATCTTAAATCGAAGGAATAAAAAGAAGGTAAATTATATCAGAATAAGCATAAAAGTGTTTTTTTTCTGAATATGAGATTTGAATACTTCCTATGATAAAAGTATATTTTTTATTAAAATGTGTCAAAGAATTGCTTAAGAACAAAATATATTTACGAGTAAATATATGTGATGAATATTTTATTATACAAGAATTGGTAAAATAATCAAAACAATTATTTGAAATATATTTGTTTCAAATTCAATTTCCGTCGTGAGAGTTTCCGCCGAGACCCTCGAGCGCTGCTCCCGCGGCTTCGCGATCTTGAACTCTGGCAGTTTACTTTTAGTTTATTTGTAGCGCTCCTAAATGAGAATTCGTTGCCATATTACAACAGCTGTTTGCATATTTTTGATCTTTCTGAATGTAGGTAAATTTGATTTATGGGTTGGGGGCTGAAGAAATTAATTATTTAAAATTTTCTTTTCCTCGCTCTGGTAACAAGACAAAGCGCGGCGTTGATTTCCACCACTAGATACGCAACGTCTCGGAAATTAGACAGCGTGGGAGGGACAAAGTGTCTTAATCTTCCGATACCGGAAAAATATTAGTTTTGAGGTGAATGCAAAATATCGTTGGATCGATGTTCGCTTCGGGGGAAATATCTATATTTAAATTAAATTCTTTGATCGCATTGGTTTCCTACTGCACCAAGTTGGGCGTAAGATAAGCACTTCAACGTTTAGTATTTTCAAAAATCTAAGAAATGTAAATTGTTTTAAAAGAAATGCGTTTTGAAAAGGGTTTCTTAGTAGTAGTTAACATTTATTTGTTTCGAAGCAGTTATTTTTGTGCAAGAATTTCTCCATCTAAGGTTACAGTACTTTATGTTTGGTCGTCTCGTTACATCTCCTCGTGTGGTACTCGTACCAGCTCGTGCGTCTCGTGCGTGTTTAATTCAACAGCTTCACATATTGTCGCCACAATTAGTTTATATCTCTGTTAGTTAACACTGAACACCCAATGTTTCATTCAATCACCAAGCAAACCACCATTTTTAGCTCATTTTATTTTGATAATTTGAATAATTTTATTCTGAAATACCAGAGAATAGGCAGGGTCGCTAGATCGTAGTATCGTAGATTGTAGATTCGGTCGCTATCGAAGTGCTGTTTACAATTGTAGATTTTTTTAAATATTATAACATAAGTACAATACTAAAGTTCCTTAAATCGACGCGTATAGCGCTGTTAGAAAGTTCAGTTCACGCAATACGCGCTGCCCACTCATTGTTGCCCGCGATTGTTCAATAATTCTTAACAATTATATGAAGAAAGAGTTATATATATAAGAGACACAAACAGACACGAGGCGACTGCAAGTCATGCGCGCTAATAGTGCGCGCATCCTCCGTCCCCCCGGGAGCCCCGGGACCCCAGCAACCGTGAGACCACTGACGAGACAGGAAATGTAGAAATACCTCAATATATGGTCGTTCTAATCTAGTGCTTTGTTTATTACTTACAATCTAAAAAACAAAATATATTAAATGAGGAACATTTTTAAACAATTTGCAGTAGTTACGTTACATGACTACAAATTAGCAGTCACGTGTGTCATTTTACTAACAAGAACGTTTATGCCAGCAGATGTTCAACTTAAAAAAAACTCTACATGAGCCTCCAACTCGGAACTTTAATTATATTATAGCGAATATTTAACTTTCAAGATTCATCAAAGAACATAGCAACTGCTACCACTACAGCAGTTATCAGCAGACAGACATACAGACAGACAAACAAACGAATGACCTTAATGTATGGAATACTAAAAATGAGTGGGCTATTACCAAATAATCTCGAGGCGAAGCTTCGTCAATTATCAAAGCGAGTGTAACTGCCAATTATGCTGTTGAATATGAAGCTCGGGTACGAAGAGAATGCTCCGTTTTACTCCTTATTATATATTTTATAAAATAAACCAGCTCTCCACTCTCCACTCTCCACTGACAGCCCCGCCGGTCTACGCCGCGCTTCATCTTACTAGAGCGGGGAAAGATAAAATAATTCAATCAGTCGAGTCGGAATCGAGGTTATAGCCATCGTGCTTACGTCATAGCCTATAGTTTTTAAGTGACTTGTTGACATAAGTATAAGTTTTGAAATATTTTAATAAAATCGTGTTTTGTGTTTACAAATATTTAAAAAATTAGCGAATAAATAAATACATTCTAGGTAAAGTAATTTCCACTTTTCGTTCGTATAAACAAATCATAATAAACAATTCGCTTATGTATTATTCACAACAGGTATAATAGGAGCATATCTCTACGGTAGCGTGACGGACAGACGGACGCTACCTGCCAATTAATGCTCTTTTTCTATTCCGTTAGTCGTGTGAATGACTGACCCGCGGCTCTGCCTGATTTATGTTAGCGAATTTACACCAATTGAGATTGATACGGTTTCACTTTGCCCACACTCGCGCTCGCGCTTTAATGACGGCCGACGTATAAGTTCCAAGACCTGTGTTAGTAACTATATATCTCACTAAAAAAATCCAGCCATGTCTCGATGAAGCTGTTGTTTCTCTTTAAAAAGTAATGAAATCTGTAGGTAACGCCAAGACAATTTAAGCCAAGCTAAGGGTTAAGGCTTCCTTACTGGGGTTTATTATTTATATAGTTACATTTTATGTCACCGCTCGTTGAACATTCTCTAAATATAATTGTGCGTGTGTCTGTACGAGTCAACGGTCAAGTCACATAACATTTAGAAAAGCTTATTCCATAAACAAAGGGTAAAAGAGGATCCTATTACTAAAACTCCGTCCGTCCGTCACCAGAGTGTATCTCATGAACAGTGATAGTTAGACAGTTCTGTTGCCGCTATAATAGCAAGTACGACAAGACATGATTTTAATGTGTTTTTCATAGCTAATACTGAATGAAAATCCATTTTCTTTTTTTTTTATGGGAACGGACAAGGCAAACAAGTGTTCGGGTCATCTGATGGTAAGTGATCACCGCCGCCCACGACCCCATGCAACACCAGAGGAGCTACAGGTGCGTTGCCGGCCTTTAAAAGGTGGAGAATGTTGGGCGCCGGGGCCCGGCATTACCTAATGCGAAACGCAGTGACAAGAGCCACTACTTCACGCCGGTTTTAAATGCCGGGGGTGGTATTAATCCGGTCCAGTCTGCCCATGCGTGTTGCCATTACTGGCGACGTGACTCTATCACACGTACTTTAGTACATAATTAAATATTTTCTTTCCTCGAGTGGGAATCGAACCCATAACCAATCGATTGCGCAGCACAATTTGTACCACTGCGCCGGCCTCAAAACCGGCCTTCCTTCTTTGCCACAGAAATTTAGAGCAATCCTTCTTTCTTCTGCTCACCTGCACTCCATCTAAAATTACATCCAGTAGTTTCGTCTCTAGGTACGTTGTCTGTCGGCCGTGCAGCAACATTCGAACTTTAAATGTATAAATATCAAAATATCAAATATATAAACGCATGTATTCATTTCCAATTATACATCTAATCTTAATGTTAAATCCATTAAAAAACCCTTTTTTTCCCTTTAATGAGTGCATTAAGTATACGTTTGAACAAAGAGATCTATTTTAAGCTAGCCAGAACTAGCGATTAGGTAAATTTTAGTCTGAAACTGGTCTATCATCGAGGAGTCGGCAGTCGGCAGTCTGCACGACGTGCGCGTCCATACACCCCAGCGCGGCGGTAGCGTGAGGCTGCGGTAATTGTTAAATTATATAGCACCTTGTGATCGACACTTCTGTGAGACTGGCCGTTTGATACCACTTTGTTTGTTGTACTTCTATTTATATAGAAAACAGTTCAAACGAGAAAATGAAGTAGTTTAATAATGTATTTTCTAAAACAGTTTTTGAGCTTCAAACTACATTTCTAACATAGTTAGTTAGTTAAATACAAATAACAGTTAAAATTCCGAGTTACTGGCAACTATAGTGTAAACTATACTAATATAATCATTTCGACAGATCAATTAGCTTTAATTGGCTTTAGCGGTACCTTTAAACTCTATTTAAGTTAATATCCATTTCAATATAATGATCGTTTATAAAAAGTAAATGTATGTATGTATGTAAAGTAAATGTCGTGCTTTATTTATTTTAAACTCATATTATAAAGCTAAAGGATTTGTTTGGGTTGAACACCCTGTATAACTGTTAGTTGTTTATACAAGAAAGATGCACTAGAGCGGGGTCAGCGTGAAATTTATTATGGATGCAATTAACTTAGAAAGCCGTTCCGTTCTAGACTCTACTTACTCAGAATAATTAATAACAGCTTGCTTTAATTCCACCTCTTATTCTAATGTTTCTATGAGAGTAAACAATACGTGCTTATAAATCATTTTCGTCGCGTTTCCAGGGAGACGTATTGTCGCTGTGACATGACAACTTCAGTATTACAACATATTTTGAAATAAAATGTGGCAAATGAACAAACACACAAACAGTCTTTTCAATACTGTCTAATAGTAAGACTAGGCCAAGCTTCGTGAGCTCTACAGCCATGGACATAGAGGCCACACGTCAGCGCCGGCGGGCATGATTTACTTATAATTTCGTTTAATGCCCATGCTTCTATGGTTTTTATTCCATTCTGTATGAGCTGGAGGAGATCAAATTACACGCTACAGATAATTGGCGCAGTCATTGCGTATAACGTATAAATCATTTAAAACTTTCACACCAATTAAATGATACAATATGAACGGTGCGGTCTGATCAATTAAATGTACCGTACAGTAAATACTTAATACTGGGCATTTGGTGGCGCTGGGGCGACTGTGTGGACTCGATTTTCCCTCAAGAAAATGAATTAATTGATATTCGCAACTCAACACGCAATGCTTCCAAACCTCGGCGGAAAATAGGGAAGTGTCTTAGTTTTAATGGAGTATCTTAATACTAGGTTCCCAGTAAGGTTCCCGGGTTCCTGCTATGTACGAGAGGCATAATAGACATATTCGGAGCTGTTAGCAAAACGTACTTTAGTTTAGTAAATAAATAAATGGTTTCGTACAATTAAGGTAATCATAGATACTTACTTTTTTAAAGTTGTTCATACAATTTACATTCATTTACGTTCATATAATAAGAGAACAAAATCTCATGTAAGCTTCGAATAAATAATAAATATAAAATGACACACCGGCTTAAGACTAGGTACTGCAACTTGAGAAGTACATTCGATTAGACAAGTAAGTGAGATAATCTCATTTAGATACAAGTCCGTCAGTACTGGCAGGTGGCACCTGCGCCTCAGCCTCAGAGCGTGGACTCTACACAGCCCTGCTAATTGTTGGTAATTGCGGTAATGGAAGTCGACACAATACAAACTAAAAGTAAGAGTGTACATTACAGTACATTACATTACTCGTGTGTACATTAAAGTACTCTAGATGTATGTAGTTACATTTCTTGCTGTATTGAGGTTAACGGTTTTCTAAATGTTTTATGAGTATTTTTATTATAGGAGTGCGTTATATAATTATAACGTATGGTAATGTGAATTACTACTTAGAATTGCTTTTTTTATCTTTATAATACTCGTAGAATATATATTCTACTACCGACACGTTCGCGGCTTCATCCGCTTGAACTAAAGAATTATTTATTATGTCATCTAAATTACTTTCGTAATCTTATTATTAAAAGTATTTGTATGTGTATGTAGTTATGTTATCGAGCAAAATAATCTATACAGCCATTTTTTATTTTGAATTATTATTCATAAACCGATTTAAAATAAAACAAATACCTAGGCTGGTTTTAATATTGGCGTGCACAAGCGACCTGACCACTAGACAAATCAACACACAGACAACCAAATAGATTTTTTAATTTCAATTATAAATTAAAATAAATTGCTTTGTGTTATATTATATAGATAAATTCAAATTCAAATTCAAATTCAAATAATTTTATTCAAAATAAGAAGT